>CAJINU010000025.1:0-78977 GCA_905178165.1 Amoebophrya sp. A25 | reverse complement strand
GGTTCACCGGGGTCGGCTCAGGCTCACCAGAACCAGCTTGGGCTCGCTGGGTGGGGCCGGCTCAAGCTCACCGGAACCGGCTCAAGCTCACCGGAGCCGGCTCAGGCACACTGGGACCAGCTCCAGCTCGCCGGGGCCGGCTTGGGCTCGCCGGGGCCGGCTTGGGCTCGCCGGGGCCGGCTTGGGCTCGCCGGAGCCGGCTTGGGCTCGCCGGGGCCGGCCGCTTGGCTGGGCTCGCCAGGGCCGCCCCGAGCTCGCTGGGCATGGTTCAAGCTCGGGCTTGGGCTCGCGCGGGTGCCACTGAACTCGCACGGGGCCCGTCGAGCTCACACGGAGCCGGGCTCATACGGGGCCGGGCTCGCACAGGGCAGGCCTCAAACGAGCCTGCCCGGGCTCACACACGGCTGGGCTTGCACGGGACCAGGCTCACACGCGGCTGAGCTTGCACGGGGCCGGGCTTGCACGAAGCCCGTTTGGCTCCCGCGGTGCCCGCTCGGCTCGCACGGGGCCGGCTGGACTCGCATGGAGCCACGCTCGCACGGGACCCACTTGGCTCGCAGGGGGCCCGCTGAGCTCTCACGGGGCTGGGCTCGAAGAGACGGGGCTGGGCTCACGCGGGGCCGGCTGGGCTCGCACAGATCCGGCGGGACCGGGCTCGCACGGGGCCCGCCTCAACTGGCACAGGGCTGGGCTCGCACCTGGCTGGGCTCGCACGGGGCTGGGCTCACACGGGGCCGGCTCGGGCTCGCACGGAGCCGGCGATGCCGGCTGGGCTCGCACGGGGCGGGGCACGTTATGGCCCAGGCCCGCACAAGGCCGGGCCCGCACGGAGCTGGGCTGGCACGGGGCCGGGTCCGCAGGGAGCCGCGCTCGCGAGACCAGGCCCGGGCTCGGGTTCGCGAGGCTGATTTGTCCGAAGCATGCAAGACGGGGCCGAATCGGGCTCGCGGCGGAAACGGCAGCGGCGAGCCCTCTCGGGTTCGTGGCTTGGCTTGCTACTCTGGCGGGCTGAGCCAGGTATGGCCTCGGGTTACTGTACACGCGTAAAGGCTTTCACATCTTAAAAAACTGCAACAACAACAAAAAACAGCGCTCACTCTTATTCTCGTTCGCGTTCGACGTTGCAACTCTTTGAGCCTCTCAAGCTGCTTGAGTGTTTTTCTTCTCTCTTTCTCGTTTTCAAAATAGTCAAGGAAGCTAAAAAAATCTTGCTGCAGTAAGGAGGAACTTCCTAGCCCACTATATTTGCCACGTGGGGTCCAGAGGAGCAACTTCCCTAGTTATAAGTATGATTTGTTTTCAATATGTATCTAGTGGTTCTCCTCTAATTGGTCTAGGTATTCTTAGAAATGGAAGTGTCTGAAAATGACTGTCAGTGACAGCCTACAACTGAATAAAAACCTAGATTCTACTACTAGGCTCGTGTTCTTCTCTGTAGACATCCTACAAATAAATCAAAAACTGTAGCCTTAATTTTAGAAAACTCGTGCTTCGGAAACAGCTTCTGGACCGGAGGCACATCCAAGTCTCCTCCTTTCATGGGCACGCCTTTGGGCAGACCAGGAATCTTAGTCGGTGCTGGCTTGGGTTGTGGAACGTCCAGACTATCGACTGATTTACTTCCCAATTGAACGCGCATGAACTCCTGTATCATCTTCATGTCGTAAGGGCGCTTTCCGTACACGCCCCCACCTTTGCCCTCGAGAACGGCCGGTTTTGCGGAATATGAAGGCGGTGGGGTGTCAATTGATGATCTAATGGAAATTTTCTAGCTCTTAAAGAACTCAGTTCAATGACGAATGCAGACGACTATGCATATATGCCATATCTTTTCCAGATCCAGTATCGTGTGTCCGGGATAGGACTTGTATTGCACGTCATTAGCCTCAGCGCATGGTTTTAGGACTGCGTCAAACTCCGCGAATTTTGGCTCTGAATCGTACTCGTAAAATACCCGTTGCAAGCACAGATTTCCCACTTCTTTCGGCAGTAGCTCGCGACGACCAGTCTTTGCTCCGGAAGAAGAGGTCCTCTTCGCCCCGGGTGGCGTCATCAAGGCAGCAACCACTTCATCGGGCTTGCCTTTAGTTAGAAATTCAACTCGATGACTAGGTATAGGCTCTGGCTCGTACTAGTAGGAAATAACGAAGAGACCGGATGTGAAATTCATCATTTTCACGACTAAGAAGTTGTTAGGCTACTCAGGTGATTAAACTCGGAACATAACTTGAAGACCAACAAACGCGAGTTATATTTCTGCCGCAACTGCGCATCCAGATCACTCAAACACTCCAGGATGAACGCATATCTATGCGGTCCCACACGCGGATCCAGCGTTTGCGTGTCGAGGACGAAAAAGTTAGAGCTATCGCGTTCGCATCTTCTTCCGTGAGAGCATGATCCTTGGGGGCTTCTTTGTCACAAGTAGAAGGAAAACAAGGAGAACCTCCAAGGATCATCATGATACAAGGAGATGCATCAGCATCTTCAGCGTCTGTAGCCTTAAAAAACGGAACAATGCTTCCCCCTCGTTTCTGTTCCTCTTCGCATGCTGCGAGTAGGGGTAGATTGTCGTGCAGGCGCAAGCCTTTGCGAAACCACACGCCTGTGACGCTCATTTTGCTTCTCGTAAGTAAATATCCTGTTCTTCTTAAGAGCATTCAAACAAATGTTCAAATTCTTGTCTAAGTGATAAATATCATACTGCTTTTAAGAGCATTCAAATTCTTGTTAACGACCAACGAATCCTCCAGGTATTAATGATCCTCCGTCAGCACAGTGTAGCAAATATAAAGAAGATAATCAAATAAAACCGATCAGATAACTTCTTGCTCGAGGTTTCACTGATCTTATTGTACTAACGTGTGAAAGAGAAGTTAGATGTATAGATGAATAACCAACCTACTCTAAATGCCTACTGCGGTAGGCACTACTGAAAAGAAGGTATGAAACGAACAAGAATGATAGTGCTAGAATCAGAAGCGTGAACCAAAGGAAACAAATCCAAGCAAGTAAAATCAATCTTCGAGAATGAGGGGGTAGAAAAATCTTCTTGCGAAAAAGTGAGCCTGCGGAGTAGATGGGGATGAGGATCATTTCGATGAGAAGTCACACATCAGCCCAAACATCAGGCTCACGCATAGACCTGAGACGGAGAACGTTACGTCACACTTATGAGAAGAAGCTTAGACACCAATTTATTACGTAGTAGATGGGGAGAAAGTACTACTATTCGTTTTCGACCTCGGAAAAGACTCTCGTACTCGTGCTCACTAAAAATTTTTGACATCATGCACAGGAGGGCTGTCACCATGGTGAGAGAACAAGAAGATGGAGAAAGGCTTGGGACGAAGACTTTTCCCGACGTGAAGAATCCCAAAGCAGACACTCGCACGATGTTGAGCATATCACTGTGTTATTTCTTACAATTGATATCACTGCGCAACTTTGGTACACATTGGACACAAAAACATCTCTTGTCCGGGAGAATTCGTTATCCCCAATAGCATGCGAATTCCTCTAAAAAATTCTGACTACCCATGAATAAAAAGTGATGAAGAACTTACGCAATTATGCGTTCTGAAAACACAGCAACTCGTAGCAGGCTTACAACAAGTGCGTTCAACATCTTTTACAAGTATCTTGTCTTCCCGTTTTCGGTAACAACTTTGTACATTTTTCCATGCTCCACCGATAAAGGATCATCGCACCACAGCTTGATTTGATCAGCGAGTGAGTCCAGTGGGGTCCACGAACTGAAGTCTGCGGGAGTATGAAAGCGGTAAAAATCGGGAAACCGAATACTCATTGATTGTACGTACAGCTTGTGCGACCTCATTGTGAAAATATTTCTAATGCTCATTCTCTTCCTAATCAGCACCCCAACGAGTCGAAGACATTCTTGTTCCCAGAGAAACTAAAACATCACTCAGGAACAACAGGTGCCTCGTTTCTACAACTTCAAATTATTTTACGAGCCATAATCAGGCATCCCTTTTCGATTCATTTCGGTATCTAGCGTGACAGGTGCGATGCCAAACACGCGCAGCTCTTCAGGTAGTCCTGCTGTGGCTGCGTCTGCTGCCATGGAGTCTAGTAGACTGTGGACGCATAGTATGAAAGAAGTAGAGGGTCGATGCCGATCAGCATTCAAGGAATGGATGTCCTGCATCAAAAGTTTTTTTCAAAAGTAGAATACTGAGAGAGCAGAAAAGTGTTATGTTTCTGGTTAGGTACTTCCTATTTCTAATCACAACAATTAAGTACAACTCGACATCATGTGGACCTTCATCCCTTGACCATACCTGCCTTTGCCACTATGTAGGGCAGCATGAAAGCCGGCGCCGCACCTGCAGTAGGCAGCAATGGCGCAGCTCCTGGTAATAGTAGGAGCGGTGGCGCTGTACCGTTTGAAGATGTTGCGCCAGACGTAGATGGTGATGCAGTTGAAAACTTAGCAGCAACCGATGCCGCTATTAACGAAGCGTACAAGCTGCTCGATACCATCTGCTCATTAATTTAGAGGTCTTGACGAGCTTTTGTTTTCTGTTTTTCACGTTAATACTAGACAAGTGGAGATTAAGAGTCGGACCTCTGAAAAGCAAGTAACTGTTATCTCGTCCGTCAAATGTCACTGAAAAAGACACATTTTTACGACCCATAAGTATTTTTCAGCAATAGCGGTTCTATCGCGTTTCCTCCCGCCCAGCCTCCACTTAAGCACAAGACTGCAGAAAGCCCTCGACCTCCATTGTCCTTGTGCCGTAGAAAGTCTCCTGCTTGCTCTAGTACCATCTCCTGTTGAGCAGTCGGGCTTTTCGTCGCGACATCGACCTGCACACTAGCGTCGCAATCGCTGTTCTTCCCTATGTCCACTCCGAGAAGTCTAGCGCCACTGCTCTTCAATGCGCGCACTGTGCTCCGACCGAGACTGCCGCAACTTCCATAAACTAGAATGGAAGATCGAGATGAGAGAGCCATCCTTGTTTGCGTTGTCGCGCAGAAAGGAATCGCTTTTTTCGCTCTACTTAAATTGCTGAAGAAGATTGACTTTAGTTTCTTTAAACCTTTTTCTTTATTTTCTAGTCGTGGTACACTCTTGTTCAGTCTCGCATTTTAACCTCAGCGCTGTGAGTGTATTTTCTACTACCATCGTGTAAGTACATCAGTCACCACGCTATTAATGCTTCACTCAACATCTCAACATCGCGTGTATGTGCGGAGCGTCAATCGCTTTACTGATACAACTGCTACCAAGTCCTAGTTTTTTTTCGTTGAATTTCCTTGCTTTTCGTACTGATTGAGTGTTCATTCGATGGGGACTCCATCCATGTCAGTGTTCAAAAGGGGCATTAGATTTCATAAACACGTTGAGGGTAAATTTTTTCAACCCATGTTAATCCTAGAAGTCTGAAGAGATCTTCTTCCACCACGACTCATTACAACACGCGTCAAGTCTCATCTTCGCAATCCCATTTCTTAGAAGCCAGCCTCGCCTCCTCCTGCTCCTCGACATCGCCTATTTGCCTCTTAAACCACTCCCGTATTCGCGAAGGCATCAGTGATTCGTCTGTCGTGGTGGAGAGAACATTTTTCCCGACAACGAGTAGTTTCCAGAGTAAGCCAAAATTACAAGCTGCGTTCATCTGCAATAACGCTTCCAGCATCTCAGGGTCTATCGAATCATTCCTACCCGCACCGCCAGAGCCACTCACGTCTGCCGCATCTGCTTGGAGGTCTACAATTTTCTTATCACTTTGACCTACGTTCCAGCTGTCCATTTCCTTAATCAGGTTTCTCCGCTCTTCTAGCAGAAACGGGTACAGATATCTCAAGCTTGCCGCGTTGAGCCAGTTGTGGTTGATGGAGATCGCGTCCGTCATATTCTCAACCATGTGCGCCCAACAAGCGGGCACAAATAGCAATTCCCCTGGCTTTTGGATGATTTCGATGCAGTAAAGGGGAGTTTTAGGAGTTTCTTGATCCGACACTGGCAACTGTGAATCACAATAACTACTTCGTAGAATCCGACGAGACGGGTCGCCCTTTTCTCCACCATCAACTTGAACTTCCTCCCAAGCGTCGGGATTCTTAAAGTCCAGATCTTTGATGTTTCGTTTCTCGTCTAATAACCTCTCCAAATCCGTATCCCGAAAGAGTCGCCAGCGCTTATATCCGCAGATATTGGCCGACCAAGAGTAGCTACACGCAACGTCGAAGTGCATGTTCGTACAAGTCCCTTTACGACCGACGTATACAAATCGATAATCCTCCTCCTCTATCATGCTGTGGTTGAGCCAATCGAAAACAGGGCTTCCGCCGAGGAAAGCGGGAAGCAAATCGGCGTAAAGAGCTTTGGTTGAAAGATGCTCATCGTGTTCCTGGGGTCTAGACCTAGCACTAGGGCTCGTCCGGTCCGTCTCGCCAAGCCGCTCCTCCGTCTCCAACTCCTTTTGTAGATGCCAGTCTTTGACGTATATTGCAGACGTTTCGTTTTCCAGACATTGACGAACGGTTCGACACCTTTCTTCTTCACGACACGAAATATTTTCATCACAGCCATCGTTCGGTGCTTTCCGATCTCCGTAGAGCGCTAAAAAGGCGTCCAAGCTGTCCCACTGCTGGAAGGCACCCCATTGTGAAACCAGCTCGGTTATCAACACTGGACGATTCGGTAGGAGGTATTTGTCGCAGAAGGTTGTCACATCTAGGTCGGCAATGGAGACACGTTGAATTATGCCGAGATCGATTGGAACATCATGGTCTTCTCCGTTTGATACGGAGCTCGTCACTTGTATCCTATTATCCATTTCGATGGTGGAATTATTCTTTTCATCGTTTTCGACGACATACGATCACTTGTGTAATTCTACATATTGTAGATGTGAATCACGACAGTTCCAGTGAATCCTTGGGAGTACGTGTTGTTGATGGGGCAGCACAACAAAAACTCAAAACCTAGACGTAATTATGGTAATCCACAGGCTCTCTGTACAGTGCATGCATCAGGTTAGATTAGGTGTGGGCCCACTAGGAAGACTAGCGGATGCATCGATAAAAAGGGTAAAAAAAGCAAAATAGGTTTATTCTCGTAGAAGTCATAGATATAATATCTTTCTTGTTAACCCTTTTCTTCTTCTCGTCTTGAATCAAATTCTATCATCGCCTCCTTCCGTACTTACTAGTCAAGCCAGCTAAACCTATTAGATCCTCCATCTCTGCTTCATGATGAGATCAATTCTATCAATGTATGATCTTTTCTTTTGATCACTGCGATCCTGCTTGGGCACTACAATCACGAGTGCAAATCCTCATGATCTTCAAGATCATCACCTTTTTGCTCGGGATCTTCAATTGCAGACCTCGATTCTCCCCAAGTAGGAAACGTCAATTGCAGACCTCGATTCTCAAAGATGAGATCGTTTTTGACTGGATCCATCGGTTGGCCGACACCACACTGACTGCATCGGCTTCTCGACTGCCTTTTTTCCCCTTCATACAAGTATCAGGCTTGTTCTTAGAAGAATCATGCAGTTCGTCGTAAGCGCGAAGCTGCTCAGTAGTGAACCCACTCATTACTGGTCCAGTGCCAGGAGGTCCTTGTCGTGGAAGGGCTTTTTCTAGGTCAAAATAACTGTTCTTCCCTGTACCAATCTTCCCTGTACTAGTACTTCCAGGATGCACCTTATTTGAGTATAATGCTCCGCTGTTGTGGTCCTGTGAGTCGTCGGGCCTTGGAAACCCGAAGCAGTCGTAGAGGCAACAACGGTACGTATTGCGGCAACAGAGACAGCAGCCGCCGAAAAAAACGAGGCACATTGCAATGCCTACACCGTACTGGACGACGCTCATTTTTTTTGAAAATGATGATGCTGAGACGCGGAGTATGAGATTCAGGTTGAGCTTAAGAACGAGTAGGAAACAAGAACTGTAGAACTCATATAATACAAATGTGAAGGTGCTTGTTCTTGATACCTTACAATGTAGTAGTTACAAGTTGTTCCCCTTGATGTATGAGTATTGACTACTTTACAATGTAATCCAAAATCAGTTTCAGCCCGCCTAGTGTATTGTAAGCTGTACTAGTTGCTGCCGAGACATATACCCATCTACCAACCTTTCAGAACCTGTGTAAGTAGATTCGTAGTGCTCTCAAACGTTCACTTCATCTTGCAGTAACAATAGATACCCAATCTCACGAACTCAACACTCAGGATCTCTCTTGTTGAAGTCTTTCTAAAGGTCTCTCGTGAGTTTCCTCTCTCTCTCTTGACGGGCTCTCTCAGCATCGCTATTCCATAACGTGTTTCTTGACAAGGTCTATTTCACTCGTCTCTCATTCCTTCTGATACAAAAGCAGTGTCGTTAATAAGCCTAGCATTAAGTAGATTAAGAGAATTCTGGCTTGCGACACGCAGGGTCCAGAAAGTCTGGCGGGGGCAGTGCATTTGTATAGTAACCAACAACAACTGTCGAACACACACACGTCAGTCTTTGGAGATTCATTCCAACTATAGTTGGAGCCGTCTTCTTCTTGGGTTAGATCTCTTGCGACCTGACAGGGAAAAGGTGCGACCTTGCAGGGAAAACGGAAAGAGGGGCACTGGGGGAGGAAGATTTATTCAATTTTTCATATGATGATGTTCATGATTACATGTAGATAGGCATGTGTGAGGGAGGGAAAATTACATTCATTCGAAAGAAGTACCATGTCAAGCTTGTTGCGTCGGGAATCACTCTTAACACTTCTGTTCTTCTACCAACAGTTGAACTAGAAGTCTTGCTAAAAAATTCACGATCCGCCAAGTTCATCTTCTTTTCTCATAAATGTTGTCTTTGTTGAGACTAAAATGCGTAATGGTGATGGTAACACTTATACCATACCATTACGCTTTGCCAAAGGATTCAATGTACTAAAATAAACTATACTCTGTCGATCCAACCTCTTCTTAAATACACAACAACAAAAAACTTACTTCTATTTTCTAATTGATGCGGAGATGTGGCGGTCTAAGGCTCTCTTTTCTATGAAGAATAAGCGCGCCAAGCAAATTTGTGCATATAACGAGCGGTTTTACAGCTTCAGTCTGGGACCGGAAGAAACAAGTCACTTTTTCTTGACACAGGAGTCCCACCTTATACGCGAAGATAGATATGATCACCTGCGACAGGGTGATATTCTATGTTCACTTCTCCATTGAAAGGAGAAGACTTGTCGCGAAGAAGACACATCACTATGAATGTCGTTGAGGGACCATGTTTATCGGTTGAAATCTTGTAGATCATACTCAACTTATAAATACCACAAAAAGGACGATCGATGTCCAAAAATACAACTGGTCTTCCTTCAACAAAGAGGAACTTCTTACTGAGCGGGGGAGGAATAGATTGATATTCAGTATCCAACGTTGTGAGTAAGAATAAGAAATAGTTACCCAGATTTCTCATTCTCATCTATCAATCCGTACACTACAACTAAATGTCAAATGATGAATATGTTCATGACATACGTTTATGTAGCTTTTTTTGGTACAAGAATCTGGACACTATGCGAAATGATGATCAACATAGAGTGCATTTTACCGCTGGAAGTAATACTAGATGATGATAACCTAGCTCAGCTGATACATGATTCGCCGCTCGCAGGTCAGAATCTGGCTTGACATAAAAGCGCACCCCCAGCGGTCAGAGATCGTCGATGTTAACAGGATCAAAGAGTGTCGAAGTGACGATCCGCATGGTGATGACTAAACTCTATTCGCTCCTCCACCAACATGCCGCCTCACTCATCAGTCGGCGTACTCCCATCCAGCAATTCCCAAATATTCGGTGCCCGTTTCGTCTTCTTTTCTTTGTCTTTTGCCTTCTTCTTCAAGACTAGAAGTTGTTCACCATCTAGGCCACCTGGATTTCTCCTGATATTGACCGCGTCCATCACAGCGTCATGTAGTAGGAAGTCGCCCACTTCAGAAAACACCGTATTGCTCAACAGCAAATGCTGCTCGAATTTCTCCGAAACTACTGCTGGATCAAGTTGGTGTGCTGCTCCTGGAGCAGAACTACTGCTGCTCATGACTTCTTGTACCACCGCATTAGCTGCCTTGGCATTTCCCTGTGTCTGGGTCTGCGCGAGTTTGAGGACACGCTTCGCAACTTCCGCAGCGGCGTTTTCATGTGGCTGAATCTTTTGCCCACGCGGTGGATCGTCTAGGAATTTGTTCGCGCTGTACCTTCTAAGCAGTTTCATCAATGGCGCGAACTCAGCCTTGTTGCTCCACGGATTGCCCTTGTCCTCTCGCCGGAAACCACCAAGGGTAGAGGTCATGTTGTCTTGTTGTCGGGCACCGCCAGTGGAAGAACTCGAAGTCTTATTATTCCCTGTAGCAGAACTACTTGACGCTGCTGGTGCGACGTCTGCTTTCGTCGGGAGAGTAGTAGAGGAGGTAGCAGCAGAAGGTTCTCCTGCTCCGCCAGCACCGCCAAATGCTCCGCCAGCGCCAGCTGTGGTAATTGCATTCGTATTCGTCGTAGTAGCTGCGCCACTAGGAGTTTGCTCCGCTCTTGAAGAGCTCGCTGAGGACCCTGGTTGAGACGTCAGTATCTGAAATTGGCCATTTTTGCTGGCCGCTGCGTGTGCGTTTGAGGCTGCGATCTGCGCGTTCGCCGCAATCTGGTGCTGCGCCGCCAGTTGCTGCTGCGTCGCTGTCAAGATGTTGATGTTGTTCTGCAGCACAGCGTTCTGAGCCGCAACCTGCAGGAGCATTGCGGCATTGGCTGCTGCCGGAGCAGGCACAATTGGACCTGGCATCGCGCTCAACAATTGGTGCTGCTGCGCCAACTGCTGCTGCGCAAGTTGCTGCTGCAACAATTGCGCAGACACATTAGCGAGTCTCTGCTGAATCTGTTGCCTATGCGCAGCAGCGTGCTCGGCAACTTTTCCTACTTGCTGAGCAGTGAGAACCATTACTCCACTGCTTGGGGTCGCGCCACCGCCGCTGCCTGCTGGAGGGAGAGGGAGGGTGGTACTAGCGAAACCGGAAGTATTCAAACCTGCTGGCGTCGCCCCACCACCTTGCACAGACCCTGTTGCTCCACTTGATCCTAGTGGCATACTCAGAACCGACTCGCGCTCAGTTTTCGCAGGTGAAGCATCGCCGTCGGATTCACCCAAAGATTAGAAGATAAAAGATAGTCCAAGTTAGTCCCTGATCAAGTAACAGCATGTAGATCATGCTTTGTATGTACTAAGTTGAAAACCTATCAGAGACGCCTTAACATCGCAGGTCCCTCACGTCTCCGTCGCTGCCGCTTCCTCCTATCAAGTCCTCGAACATGGAGTTCACGTAGTGGCCACTCCGATTTGACAGCAACGCAGTCGCAACCAACTGATCTGAGGCGATTAGGATGTTCTTTTTCGCCAACCCTAAATCTTTGCAAATGCGGAGAGCTAAGATCGCAGCCGCCAAGTTCGCCATGCCTCCTGTCGACGCGTTGTGGACAGGCGGCTGATTATTACTCGTGTTCGAAAAATCTGCTAGAGCCACAAGACTACTCTTCATCCCAAACTGATGAGCTGGAGGAAGCTTCAGCTGTGAAGATGAACCGCACCTCTTGTCTCTTGCGTGAAGATCCAAGCCCGTGACACTGCTACGAGCAGACGCTGCTCCGCTCCTGTCTCCTGCTCCACTCGCGACTACGAAAGAGCCATGATGGGACTCTTTTGTAGAAGAAGAAGAAGAAGAAGAAGAAGACCCTGCTGCCGCTGCTGTCCCTGTTGAAGATGCTAATGTCGTGTTAATAAACAAACCACCTTCCCACATCTTTGCGACTCTGGCTGGTGGCAGACTTTCTGGTGGTGGAGCTGCTGCGGCTTTCTTCTTCTTATTCGTGCCAACTAACGCCTTAGGATCCGGTTTCGGTGGCGTGACTTCTTCAACCGCAAAGATTGCTATGCCTAGAGAAATGCCACGAGAACCAACCATGCCAGCTGTGTTGATGAGGACGCGAGTCCCCCATTCTGGCCATGGGACACGAGGAAACACTGCAGGACGACGCCAACGCCATGGTGGAGCTGTGATGTTTATACATTGTGAATGTCTGTGAGCAGATGAAGGTGAAAATGGCCCATCAAAAAAGTGTCATTTGAAGGCGCACGTCCATTTGACTCAAGATGATCATCTGCTTGCAAAAAAAGAATGATCTTCTACACTTGGCATACCAACCAAAATACCTTTTGGTCCTGAGTGCTTCAACCAAGTGCCTTGCACCTCAGAAACTTCACCGAGTGGCATTTTCCACTGGTTGTCGTTGCCGAATTCCGCAAAAAACACATTTCTATCACCGTTTTTCCAAGCTATGCGTCCAAGGAGGAGATTACTGCTTCCACGAAAAACTCCAATAGCTTGATCCGGCGTCTCCCATACCGTTAGCACGTTGTCCTGATGGAAGAAGAAAGGACGTACTATTTCTACTTCGTTGAAGATCCTGTGGACAGACTTGGATAAATTTGTCACTGATGTTGATCCCAAGTTACAGGAGAAGGACAAATGTTGCTGTTATTTAGTTCTTGTTGTTTCAGATAAAAAATTATGAATTTTTCAAAGAGAAAAATACATTTTCGTCCATCCAATATCCTCTCAGCTTCGTCCCGATGGCTGCTAATACTTCGAGTGCGTTGTTGGGTTTACCAGCTTTTCCCATAGCTCCATATGGGTCTTTCCCCATTGCTCCGTAGGGGTCTTTTCCCATTCCAGCTCCATAAGGATCTTTACCCATCCCATAACCACTAGGGTCTTTACCATATAGAGAACTGCTGTCCTTACCATATGGGTCTTTGCCTGCAGCCATAGCACTATGAGGATCCTTACCGTAGCCTGTTGCTCCATAGAGGTCTTTACCTGCTCCATACATCATGCTCTCCTTGCCGTAGCCGTCTTTACTTCCATAGCCGTCTTTACTTCCATAGCCGTCTTTACTTCCATAGCCGTCTTTACCATAAGAGTAGCCGTCTTTCCCATATCCACCAGAAGTACCTCCATAGAGATCTCCTGAACCTCCGTGGTATCCTCCGTAGCTAGAGCCACCTCCTGGACTGGCCATGATAGACGACTGTTGGTGTTGTCCTCCATAAACGCTGTGAGTGTCAACATGTGGTCCTGCCATGAACCTAGGATCCGGATGATACGGCGTGCCTAGAATCTGAGCTACAGCATACCGACTCCGGCCGCCTCCTGCGGAACCGCGCATGGTTCGGTCTCTCCTGTTTCGCGGTTTCTTATCCACTGCTGGCGGCGCTGGGGTCAACCGTGCGGGCAAGCAGATACGCGCAACCTTGATTTGCGGCGGTTGATTTCCTTGTCCTTGTTTTAGAGCTCACCCTAATCCATCCCGAAATGCGTCCTAGGTGCCTTTTCCCCTTGAGAAGCCTCATGGGGATGCTTCCAGAGATGGATTAGGGTAAGCCTTAAGTGTTGTTGAGCAGAGGTGGCGTTGTTCCAGACACTGTTTGTGTTTGAACCTCCAATTGAAGGGGCTACTTCATCAAGTGATCTGCTATTATAGACAATGTTGACGCTTCCTCGTTCCATCCATTCTCTACGAGTGCTAGTAGTGCTGACTTTCGACACGACACAACGCTCGGGGTCGTGCGGCTTCAGTTCGACGTGGAACAAACCTAGAGGTTGTTTCGTCACGCTAACGACCATAGTAGCCATGACAGCAGTGGTGGCGACCGCACGCGAAGTAGATGTCGCAGGTACTATGGCAGTGGATGTAGATGCAGGGCCAACAGGAGCTCCTGTTGTTGTGTTACCAGCAGTACTTGAAGAAGAAGATTGTGGTTGCTCCTTCATTTCAGGCGATTGACCAGGTCCGTCAAAAACTGAGCCTTTCCCTTTTGCACCTGCTAAGGGGACTTTGAATGCTCCGGGACACGGCGACCGCGGGAACATAGAAGAAGTGCCTGTCGTGTTTGAGCCTCCACCTGCCGTCACATTCTCTAGTGCAACTGCTTTTGCTTGCTGTAGACTAGCAAGTGCGCTGTGATCATCCTGTGCTTTCTGCAATTGCTTGATGTCGTGTTGGTGAGACAACGACTGATTCAGTGTCAATTGCTGTGTGTTGTCTAGAAGCGTGATCTCGCCTGGTCCCGTACTGATCCTTCCGCCAGACGACCGCCTCGCACCCGTTGAGAGTCTACGAGACGATGACCCCGTAGCATCAACAACACCTGGTAATTGGACTCCCACGTCGATACTAGTAGTTGCAGACGCAGTTTTGGTAATCTCTATACTCGTACTTCCTGCGGCTGATGTAGTACCATTTGGTTCTCCTTTCTCAGGTGCTGGCGGAAAGCCCGCTGTCTTAGGGCAGCCGCGATTTGAAGGCGTTACGCTGGAGTTTCTGCGACTGCTGCTACTCGAGGAAACCGAAATTGTGTCCGCGTTGCCTTGAGTGAGCAGAACAACGGATCGCCTTGCAGCTGGCACAATAGTACCTGCATCCGTCAACAGTCCAGCTCTGCCTGCATCGGCACTGCCTTCGCTCGCAGCGGTTTTGTACGTTGTGCACGTGCTAGCACCACTCTCGGACCCACATGCAGCGGACCTGGCGTTCGTACCGTCCGACGCGCTGGTTCCCTGGGACTGGCGTCTTGACAACCAATCCTCCTCCAATACGTTCAAGATGGCTTTTTCTGAAAACAGCGTAGCTCCTTTTTTGCCAGGCGAAGAAGAGACTTCACGGATCTGCACTTGCGTTTCCTGTGCCTGCTGGTGAGGAGCCGCTGAAGTAGAACTGCTGCTGGAACTAGGAGCAGGTGAACTAGTAGGTGCACCTCCAGCTCTACTATAATCTCCCTGTTGTCCTCCTTCTACTTCTAGAGATTCTGTAGCTGGAACTACAACTCCATCACCAATGCTCACACGTCTAGTCGCACTTGCGGTGTCTGTTTCTTCCACGTCTTTTGAACGCGGCGCTTTTTGTGGCGAGAGTGCTGCTGCAGGCGTTGGGCTGCCAACGCGCTGCTTCCCTGGAGGTATAGCTAGTAAAGCGTTTTGAACAATACTAGGAGAATTTGTTGCTATAGCAGTGCCACGACTCGCAGTAGCAATGTTGTCCCCAGCAGCAACATCTGGCGCTTGCGCCACACTCACTGTCGTGACCATGGTCGTAGCGCAAAAAGGTAAAGGAACGACAGTCGTAGCATTTAAGTTCGCCTCTGCCATCTGGCGAAAAGCGCCTCCAGAGGGTCCGCCTGATGCCAAAAACGACGCCTGTCCTCCGGAACTGCTGGCTGCTGCTGCGGCTGCCACAATGTTGTGGGCTTGGGTTTGTGAGTCGCTTTGCAAGTGTTCTGATGGTTGCCACGGGTTTCTCAGCACTTGTTCCCACAGTGGATCATCAACTCGTAATTCTTGAGCCAGTGTTTTCTTCCACAATTTCCTTACTGCAGCGAACTCTCGACCATGCTTTTGCAGATACGCAACTGTCGCGCCTCGGATCAAGGACATTTCGTGCTGTGTCACATACAGATCTTGGAAAACGAAGGTCAAGAACAATTGATTTTGTTGTCTCAGAGAAGTGGAGGTACTAGAACTAGAAGAATGTGCAACCGTATTATTTCCCAACGCGAGGGTCTGTGGAATACTACTAGCATTGTTTCCGAAAGATGTTACGTCCACGGAGATACTGTTGATGCTTCCCGGAAGCACCGGCGGCCCTCCCGCAGGAAGAGGCGTGACCAGAGGCGCTCCAGTGTTACAACTCCCGATCTTGGCCAAAGACAAAGTAGTTGTTGCATTCCCTGAAGTGTCACCTCCTCCGACAGCAGACGTAGAAGTAGAGAAAGAACCCTTGTTTCCACCTTGCGCTTTCCCTCCACCATCACTCCGTACTGACTTTGTAGGAGGAAGTCCTAGACGCTCTCTGCTTGATGCGTCGTCCACTAAGCGAGGACCCGGCGACTTCGCTAGAAGATCATTTCTACCCACAACTTCACCCGAGTCCAAATCCGAATCCTCGGGAACGATCTCGACTGGCGGACCAACACGTTGTCTACGAACCAAACCTTTCAATAGTGACGCCGTCTTCGCTGACATTCGGTTCACATTCATTGCACCTCGTAAAACAGGAACTTTATTCGATGCTTCTATGTCGTCCAAAGCAGCCGAGGAAGAGGTGGAAGCCGATCCTGCTGTTGGTTCCACAGTAGATAGACTTGTTGTAGTAGCTGTTGCACTAGTTGTACTCTTCTCCTTCGTTGTTCCGCTGCACTTGGCTGTGGCGCTTGTTGCCGGAGCATCGGTCGCTCTAAAGGCAAACACGGCAACGTTCGTGCCCTCTGCTGCCTGTCGGTCGCCTAAGGCGTCGCCGGATCGCCGAAACTTAGAGTCGAAACATAATATTTCACCTATGAGTACTACATCTACATGCCCCACCTCTTTGTCATGTCATGTCACGTAACCTCAGTACTCAAATTGACTTATTGATTAAGAGGTTCTACGGATACAGTTTACAAAATCATTCAAAATTCAAAACTGTTGCCATAAAAATAACTCCCAGCACTGCTGCTTGGACACGCAGCACAACTTCCATCCACAGACTTTCCAGTTCTCTAGGATCCTTGTTCCTATTCAGCGGCACCACTAAATCCTGCCAGAATTTGAAGCAACTTTCACCAGGACACTGCTCCGGCATCTTTCCCGGTCGTTTGATCACTGCGTGAATGTCGTTACTATTATTAGTTGTAGGTTTGCTAACGACGTTGAGGTTAACGCCTGGCGCCCCTAAACCTGTGGTATTGCTTGCTCCTTGTAGATTGATATTGCTTCCGGTGTCGCTAACAGCATCGTGTTGCAGTTTTTGCAGGTCTTTTGAGGCCGTTGAAGGAGGGGAAGGAACCGGCGGAGGTGGCAACGGTGGTGGTAACAGTGCTTGATCCGGTGGTCCTGGAGCTCCCCAGCTGTCTGGAGATCCGGCTACTGGTCCTCCTTTAGACGGTGGCACTGTGGATGCGGTAGTTGCTGCAGCTCCTGGCGCACTTGTTCCTTTAGAGGTTGCAGGAGCGCTTCCTCCAACAGTAGAGGCAGTTGTATTACAACTAGTATTGCCAGGAGTGGTTCCCTGAGGAAGAGGAACTCCAGCAGAAGTAGAAGTACTTCTTGGTGAACTCGTTGGCGGCAGCGATGGCGGTAAAGACGGCGGCTTTATCGGTGGCGGAAGCAGATTCGTCAGAGGCACGCCGAGTGGAGGTGGCGTCGCTGGGATTTTCAGAGCGCCTGAGCCTGCCTTAGGTGGAGCTCCGCCTCCAGGGAGTAGTGGTGGCAAAGACGGTGGCAACATAGCAATGTCGGGAGGCGGTAGAGCAGGTACACTTCCTGGCGTCGACATGACCGAGGAACCGACTGGAGACGCCGAAGCTGCTGTTTGAAAGCTGCTTTTTGTATTGCTAGAGTGCAGCGGTAATGGAGGCCCCGCGCCAGGTGAAAATGGGTTCCTTCCCAAGGCGACGACAGAGGGTGGTGGTAACAGCACTGCTCCGGAACTATTCGTACCTGATCCACTAGCGTTGCGTCCAGAAAATCCCTGGTTGAAATTAGGACTTCCTGTCACATTCGATGTAGACGGTGATCCATGTACAGCCATGTTGTCCGCAGGTTTGCCCAAAAGCTTGATACGCGGTGGAACCAATTCGCCAATGGCTAGAGGACGTTTTAGATCGAAGAAGTGCTGTATAGCTGAAAAAAGCATGCCCCGTTCGTCTTCTTTGCGACACCGCACAAACTTCGGTATACGTGCGTCCGCCGCATCTGCAAAATGGGTAGCTGCTCCCGAACGAGAGACACTCAATTCCTCGTGAATCCTGCGACAAAGCACTACACCTGGGTCGCTCTTGTTCTTTCCTCGGGGTCTCCTCACTAAAGCAGTCGAATAATTAGTCGCTCCAAAGGGTGCCAAAGTACTACTTGTGAACGCAGAACTCGAAGAAGAAGCTCCTATCGTAGCAGTTCCTCCGTTTCTTATTGTTGTAGTCCCAGTAGCAGAACCCGACACTCCTCCATTTCTCGACATACTATTGTTGTTCCCTACACCGGCTCCAGGTGGTGCTGGTGGAGGTGGTACTAGATGAGAACGACGCCCTCCAGGAGCATCTTTTCCACCCATGGCAATAAGTCCTGCCTTAGCCGCAGGCGACAAACCTTTACTGGCACTAAAACTGACCGGTCCTGTCGGGACGCCACCTTTCACTGAACTCCCTCTTCGTACTTGTGCTGCTACAACTTGTGGCTGCACTTGCGGTTGTACTTGATGTGCTTGTGGTTGTGCCTGTCCTTGTGCTTGGCCCTGTGCTTGGCCCTGTGGCTGTCCTCCTGGGGCTACTGCTGTTGCAGAGGTTTCGCCAGGCTTAGGAGGCGAGCCTGTACCTGATTGTACCTTAGTAGTCTTGCTTTTTTGCGCTATTTTCGCCGGAGATGAATTGTCATTCTTCCCTTTTTTAGGGGATTGACTCTTTGTCCTCCCCGTGGCTCCTTTACCTCCTGACGTTGTCGTGGCAGCAGTAGAACCAGTAGCAACAGCCTTTGTCGTCGCACCAGGAACTACAGCACCAGGACCACCAGCACTACTTGTACAACTACTAGAAGAAGTTGTAGCAGGAGGACCTCCTCCTCCAGTACTAGATTTCACACCACTTGTTCCAGCACTACCACTGGCTTTCGGATTTGACGTCGTCAACGCCACCACACGGCCAAAGTTATCCAATAGAACATTAGAGATAGAGAATAATTACTGCTCGTCAAGGCTACAACACGGACAAAATTATCCAAGAAGAAACTAAGAGAGGCTTCTGCAATGTTGAATATGGATATTTATCAATACACTCTGATGTCTCTGTAAAACAGGAAGTGTCTATCCATCCATCCATAAGCAAATCATCAGCGCCGCGTTTGTTTTTTTGTCCGCCGCCTGCTGAGGACGACATCTTCTTAGTATCTGTCGGTGGCGGGGTGGGCATTGTTAATAATGGGTAGTATGGCTACTTTTCACGTCAAAGTTCGTTGTGACCACGTCGAGGGAAGTCGACTACCCGTGTCTCGTTGTGAAGAGAAGTCGTGCTTCCTATCGTGCTTCGTGGGTCCTATTAGGTTGCTTTGCTACTCCAGATAAATGACTTTTGTTGTGGAGTATCAGGCAGACGGTTGTAGTTCACGTGAGACGTTGACGTTCGTCGTGACGTCGGGACCGGGAGAAGTCGATGTCGATGTCTTCTAATAAATTTCAGCGCGTGCGCGGTGTGAAATGTGTGTCCAGGAGCAGAGGAATTTCGCTTTCCGAGAAATACAATGAAAAACCAGAACGCAGCGCAAAATTAGCGTTGACGATTCCCGAGGGTTACTACCTGGGCAATCGCATCATTTTGTCCAGAAACTACATCCACCACTTTTAGTCGTTCAGTGCTCCTCCAGCTAGGAAAAAAATCACACTTAGTATACTACTTTACACTGCGGCGTCGTGTAGTACATTTTTTACTCCTCTTCAAAATCCTTAGCTTTGAGCTTCCTTTTTGTGGTCGGCCCATGCGACAAAAAGAAAATCATATGGAATGTCGTCAGAAACACGAGTGAAAGAAACGTAAAAGGACATTCTCTAATCCATCTATCGAAGTAGGAGTAGACACCGTCACAGAAAAAAATCTAATGTATGATCATAAGTAATTATCCAGCACAGTGAAACCTACCTCCACAGTGAGATTTTGGTCATATGATTAGAAACACCTCCCTGCCTTGATTTTGATAACAAATTTCACAATACGGAGGTCACATCATGAGTAGTTGTTTGAATTTCCATTCTCACTGGAGAAATATTACCAGCAAGAGCAATGGTGACATTATCTGAGGACAATTATGTCGATTCATGCCTAGAACAAGTTGCACACGGCGTGGCCTACAAGCATTTTGGTATTTATCGTTGCTCCTGCATTTGCAAATACCAATGACCGAGACTGATGTTTGAGGGTTCATCGCCTTGTGTCTGTATTACACCAGAAGCAAAGAACTGACTCCAAGAAAATCCGCGTACGATTTCAGATTCAAACTCGCGTGTTCGCGATCTTTCTGAATGCTATAGTCTCAAAGCATGTACATTGGTCAACACCACACCAAGATCGTGACCAATTCTGTAGTCATGTCGTTGAGTTATGGTTGTCTTCACGAACTTCATTCACAGTACTGCAGCCCAAAAGAACAAATGTGGGCTCAATAAAAAAAAATTGAAGCTAAGAACCGTCCTGGTCATGCTGAGCGTGAGAAGCTGCAAAAACATGCACATGCCCTGATGACCAACATGTAGTACTACTTCTTATATTTTTTCACATGCAAGCAAGATTCCACGAGTGTCTTCGCCCATTCCACTCCGCTGTTTTCTGAGGCTTCGCCCATCCCACTTCTAGCTTGCGCCTGTGCCGTAGTTAAGACTGTAAGCACGCCATAGATTACGGGTTTCTGATGGTCCAAGTTTAGTCGCATCACACCCTGCGTCACCGCTTCTGCGATATACTCAAAATGCATGGTCTCGCTTTTGTTAGAAGAGGATTGAAGGAAGTGGTGAAAGACCTTCTATTCACTTTGGTTGCAAAGGAATAGGGACTGTTAGATGAATAGTAGTAGTAGTAGTTAACACATTCACGGGGTACAATACCTGTATTATTGATAGACACGAGAGAGTAGAACACATGTAACACAACATGCAACTTACCGAGTGATACATGACCATCGGTATATTACCCAGACTAGTGCTCATTAAAGGGTGGTAGTGAGCGTGAGGTAGAGGACACCATAACTTTTACGAGGCAGCCGATAACCAGGACCCCATCAAACTCTTTCAGCATTACGCTAGCCGCAAGCGGTAGCTCATATGCGCCAGCGACTCGCTCCACTGTTACCTTGTATTTACAACGACCTTTAGTCGTGTCTCTCGATACGCTACTTCTGACTTGTACCTAAGCAGTACTGGTGTTTCGGAATGCTCGACTATGAAAAGTGCGTGGCGTCTATTGTATCAGGAAATTAATTACTGATCACCACGCACGCCTCTACCGCAAACTAAAACTTTTTCATTCATTCATTCATTTACCTGTTCGCGAGGTATTGTCTAATTGCAAGGGGAGGGAGTGAGGGTTAATTGTCTTTTTTCATGTGTTGCAAGGTTTTGCTTTTCTTTTGATTATCTGCTTTTGCATTTCTTCATGTGTCTCTTCAATATGTAAAATACTGAAGCGCCACAGCCCTCAAGGGTTTTCACTGCTCCGTCCAGGAGAGAGCCGCATATATCTGGATTCCATCTCGCACACACAATCCCAAGTCTACTTAGAGAAGAATCTACTGTAGCTGCAACTATCTGCTGTTCATCTACAGTCTGTTGCCAGTAGTTCCATTTTGATCTTAGACATATTAGCGAGTTCCATCTTAAGGTCATCTAACAAGCCATAATTTGAGTCCGCTGCCGTCGAATGACGCCTCAGGCAAGCCACGTAAAGGGTCACTTGGTGGGGGCATTTTGGTGATTCAAAATAACGATTTTTAGGGCGATAAGTGTTTGAAATGAAGAGTTCTACTTCAAGTATAAGTATTCTACTTGGTATTCTCTCGCCTCGACCTCGTGTGCGCTCCCCTGCCAGGATTCAACAAAGTTAAACTCTGGATAGGATAGGATCGATACCAAGCTAAATGCTGCTTGGAACCGATTATATGACGATGGTTCTCCTATTCAAGTTCAAGTTCTGAGCTGGCCTTATACCCTGGATCTTTGTTGCATCACGTCAGCAAGAACACGGCAGGAAAGCAAGCCGAAAAAAGGACAATAGACCTCCCAGTCCCAGGTTGTACTATAAAAAATCTTCCACAAGTGATTTGTTGCCATTTTTCATGTCATGTGACTGCTCGTCCGAGTTGCTGGAGTTCTAGCTTATAACTGTTTCAGTGTGGGCTATAAACTGTTACGTGTCACTATAAAACGCCTTGCTTCGCCTTCTTTCAAAGTTAATCACGTTAAAAATGCATCTCTCTCATCATTTCACGTCTGCAGATGAAAATAGATGCCTGCTTTCCTTTAAAAGTTCACAAGACGCTCCTCCACCTCTAAAAAGTTGTTCACAAGACGCTTCTCCACCTTGAAAAGTTCACAAGACGCTTCTCAAGCTTTAAAAAGTTGTTCACACAAGAAGACTCATTCATTCGCTCATCACAGAAAAAATCAGAATAATAATGATGAGAGGACTCGACTACAATCTAATGTTCTCGACGTTTATGAATAGTAAGTAGTATTCGTGTACCCATTCATGGGGTATAACACAAACGTCGAGATCGCCTTCCATAGCACAACAATTTGAATCTCACTTCTTCTGCTTGAGTACAAGGTCAAAACACTTTCACACTTTTTTACATACTCAAGAACTGCGTTTTAGCATGAAAATATACAGAGCGAAGTCGCATTTTCATGAAAATATACAGAGCGAAGTCGCATTTTCATGAAAATATACAGAGCGAAGTCGCATTTTGTACCTCAAATACAACTAAGGCATCCCACATGCTAAGTGTCATGCGCCATCCTTTCAGGTGAGGATGTTAAAATCACTGGACGAAATTGAAGACGACTACATCCTATATTAATTGCTATCATATTATTGCATTCCCTATTATCACACGGCACTGGACGAAATTGAAGACGACTACATCCTATATTAATTGCTATCATATTATTGCATTCTCTATTATCACACGGAATTCTCCAAACGCGTGCTAAACAGAGGAACTCTGAAATTTATTAGTAAGAGTAGCTGTTTAGTAGTATTATAAGGAACAAGGCTAAAATCGAAGATCTTTTTCCATATCCGTCTCAAGAGACAGTCGCATCTATCACTTGCTCATCTCAGTGCGCCTTATCAAACATCTGTTTGAATGCCGCATCGAATCTCCCTAGTTCTTTCTCCAAGATCTTCACCTTCTTGGTCAACACGTCTTCTTTCCTTGCGAGCACCTCATTTCGTGCGACCATCCACATCGCCATCACGCAAGCTTCATTAGAGCTGTCCTAGCATGTAAGTGAGCTCTCATCACTATGCACTTGTTCCATCACTATGCGCTTCCTACACCACGCGAACATCTTCTGTAGGAAATCAGAATGAGTTATGGAGTGAGCTCATGCGGCGTGATCACAGAGCAAGACGCTGTGTAATCACAGAGCGAGATGCTGTGTAATCACAGAGCGAGATGCTGTGTAATGATCCAAGATCTTTAATGAATCAGAGCAAGATAGAGCGAGCTTAACTTTATCTTCGCGCACGTTGGTCATTCCGTAGCCACAGGCGAACCCTGTAGGGGCGCCACCCCATTTCGTGAAGTCCAAATTTCCATTCATAGCACCTTTCGGCATTTTCTCGTCATTGTAGCGAAAGGCCGGACCGTGCAGACCGCGCCACTCCCTGTCTTTCGGATCGTTTACCGCGTCATCGGCGTAGTCTATCATGTGATAGAGCTCATGATAAAACACCATTTTCATTGCAGCCCCAGTCGGGCGTCGAGTTCTATTAGAAAACGTTGGGGCTGCAGGAGCGCTCTTACATGACCTTGCAGAGAACTAGATTACCTTGCAGAGAACTACATTACCTTATTTCCACGACTCAGTCTTGAAGAAGAGGAGCTGTTTGTATTTTTCTTCTAAGCTGTAATACTCAGTGAGAAATCCACGACTCATAACCATGCTCCAGCACAAAATCATTCGTCGCTCGCCTTTTTTAGTGCCACCTTTAGCCAAACCTCCGCACTGCATCCCCCCCATCGTCAAATCATTCACTACCACGATATCATCCAAGCACTTTTTCCTTTTCAGAAAGGCACAGGGAACGGTTCGAAGGATGCAAAGCAGCGAAAAGGGATCGTCGGGATTCAACAAGTCCTTTTTCTCTTGAGCCGACAATGCGCTGCTAGAAATCCTGTAGGGCTTCGCGTCCGCCTCCGGAACCTTGTCCAAAATCAGAGGAATGCCGAAAAACTTCTGGAAATTCGCGATTCTCTGATCTGGCGTCATCTTTCTGATCTCGTCTTTGGAGAAGTGTGGGTCGCTAGTGCATTCATCAAAACGTAGGTGTGCAGGGAGATGGGGACTGTCGCCGGAAGCTTGGGCTCTCTGCTGCTGCTGTTGTCTCTGCAACTGCGCTTGCCTCTGTTGCTGTGCCTGGGCTGCGGCTCTCGCTTGTTGTTCTTGCCGTTGCTTCGCCTCTAATGCGGCTCTCTGTTTTGCTTCCGCCTCTGCCTTGGCTCGCGCTTCTGCAGCCGCCTTTGCAGCTGCTTCCGCTTTTGCTCGTGCTTCCGCCGCGGCTTTCGCCTGCGCCTCTGCTGCCTTTGCCTTGGCCGCATCTGCCGCAACCCGTGCTGCCTGTTCTTAGAGAGGGCACAATGATAGATTGATCTTTTACATAGAAGATCATACTCTCAAAACAGCTTCTGAAGAAGTAGAAATGGCATCTGAACAATCAAAGAGCAAGATTTATAGTAATAGCTAAGTTGTGAAGATCAAGAATTTCAATCACTTTTAAAATATGAGCCTTAATCTTTTTTTGCTTCCTCTTCTGCCTTCCTCTTCGCCTCCGCATCAGCTTTTGCTTTGTTCTGAGCTTCCATTAGTCTTTGATCTTTCTCTGCCCATCCTGCCCTCGTCTTCCCATTCGCATCCAACGCCTCTACGAGAGTCTTTATTTGCTCATAACTTGTCACATTCCCTTTAGAAGCATCCATTTTCACAGAACTCTGCAAAACGTCTTTCACCGTTTCCTTTTTGTCGTTCACAAGGCGCTTTTGTCCAGAGCCCGGTATAGTCAGCACTACTTTTTCCCCTGTTAAGACCATATCCGAAAGCGTGAAGTCATTCACCAGCATCTCCAGCATCGCCACATGACGATAACGCACTGCCAAATGGAAGATCGTGTCTCCAGCGACCCCGTCAAAGGTAGTGTGAGGCCAGCCCTTGCCGTCTGGGAACAAATCTGGCGCATTTTTGAAAGCGGCACCAAATTTCGCCGGACAAATCCCTTCCTCCTCTAGGCGTCCATGTTCCAGCAGAAGGTCCATCACTGCGTCGACATCTCCTCTTTGGAACGCTAGAAACATCTTTTGCTCCGGAGAGAGCTTGTCCGATTTCACCATCTTTGCTACCCATGCAGCGTCTTGCGCAGAGATCTTACCGGTTGGTGGCGGAGCATTCGAGGGAAGCGCGGAGATCCCACCTACCTCCCCTCCTCCAGAATCATCATCATCATCATCATCTCCTCCTCCTGGAGGGGCACAATCCGACAAACCTGAGTTCTCCAGCAACAGGTCCGCAACTTTCGCCAGCTCACTTGCGTTCGCGCCCTGACACAGCTGCAAGTCTCTTAAAGCTTGCAAGCCTTTGTCGGGTTTACCCAGTAAAATCGCGTCGAAGTCTTCTTTTGTGATCATCGTTTCGTGCTCCACTGTCTCCGAAGATCTTCCTCTCTTCTTGATCATCCGCACCGCCATACCATCGGGCAGTCCTAGCTCTTGTTCTTTCTCTGTTAGCAACTCTTTCACCTTTGTGAGCGGGACAGAAGCTGCTGATGCTGGAGATGGAGATGAAGATGCTCCTGCTGCGCCTCCATCGCCAAACCCTAACTCCTCTCTGTGCATTGCCCATACATACAAAGCGACTGCTTTCAACACCTGTAAAAAATCACGCACGTCTGTAATTGCCAAAGCTTTATTACCATCCTGACTACTACTAGCAGACGAACTCTTAGTAGTGCCAGAACTGTCGAACTCTTGCAAAATCGCTGGCGCCAACTCCTCACTCTGACCCACGTAGTACATCAGCAATTTCATCTCCTCCTCGCCACTTATGACGCCGTTGCCATCCTTGTCTATCAGTTCCATTGCTTCGTTCAATTCCGCAATCTCCCATGGCTCAAGAGCCACGCCACCCGCACCCATAAGCATTTGGAACAGGTTTTCATAAGACAAATCTCCTCGTTGGTACAACAGCCGTAGAAACAACGTCGCATCAGCGTGAGTGATGGATCCTTGGATGGTCGTGCCGGACGGAACTGAGACTCCGGATGAAGGTAGATCCGTATCTGAGAGTTGCGAATCTTTGAGCAAAGAATTGAACTCCTTTCGTAAGTCCTTTGCATCGTCGCAACCCACAACTTCGCAAAAAACGCTCAGCTCCTCCCCTTGTAGAACCCCATCATGGTCCGCATCGAGGGTGCGGAAGATCGCATCAGCGATCTCAGAAGACCAGGTGGGACGGGACATGATTCGTGTCAGTGTAGAGATGCTCGATCGATGTCAAGTGCTGGACGAAACGTCTTCTGAAGGAAAACGTAGTCTAAACGTGTGAATAAGTAGACCTAAATGGGTCGGTCGCCGTGGGGAAAATAGCGCGATAATATGGTACCTAGCGATTATAGGTCTCGAAAAAAAAGACGGAAAACTCTGCTAGGCAGCTGGATATTCCGTTTGGGAGAAGGAAGAGATATAAATTCGTTCATATATTTCGAAAAAGAACGCGCATGTGATAAACTCGACATCTTCGAAAAAAATTGCGTGGCTCAGCACTCGGTGTTGAACACACATAAGGACACGACGCAAACTCTCACAGACACTTCACCGCCATGCTCATGTGAGAATTCTTTTCTCATGCGAGATCACTCAACAGAGGACATTGCGACAGGCTCTTTTCACTACTTGATTGCTCTCCCGACATATGACATAAATATACTTCAAAATAATCAGTCTAAAATAGAGGTCTATTAAATGTCGAAACTCAAAAACATGTGACGAGAGGTTGACTCAGAGGTGGGGAGGAGAGAATGTCTGGAGGTAGTCAGAAGGGAGAAGATAACCGAGAGCGATCGTGCCAACAGTTAGGTACGAAGAGAGGCCCAGGGGTGTTACCTTGAGCACCCTCTGCAGTAACGCCTCCAGATGCTATACAACTTGTGGCCAACAAGAAGTATAAGTGCACCTCCGTTGTCTGGCTAGGACAACCCGCACAACGACAGAGATCCGGGACAGAAAATTCATGTCTTTCACATATCACTTCTGGTCTCGTAATTACTCTCGTTTTTCTTTATACTTGGAACACAAGAGATGACGAACATAGAATTCTCGTCTTTAAGTTCAGTTTTCAAAGATCAGTTCTACATAAAAGCCTGCAAGCACTTAATTGGCCAAATTAAGAAACCTAGATGGATACTTCAGAAGAAGTAAGCTCCAAGACATCAACGAGGATGACCAAAGATCAGCTTCAACACCAGTATCAGTATGCGGTAGTGGGTAGTTTCACGCTGAAGAATAATGCTAGCTGGCTGAAGGATCTGTAGTGTGCATAAGAAGAGAGAACAATTGTGAAGATTGAGTGCAGAAGTTAAGCATGGGAGAGATCGTAATCTTTGTGAAGGTCCGGATCTTGTGATGTATTCTTGAGCAAAGATATTGGCGTTCGATCTTGTGTTGAGTGGGGTGCTTCTAGAGGATGAGCGCGCATTTTGTTGTTGATCTTGTCGAAGAGAGCCGTCACCCGAACACGCGTTTGCCTTCCGCATCGACCGTTAAAAAGATTCTTGTATTCAAGTTAACTTGTAGTATCGGACTTTTCAAAAAGGTCAAAATTTGTGCACAGTTCACTGTGTATTGAGTCTACTCGATCACTTTCTTGTCATGTATTAAAAACTACACGGCCATTTAATTCATACATCAACTTATCATAAATACTTATATTGTAAGAACTGATAATGTTATTATTCGTAAGAACTGATAAAAATGTAAGAACTATTATAAAAAAATGGAGAAGATGGGTGGTATTTAATTTCATTTATCTACGATTGTACTTAGTCGAATCTAGTGGAGGACGACAAAGGAGCTTGTAAGTCAAAATTCTGCACAAGAGTACTCGACTGCTCTTGTGGTCCAATAAATTTCTTACGCTTTCTTGGAATCAGCATCTTGACGTTCTTTTACTGCGTTCGTGAGACTGCTGTGTGCTCGATGCTGTTGCTTTCTAGCAATACCTTAAGCAGCTCACTATCTACCTTTTCTGCACGTTCGTTGGCCAGGAAATCCCCAAGACTCCAGTCTGCAGTATTCTGTGGCTGACTACAAACGTGGTTGAGGTTGTATTCCTAGCAGAAGTTTTTCAGTACTGTGATACAAGTAACTAGTGGGCGTTGATTACCTTGAATGTTGCGAGCTTCCACTCGTTCGTAGGCCCCTGAGAAAACAGTATCTTTGAGAGTGCATAGCCCACAGTCCCCAGTAGTAGCACGACTCGAGTGTAAAGCACTAAGTTCCACCCTAACAGGTTCCCCAGCAATCCCAACAGGGTTGCGCATGTAGCGAACGACAAAAGAGGTGCCACAACTACAATAAAACCGGCAGAAGCCCTAAACGTGAGCGCGCCGCATACCTATAAGATGGCCACTTTCAAAACTAAACAGACCATGCTGGTAGAGGGAGGGGTCGCTAGAGTGACAACTAGTGAGCTGGTTGTGTAGACTTTCTGAGTTCTGATTGTTGTAGACATAGATAGTGTCGAAACTCAGTCTGTCGCAAAAGTTCTTGTTCCCGTGCTTGCATGATACCCAAAGAATAAGAACGGGCTCAGATTCATCAAGTACTTACTTACTGCAAGATCTCATCACCATCTTTATGTGTATCTTTGCTAGACAAGCTCGTATCTTTCTCGTTCGCAAATTTTTTCCAATCGGCATCAAACATCCGCTGTAGTTGTAGTTCAGCGGACGTTCCATTACCATCAATAAATCTCACTTCTTCACGCATCGCGTACTGTCCTTCCTTCGCTAGGTTCTGGTGCGAGGTCAAGAGGGATATGAACAAGGACACTGACGAAAACCATAATAAACCTCTGGTACGGAGTCAAAATGTCTACATACAGAAGCATTTCGGTATTCGGACATGTAGTAGTAGCTGTGAAGTATAAGTAGCAGTGCGTTATTTCCGATATGAATCTGACCTACATGAACACTGTAAACTCATCCAAAAGCTTGAAAAGCTGCGATCTGCTTTTTGGCTTTTGCGAGTCGCATATCTGCATCCATTTTGTGAATGGCTTTACATACCCACCATTTTTGGATTTGCATTGGGAGACTTCAGAAAAAGTTTTTTTTTTGTAACCTTGGGGAGATTGAAAGGGCCTCCGAGCTTTATCCAGTTCGCAAACCGGCGGCAGGCGGGGCAAGTTAACCCCTCTATTAAGCTATACTCTACGAGCCCGCCGATTATAAAAAGATCAATAAACTACGAGGTTGAGGGAATGGCTACGCCACAATTCCCAGCGATGTGCCAATCGCCTCACTCATAGCGCAGACACTCAGGTCGGGGCGAACAGGGTGCCACCTGCTACTTCTACCCACATCGCCGGGCTCAACCATTGGTGAAAAAGAACTAGCTGATAGCCAATATTTTGGTGTAAGACCATACGTAAAGCCATGCTGATTAGTCACGTCAGTAAACCGGCACTACGCTAGTTTTCTTATCTCTTCAAGCGAAGTCTCCGCTTCGTCACTTGTCACGCATCCTTTCCGCGTCCCACCCAGACGGCCGCAGACGCTTCCACCGCTGCAGAAAGCTCGATCCGTCGCACGATCCCGATCGACGTCTGCTCGCACGCAAAAGACCAGAAAACACAAAACCGGGGAAACCGGAATACAGCACGGAAAAGTACAGCAAGGGGACCTGCTAAGGGGGCACAGAAAAAAGCGCCAACAAGTTGCGGCAAAAAACCATGCAGGGTAGACCCGGTGAAGTGTGTTGCTTTGTTGCAGTACCAGCGCCAGACCGATTCAGAAAAAAAGGCGCCACTCTCAAGTCCTACGAGGTGAACAGAAGACAGGGTCGAGCACTGATCAACTCGTCACTTGAAGCACCCCCAACCATCAGATGGAAGGAGCAACTACAAATGCTCTCACTTCTGGCCACCAGATGGGGCGCATTGCGTTTCACAAACGACAGACAAGAGTAGAAATAGACAAAAAAGAAACCTTTTGCTCGATCATCTAGACTGCATATTGTGCGATAGAACCGAAACACCAACAAACGCGCCCTTCTTCTCTGAAAGTATCACTTTTTCTGGCCAACACATGGGGCGTAGTTCGTTTTACAAGCAGCAGACAGGTGGAAGACAACATGAAGGACTAACCACAAGGAAAAAAGAAGAGAAACTTTAGAACCAGCTACCACTTACAACAGTAGACAAACCCAAGCCAACTACAACAGCCGAGTCCTGCCTTTTCGCTACAACAGCCATAGAAGACGAGAGAGCGCCAGCTAGGAAGTAAGAGTCGACACGACCAAAGCTAAGCTTTAGACAAACACCCAAGCGGAACGGATGCTCAAGGGAGAAAGGGCTAGAAAAGAATCAGCGCAGAGACATAGCAGCGCAATACCTATAAACAGTAATTCAGAACTAAGTAAGGCCGAACCATATTCGAGCACGGAGAGAAAAAAAGCTTACTCGAGTAAGAGGCCAAGACAAGACACTACTACTAGCTACTTACTTCGCCTACACAAAATAACAGCACTGCCCACAGGTGCATGACCGAGAGAGAGAGAGAGGGAGGGAGAGTAACTGATTTCGCGAGCAAGTTACTCACGAAGACACAGCTATGCCATGAAGATGCGTGCCTAGAACTTGAAAAAAGAAAAATGCAACGGCTGTCAGTCACAAGAAACTAGTCAGCCCACCTTTCCAAATTCTGTCACGCAAATAAGCGCGGTGGCTTTTATATTCATCCGCGCTCTTGTTCATGTAGTAGCACTCATTCGACCCATGTATCTTCAGTCACGAGGATGGTCTATCTACAGCCCGGCTTTTGGGAAGAGTAAAAAACAATCTTTGAGAAGTTTTAATTGGAAGAAGTAGAGCGACAAGAAAACTGCTGCAGAAGAAACGCAACAGCTAGCAGCTTCTTACTCTTAGATGGTTGAAGATTTATAAGTACCCATATCGGCCCTGCACCTTCTTGCCCGTATTGGTTGTCGAACATACATAAGCAGAAAGCCTTAGCAAGCATCTTGCAGCTCCTTGTTCGTATTCGTTGTCGAATATACATAAACAGAAAGCTGGAAGACCAGATCACTGAGGACTAATTCTTCAAGTCCTTACTCTTATTGTATTCAACCTGATGACGACATGCTTCTTGTTTTTCGTTCTTCTTCTTTTTTCTTCAATAATATAATATGGCCAGAAAGAAAAGACTGTAATTCTTAATGATAGTGATGCCAGTGTGCACAGAAACGGATCCGCGCCCCTTGACGTACTAGACCAGGATCCCCCACTGATCTATATGCATCTACTGAGGCGGGGTCTCCGATAGAAATACAGCCACAATCTTTTAGTTTACAACAATACTCCTGCGGGAGCGAACCCCCTACAGAAGGAGGAACAGAAACCCCGTCGAAAAAAAAATGAACTCCATCGCAATTTCTCGTGTTAGATAATGCGGAGGAGGTCCTAAGTGTAGTTGTAGATAGAAAAGCCTCCTCACTTTAATGCAGCAAAAAGACAAACGAATGGCCTGAAAGAAAACTTCAGACATCTTCGTCCCCATCATCTCTCAGCAAGAAAGCCCTTCTCCGATGCAAGGCAAACCTTCTCTCTTCAATGGAGATTCTGAAAATGATTCTTCACAATTATATATAAACATGAAACTTAAGTAATCCGATTCTGTACATCTTCGCATTCTATCTAGAAGGTACTGATACTGATTTAGAAACAAAGACGAGAGCTGATCATCTTAATAGAAAAGTATGCTCATAATATCGCGCTTCTTGATTGGATCACCCGAGTACCCCTATCACCCCCATAGAAACTAATTAAAATCCAAAAAAAAGCCATATGAAATGTCACCGTTTTTTTTCGTCCTTACACGTCAAGGCCGCGGCGAGGGGGCTCAACTCCTGAGATCACATGATGACTAAGTATGGGCGCCGGTGATTGCCAGGTCAGCTAATGACTAAGTATGGAGGGTATGGATTGGGCTACTGGAGTATCGTCCAGCAGGCATAATAGAGGAGCGTAGAAGTGGCATTGATTAGACATATTGAACCTTAGCCGCGTGATGTCTGTTGATGCTGAGCACTAAGCAACTCTTTGGCGCGATAGTGTGATCATCAGCGTGATCGCGGTGCCCCCCTCAGTATATCTATAAGTATTGCTTTGAACAAGATGCTCACACGAAAAGAATTGACTCTATTAGAAGTAACAAATGGACTTCTCGGTATAGGAGAGCCTCACTGTCAGTCGTCGCCACTTGCTAGTTATCAAATAGTTGCTAAGCTTCAACAGCTTTATTGTTCTTCTTCTAACTCTCGTCTCGATCTGCCTTACGTCCACGCCTTTTCTGTTTCACTGAAATCGACCTTCCAGACCGAGGCAAGCTTCTTCAAGTTCGAGGCCAGCGTCTTCAGAGCCAAGCTCCTGCAGAGAGGTGGATGTCGTCTGCTAGATGTGCTTCAGGTGGGGCATGGGGATGAGGATGAGGATGGGCATGAGGATGGCCACGACTTCTGTTTTGTTGTTTAGCCGGAATGAAGCCGAAACCCGCGGGCGGAGCTTGTTCTTCAGATGGGTCGGCTTCTTCTTTGGACGGCTCACCACTCTGAGCAAGGGCTACGCTGTCTACTTGGTCTAGCTCTCTAGAAGTAGGAGTCTTTCCCAGCTGCATCGCTTGCAGAAGCTTCCCAACTTCCTCAGCATCTACGTCGTCTATGTCGACGACTAAACGCCGCTCCCCCTTTCCAGTTGTAGCAGCTGTGCCAGCTGTTGCGCTGTGCTTCCCAACTTCCTCAACATCTACGTCGTCTATGTCGACGATGAAACGTCGCTCCCTCTTTCCAGCTGTAGTAATTGCGCCAGTTGTTGCGCTGTGCTTCCCAACTTCCTCGGCATCTACGTCGTCTATGTCGACGATGAACCGTCGCTCCCTCTTTCCAGCTGTAGTAGCTGCGCCAGTTGTAGTAGGTTTACTACTGTAAGATGGACGCACAGCTACAGCAGATTGGTCTTGCCCCTTTGAAGAAGATGAAGGCGTGGGCGAGGTCTTTTTACTTTTCGGAATGGCTTTAACGCTGTCACTGGCTCTAGCACTAGCGTTAGCCCTAGCGCCAACGCTAGCACGCAGTCCAGCGGCGCTAGATGATGACTTTCCTCCGTCTTCTCCCATGGCTGTTTTAGTTCCCATCGCTCCTCCACGTCCCATCAAACTGGCCCCGCTGGTCCATGCCTCTGGCTTCTCCTTCCGACGATGGCAGTCCCCTCTCTGATGTTTTTGCCTTCCGCGGTCACTTTTCTGTGCTTTCCACGTGCATACGTGACAGAACGCGCAGTTGCCCCCGTCTCTACAACCGATGCCGAGGCCTCTCCTCATCTTCTCCACAAACTTACAAGGCCCCTTCGGGCTCGGAGGATTGCAAAGGCACTCGCCGCTTCTAGGTTTAGCCTGATTCTGACTCTGTGGCCGATTCTGACTCTGTCCTCCTGCGGTCGCAAAAGGTGCCGGAGGAGGAGAGATCGTCTCGCCAATTGCTTCCTTTGGTACTCCACTTCCACTCTGAGGAACTTCGTGACGAGACTGCCCCTCCTGCTGGTTATCAGATACCAGTGCAGAAGGCCCTGCAGGCGGAGCGACTTCATATGCTGAGCCTAATCTTGCGAGCAGAGAAGTCCCTTGCATGAAACCCGTACCCGCCTGGTGCGTCTGCGGAGCATCAGTCTGCCCACACGGCCCATTTCGCAGGTTCGTCGCCGTATAATATCCAGGCGCCCCTTGCCCGCCTTGCTGCTGCGGCTGCAGGGGCTGCGGCATTGGCACCGGAGGAGGCAGAGGCCGCTCTTGCTGAGGAAGCAGAGGCTGCATCTGTTGACGCCTCTGCTGCGGCGGCGTCTGTTGCTGCGTCTGTTGATGCTGCTGAGGAAGGAGAGGCTGCCGCTGCTGCTGCTGCTGCTGCGCATGTAGCGTGTGCCCCTGCTGCTGCATCTGCTGCTGCTGCTGCTGCTGCTGAGAAAGGTGCTGCGCCTGCTGCTGCTGCTGAGAAAGAAGAGGCTGCGCCTGCGGCGCCTGTTGCTGGAGGTCCGCAGGGTGCTGCTGTTGTTGTTCTGGATAAAGCGTCTGACCCGGATTCGGAAGGGGGCAGCCGTGCTGTCGTTGTTGTTCTGGATAGGGCGCCTGACTCGGATTCGGAATAGGACAGCCCACTACGACACACGGGCCATGGACTACAAAGCCGAGCAGTACTCCTGGGGCTGGTGCCTGTTGCTGCAGTTGTGGCGAAAAAGCACTAGGGGCCGCCATCTGCGGAGGACGATTGGCCGGAGGAAAGCACGAGGGAGTCTGATCTTGTTGCCCAGGTGTTGCAAAGTGATGGCCTCCCTGTGGTGCCAGAAGAGGTGGACCAAGATGAAGGAAAGCTTCTCCCTCTTCCGTATCGTGGAAGTTGTGGCTATTATGTTCTCGCTGCCTATGACGAGGTGGAGCACCAGACGCAGACGCACAAGTCCCCGTAGGCGAAGGAGGGCCATTACTACTCCTGCTTATATCTGCTCTATCGTTAACGCTGAGTGGGTCCGGGGTTAATGGGTGGTCTGGAGTGTGTGGATGAAAGGTTGTAGGCGTCCACGGAGCAGTAGTACTGGTCCCGCCCGTGGTGCCAAGCATCGTGGAGGGAGCGCTACCAAAAGCACCAAGCCGTCCTCTGGATTCCAACTCCTGGCCGTGACGTGGTTGGCCATTACGTGGTGTGGATCCACGAAGCGTACCAACTGAAATACCTGTCGCCACACTTGAAAACGAAGCATGACTATCATTAGACTCCGCGCTCGATTCGTTGTCCGTGCCTTGCTCTTCCTCTTCCGCGTGTCCTTCTTCTTGTCCTCCTAGAAGTTGGGGCTGATCACCTTGTCCTCCAAAAAGTGCTTGCTGTTGCTCTTGTGCCCCCCCTTTCGCTTCAGAGTCCTCGGGTAGAGAAGCAGCCAAAGAAGACGCAGCTGGAAGTGAAGACCCAGACGCCGCACGAGCATGCTGCACTCCCTCGCTGTCGTCATGGACGTGGCCATCTGCTTCCGGTCGTTCTTGTCCAGGTTTTTCATTGCGTTTCACCGTCTCCGGCTCCTTTGATCCACCTTTTTCGGGTAATTTCTTGGTGTCTACGTGGATGCCCTTCGGCAGATCCTTCATTCTTTTCTCCGCCTGTCGGGCCCTCTTGTTCCTTGCTTTAGTCCTTTTCTTGCCATTCTTTTTTGGGGCAACTATTGCGGAATCAACTGTGCCGGGATCGTCAACTGTCGATCCCCCACCACCACCACCACCACGGAGCAGCCCTCCTGCTGCACCATGTCGGATCGAGTCACCGCTTTCAGCAGTCAGTCCCCGAAAGAGGTCCGCTGATTTGTCCATGTCCTCCATATAGCTCAACCAGCTCGCTTCCGCTTCCACATCCTCTTCATCGCCATCGTCGGAACTTTCTACACCATCTTCGTTGCCACTAGTAGGCGCTGCTCCGTCATCTCTATCCTCAAGTTGGTGCTGGTTCATATTGGCGCCTCCAGTTTTCATCGCCTTAGCAGTGACGCAGAGGCCAGACGAAGCAGGGCTATGTCTATGGCCACCATCTGCTTCGCCCACGGTTGTTGGCTCATCCTGTGGCGCGGTAAATGCCAAGCCCGAAGGACTAGAAGCCGACGATTTTGGTTTCCAATCTTTATCGCCTAAATCGTCACGCGTCGAAACTAGGCTAGCCTCCAGCTGTTCGATTTTCTCGGGCATGGAATCCCAGGAAGGTCTCTGCTGCCACTTTTCTTTGTTTTGCGGATAAAACTTCCTCGCTATTGCGATAACGTTAGCACGCGCTTCACCATGTGGGCCCTCTTTCTCCTGATGTTTTAGCGCCATGCCCGCGCTATAGTCATCCTCGAAACCTTCATCTCCACCTGCCTCGTAGCCTTCATCAATAGGATCCAAAACAGGTGGCGGCCTAGGAACTGCTACACTCCTTGCACCTTGTTGCTGCTGTTGTTTCTTCTTTTTCTTGTTGTTGTTAGACTTCTTCGACGTAGATGATGGCGATGAAGCTCTATTAGGAGTAGACGCCTCAGAGCTCGCAGAAGATGAAGAAGCGGAAGCAGCAGTAGACGAAATACTCGACACAGGAGCTGCTGCCGCACTCTTAATGGCTGCGGAGGTCGTTGCGCCTCCACTGCCGAGTAGTTCTTGATGTGTGGTAGTGCTATTCATTCTCTGGGGTAAGCCTGCTGTAGAAGGTCCGTGCTGTAGTACTTGTGAAAGCGGAGTAGCAGTGCAGCAGCCAGCTTTCTGGTCGTCCGCCTGTTCTTGCTTCCCAGGATCATTATCGACTTGAAGAGCTTGCTCAACTTGTATGGCCAGCTCAAAACTAACTTGGCGAAAGTCTTCAAAAATTTTCACCCCACGGTGAGCTCACCTGACCGCGCCAGCCCGACAGCCGGCCGATTTAGTCGGAGAAGCAGGAAGGCAGCCAGGGGGCCTTAAGGTGGAGGTAAGTGGAAACTAGCTAGTTTAGCGACATGCCTTATGAAGTAGATATTAGACCCGTTCAACAAAGTAGCGACATCAGAATGGACCGGGACCCTCGGGCGGGCAGCTGCATGGGGGTGCCCAAATCCACATGCAGACCGATCGAGGAAAGGGCGCCCATTCTCAAATGCTACTTTTTCTAATGGGTCTCTAGTAATTTACTAGCTAATGCACTAGCTACTTTAACCTTAAGAATCTTCTTGCCTCCACTTCAGACCCCTTGGCCCCCCTCCTGCTGATCCGGCGCAAGCCGACAGACTCTAGTGCCGGTAAGGTGAGGCAGCCTCCCCGTGGGGTGAAAATTCTTGAAGATGTTTGAAAAGTTAACTTTGAGCTGGCCATAGCAAGTTGTTGTTGTTTATTCGAAACGACTTCCGGTCTGTTCATTAAGACCATGTAGTTTTTCGCTTGTTCACGATCACCTTTGCCCGGTTCTGGGCCTTCTGTTAAAAAAACAGCTTCATTGATAGAACCGGGACCGTCCTGTCTTTCCACCACTTCAGAAGACACGACAGATAGGGAGTTATTGGAGAAACTTCGTGCTGTAGTATCGATTTCGGGAGGAGAAGGAAATGAAGAGTTGCCATCGTGAGGCTCAACAGGATCTTGCATAGCTACTCCTGCACCAACACCGGCAACATCTAGTTCTCCTTCATCGACAGCCTGATCTAGCCGCAGTCCTTGTGATGTAGCGCCAAAGTGCCTACCACCTTCAGAAGATCCAAAACGGTCGGACACAAAACGGCCGGACCCTCCAATAGACCCAAAGCCAAAACGGTCGTCAACCTCAAGCTCAACGTCATCGCTACGTTCGGTAATATTTTTATCTACGTCTCCCTCAGACGGGAAGTGGTTGGCATACTTGTCAGCTAAGTCGCCACCTCCAAAACTATCCATCTGCGTTTCCGCAGAAGATTCCACAGAAGATGCATGAACATCCAGTGTCTCGCTGCCCTTCCTCTTCGTTGTCGGTGACTTTGCTTTGCCGGCAGCCGAAACTTTGTGGTGCTGCTGTTGTAGTTCTCCTTGCTTCGTATTGAATACCGGAGCTGATGCTTGTGCCTTCGCCTTCTTTTTCCCTCGCATCCTCAGACCACTCACCGCGATTTTTCCACCGTTAAAATCCCCAGGAAGTTGCACTAAGCAGAGAGCAAGGTAGTAGTAGCAGTAGTAGAGAGGAAACAAGAAAGCACGACAATTCCTTGTACTCCTGCTGCTGAGCAGGTTAAGGCCGCAACGTCCAGCAGAAATGGGCCTGGCTACCACTGTCTGCTGACGTCGCACCCGCTCAGACGACGAAAAAGTTTCCATTTTTAGTAGTAGTGGGCCCAATCTGCTCAAGTTCCAGCTCCAGTTGTAGCGCGCCCAATCTGCTCAAGTTGAGCTTGAGTCTGGAGCTACGTTCAGCAAGAGACGATTATGACAATGCTGGACTGATGATGAGTTTTCCTCTCTTGTCTCAGTTGTGGGTTGCATTCTTCCTACAATGAATGGGGCATGAACAATCAGCCTGAGTGGGGCATCAATCAATCTCTTGTCTGGTGAGTGGGGCATGATCAACAATTTTGATACTGAGAATAAGCAAGTATAGGATAAGATAGGATAGAATAGGAGCTGGCTCGCCTCGAGCAGGAGGTGAGCATTCACGACTATGAAAACGCCGAAAAGAATCTACTCGAGCTGTGCTTGGGCTGCACGCGAGAACAGACACTTCTCTTGTATACCTTCCTGTTTCCGGACTAAAAGAACGATTATGATGGAACTACTTATAAGACTGAGAGTAAGCAAGTCCTCTAGTCGTGAGGCTTTGAACACACTTCTCCTCGAAGTAGAGGCACGTCCAGGTCCTCGCATCCGCATTCGGCAATCGGTATAAAACATTTGTACTTGTTGTCGGTTCTAGATTTGACGAATGGACGCCAATCAAATTTATTTCGCCATGCAGATTTCGTTTCTTCCATTATCATCAGTGGAGTGCTTGTACATCTCACATAGTTACTCGCAACTATGATCGGCAAGTCTTAAATAAATTCCGAAGTGGACGAGCAGAAAAGTACTACTTAGACTTACTTAGAAGTCATGGCCACGATCATGGTGTTCGAAATAGTACTCCTACTCCTAGCCTACTGGAGTAACACTAGCCATAGCCATTGTAAGACAATTAAATGCATTTGCGCTTCTTTTCTTCATCAATAAATCACGGTTGCACTTCCACTTGTACTTGACTCGTACTCTACTTGAACTTGATTGCCAACATCAGTCAGGGCGTTGTAGTGAGTCTGTCAGAGGTATTATTAGTAATTGGTCAATGTTCCATCGACGTCACGCTATATTTAGATAGCTAGAGACTTGAGTATCGCTAGACGCTTGAGTGTCTATTGGTAAATAGTTGCAGATGGTTAGAGAATTGAGTGTATATCTTTTGCGCATAGTATCTTCTGCTGATCTAAGTCTAAACTTAGCAAAAAGCATGCACAAGATCTCCTAGAACAGCTAGGGCAGTATCATAGGATACATCGAATCATAAAGTATCTATCGATCCTAGAGTTACCAGGAATATATCAGAAAATGTACCAAATACAAATCTCTAATGACCTGTCAGCAAATCTCTAATGACCCGCCAACAACACTGAGGACTGAGTCAGATCTAGTATGTTCCATGACAGTCAAGTTACTTAAACTTAGGGCGACTCTTTAACTTGTTTGCGACCTCTAATATGCAGCTATTTGCTCCTTTCATGGCATCCAAGGCAATATCATAAATGTCTCAATTTAAGGGTGGTTTGTAATAGATTAGATAGGAGTGTACTTTCATCTTCGTCAGAAGTTGAGGTACTATTAGAGTATATTCTATCCATTTCAGCTGTAGTGAATAGGTATTCAATTCAACCGTGATCATTCAGTTCCCTATTGACTAATCCCCAGGAGTGGCCACTCATTCCTCGTTCGTGCGTAGGCTACTACTGGGCCTCGGGCTGGTCTTTTCAAAAATGGAAGAAGGCAAATTTATGACGGTACTCATTGCAATGGTGGCGGCCGATGGCTGTCGTGGCTGCCGCGCTCTAGAGAGCACACGCGCGTGGCCCCGCGCTTTTCTTTTCCTCAATTCTAAAAAAACTGCGCCGCCCGCAGCGCCGCGACCCAAAACCAGCCCGCCTCCGGCTCGTCTCCCTCATTTTCCTCTGGTGGAGGCTCTTCGCCCTGCGCCATGTCGAAGACGGCGAGGCGAGTCTTTTGCGCCGAAATGCTTAGAGCAGACGAACACCGGAGAGGCGTCGTCGCTAAAGTCATCCAATGGCGACCGATGGCAAAAAAGGTAGACCATTTTGGTGGAAGTAGATCTAGATGGCAATTTCAAATCGTTGGTGGGACTGATTTGAAAGTCTAGTTGAGGAAGTCCTTCAAAACATAGTTGAGGAAGTCGGTGGGAGAAGCCACTAGCTTTCTACTTCAACGAATACGCGTGATAGATAATGATGACCAACAAGTGTGAGGAAACAGTGGGACTTCAAACTGAGGGATAGGGATTTGGATCGAATGGGAAATCAATTTAGATGATTGTAGGTGAACAGTATACAACGTAGTCGGCGAATAATCAAGCACTTATATCCACAAGGGACAAACTGTAGTTTGTGTGGGATGAAGAATGAGATTATGAATGTTCCAAAAGAATAAGGAAGCCTAAGCATAGTGATCATTCCGAGCATTCAAGGTTCATCAAACAGTCAAGTCTTTCAAAAAGTTTTCATCATCATGTTGAATCTCTCGATGGTCCACATAATTTTCAATGTTGACAAGGTTGATTTGCCGTCATGCCCTCGCTATCCTGCTCCGGTGTGTAAAAACTTACACCTCAAATAGCTGTCTTTGTGAATATAATTGTCTCTCGGGGGAAAGACCGATCTGCTTCTTCACGTTAGGATCTTCTTCGTGATTACATTCGATTATTGTAGAAGAAGTTCCTAACCTTCACATATGACAGACTTATTGTGGAGGACCTCTAATTCACTTCGTTCCGACCGCGATTCCGTACGTCCTGAAGGACGAAGTTTACGGAGACACACAATGCATCCAAATCTAGTTGACTTGTACTCTCCTTAGACTTGCCAGACATCAAATCATATGCCAGAAAAACATACCACGTCGGGAATTCATTTTTTTGCTGCCGGTCTTCTTTCTAGTAACGAGTCTAACTTGGTCAATGCGTCTTTGGCTCCAAGGTCGTTTAGCAATAAGTAGTGTCCACATGCGACCGGAACACGCTTTTCTTCATCATCTGTCACACTTTTGTGAGCGCCAACGCGCTTTTCTTCGTCCTCCTCCGCATTCAGCCTCATGTCTTCTTCCCTGTGTCCCGCGATGGTCCGATAGCAAAGATCCTCTTCGTCGAAATACCAGCAAAGCGGATTGTCCTTCTTTTGAAGAAAAGCCCAGGTCTCGTCACCAGGATTGATGCGGATCAAGTGCGCCTGCCGACGGGAAGAGTAGCCTGTTGTATCTTGCGGCCCACCTCCTGCGGCCTCGGACTCGTGAAGACTTGTTGTGGGTTCTTCATTATTGATGTCCCAGACAAGTCCCTCTGCTTGACTCCGCACTGACGGAACCCGTATACCGCAGCCAATCTCTAGCACGACGACTTTCTTCTTCCCTTTTATGCGCATCCTGCGGTTCCATGCCTCGTACTCCTCTTCCTGCTTCCGCTCGAAGAGGTTCAATAACTCCATACAATTGTCGAAAAAGAGCATTACAGCAGGACGCAAATATTGTCGCCGTACAAAGTCGGATGAAGGTATTGAGTGACGAAATCGCGGACCGCCAAAGAGAGCCTCTTGTGATGCCAGACCCAAGCATCCGCCTGGCAGGGTAGGACTTGCATCCTCGCGAATGTTTCCCTCCTCCTCATCCGGAGCAGGTGGTCCAGCATCATTCACAAAAACAGCAGATTTATCATTCCGAAATCCCAAAGGCGGTCCCTGAAATTCCGCTTCCGCCGCAGAGACTGCTACACTTGGAGTACGTACGACCACGCTATTTTCTTCAGATCTCATCTCACTTCCACCCTTGTCTATTCCCATCTTGTTTTGCTTTCCTCCAGTTGAAGATTGTCCTCCTGCTTTGTCTTCTTCTTTTTCATCTATAATGTCAGCCTGTGCGCGTTCTTTTTTCACATCTTCTTTGTTCTCGAACCTCCAAAAGGGAATCCAGGGCCAAGCGAGAGAGCCGTGAATCTCGAGAACGTTCTTCCCGAGTGCTGGGAAACGATTGAAGTGGCCATCGATATTGCTGGTGTACACGTAGTGATGAGCATCTTGATCCACCTGTTGCGCATCTTGATTTAGAGATCGGGGCTCGGTGTTTCTTCTGTTTCCCGTTTGTTCTGCCTCTCCCACTACGGACAGGGTAGTTGTAAGCCATTTCTCCAAAATCCCGTAACCGGCATGGGGCTCTGTGCTACTGTAGAGATCTGCACTGTCCCGCCACCACCTGTTGAAAGCGTCGTAGTACTTTTTAGAGCTCGCCCTGATCCATCTCGAGAAGCGTCCCGCTTCCCTTTTCTCCTTGAAAGTCCATTTGGGGAAGATGCTTCCCAAGATGGATTGATTTATTAGGGGAAGCCTTAAATTTTGGACCTGTAGCTCCAGGGGAGCACAACTCAGTGTAAGAAAGGTTCCCGTATCGGGGGCCCATGGACATATCACCATATTCTGCAAAAGTTGGAAGTCCGCAGTCCTTCCCCATGCCGGCACCTGCAGCAATAACGAGGCAGTCACACTCTGCTAAGAGCGCCGCAGCACGTTGCCAAACGGGATCCCCAGTAATCATGTTCGCCGCGTTCATCTCTTTCTTCTTCAATGAACTATAGCCTGACGTTGAGCCAAGGATCGCGCTACTGCAGCTGACGTCTGATTCTGGCGCGCCTGTAGCCGCGCGTTTTGCAGGTCGACCAATCGCACACGCATCTCGGCAGTCGACGTCTGATTCTGGCGAGCCTGTAGCCGCGCGTTTTGCAGGTCGAACAGTCGCACACGCATCTCGGCCGCCTTCGCGAGCACAGACACACAAGCCCGCCTCCATGATTGGTATGAATTCGAATAGATACTCAAGAAAATGACTCTGCTTACTACCCTTATTGATGACGTGAATCTAGTCGGCAATCTACCTAAGACTTCAATGACTTCCCTGTTACTATATCATTTTCACGAATTAGTATGAGAAGTTTGCTCGACATGACTGAAGATGATGGTAGTCGATTCGGATTGGACCTACGCTCGAAATGACTACTACTATCTGAGTGATTTTCATTATTCATTCATTCTGAGTGATTTTCAAGGATTTTTTTGGTGCCTGGGTCTACGTTTCTCGCGATAAGAACATTTAATTACCCAGCGAGAAACCTGAAGTTTCGTTTGTTGTGAAGCGGATAGATCGTTTGTTGTCTCGGGTCTTACTTCACATCAACTTAGATCGGATGGACACGATTTTAGATGAGCAGCCTACGTAGCTAGTACCCAAATAATGATTTGAATCTATTCGGCAAGGTGCCTAAGCTAGTACCCAAATAATCAAGTATAATCAGGAAAGGGAGACACTGGTTGTGGGGGATGTAGAATGAGGATATAAGCGGGTAAACCTTAGATAGTCAAAAAAGTTCCACATGAGACGAAACAACCCCGAAACCAGGACAGTGCAATGAGGATATAAGTACATGTTCCAAAAGAATGGGTATCCAAGATTCATGAAACAAGTCTCTCAAAAAGTTTTCATCATCGTTTTGAATCTCTCGATGGTCCACAGAATTTTGAATGTTGTTGACAAGGTTGATTTACTGATGTTCACATGCCCTCGCTATCATGCTCCGGTGTGTAAAAACTTACACCTGAAACAGCTGTCTTTGTCGAATCTCGGAAAAACCGATGAGCTTTGATAGCTTCTCTCTCAAACGGCTTTGATAGCTTCTCTTTTGATCTGTAGTTCCTTTAGATTGATAATGCACTTATCATTCAAAGCAGATGTTTCAATAAGTGCTGCTCATACCATGAAAGTCTGGATCAATCACAGTTCACACTTTGTGAAGTGTTCAATGAGAAACTCCAAGTTCAAACTCACTGACGGCTGATGCAGAACCCTTGCTGCTTCAATAATTTTGAGCCTAACTTTGTACTACGAACGAGATACAACAGATTGCAAGTCACTTTGAATACTTTTTGGTTTACATCAGCATTCATTCATTACAGTCGTCGAAACAAACAGTAAATCCTTCAGCTTGATATCGTCACCACACACGTGTTCGCCTACTAGGCTTCATCAAGGATACTCATCCATATCTATGGGTGTGAGTGACATGCACCTGAGTGTTATTACCACATTTTCATCTTGCAAAAACCGAATACGATACATTGCAGAAGAGCAGAAGAACATTAGCCTTACACTTCATATAGAACCCTTCTTGCAGAGACTACATGATAGAACACTCAACCCCCAGCACCTGAAGTATTCATTTCCGACACTGATCTTGATTATATGTGTATTTCCTACTCAAACAAACCAGCAATCAGCTTCGCTAACCCCTCCGCGGCTTCTTGATCCGCACTGGTAAAGTCCGACTCCCCGTCCCCGTTATAGAGAGCCTTCCCTGTCAATTCGAGGCATCCCACTAATGGCAATGTGTCAGTGTCACCTGTCTTCGTTTGGCGCCCAGTAGTCGCTGATCTCGACTGCTCCTTTGCTCTTATCGGCACACACAGGGAATTAGAAGACAGAGCGTCCGGTGTCTACTCTGCAGTCAACACCAACGAGACCGTGCTCAGATTGCATCCCAAGTTGAAGCTGTCATTCTATCCTCAAGTGGCGGTGGCAAATCTACTTTTTGATTGTGATGTCGTAGTAGAAGATGACAGTTTCTAAGCTAAAAAGTCGTAAACCATAAGCAAACTTTTCCCAACCGCCCACACGCGATTTCGTTCTGCTCTATTAGCCCGAATTGTTTTCCCAGTACGGTAAACGTCTTCTGCAGCAGTTGCCTTGCCTGAAAAAGCCCTCCCCCAGTCAGTCCCCGTCGCCGCGCGTGCATGCAACTCAGCCTCCTCACGTGCGTTCTTTCGTGCGACGACTTCATATAGGACGCCCTGGTGAAAGTTGTAGAGGGACTTAGATCATAAAAACGACTTCATATAGGACGCCCTGGTGAAAGTTGTAGAGGGACTTAGATCATAAAAACGACTTCATATAGGACGCCCTGGTGAAAGTTGTAGAGGGACTTAGATCATAAAAACGACTTCATATAGGACGCCCTGGTGAAAGTTGTAGAGGGACTTAGATCATATCAACAGCTGAGAGTTTCGGTTTCTATGGAGGGACCATGAACAGACGACCGAAGTTCGGTTAGGTTAGGTTATGGATCCTGCACATCGGGCAGCTCCCCTGGCACAACAACGTCGGTTCCGAAGTTGCCAATGCACAACAAACAGACTATACTACTTCTAAGCGATGAAAACTTCTTCATGGAAATACCTGCTTCGCTCCTAGCACTTCACAAACCATCCGGAGCCATTGCGGAAGGAAGCTCATCTGCAATCGACTACGTCCCAGACGAGGACCCTCCGTTTGTCCTAGTGTCCCACCGTGGTCTTCTGTTGTACTTCTAGCGCTCTTATGGTCTTCTGTCCCACTTCTAGCAACAACCCTCTCACTTCCACTCCCATTCCCGTCTGTGCTTGTTGCACCTTTTGTCGTCGTTGCAGGATCTTCGACAGAAGCAGAAGTGGCGCACAGGTTCTTCGACACCAAAAACAGGCTCATGATCTCCAGCATCATTTTCGCACATCTGCTAGCAAATCGATCCCGTAAGGCTTCTCCCAGCAAAGCTTCTAGCACATCTTCGTTCTCTGGACGGCCCAATTGTGCGGATACTAGGGTATGGAAAAACTTAGCATGCTCAAACACGAAAGGAGCGTGAAGAAGTGATCCTGTTGGTGGATCGGTGCTACTCGCAACCAATGAAGAAGACGAAGCTGTTGTTGTGATGCTCTTTTGTTCGACTTTTTGGTCCTTGCTAGATAGTTTATTCGGGTCTGGCTCTAGCCCTTCCTCATTTGCCTTGTTCGTCGTCTCACTGGACGCCGGTCCCTCCATTTGCTCTATGCGAGTCGGAGCCTGAAAAGGTGGCTTTTTCCTTGGTCTCTGAATATTCTTGCGTGGTAATGGCTTCCAAGCTGCTGGTACATCTTTCTCCTCTGAGATTAGAGCCTTTATGTTAACTGAAACTTCTTTGATTTAGCTGTTCCTCGTTGGAACAATACAGTAGGCTTACAATCTGTTGAGCTCCTACTTTTACAACATGCAATCAAATAAAACAAGTTGTTAATGTCACTGGCCTTACCAAAAGAGTAGTTGTGGTTCCAGCAAACGTCCCCGACTGTAGACTTCTGCCAGTTCGTGTCCCTATCCTCGTCTTCTGGCCACTCTGCGGACTTCTGAAAGACGAACTGGTAGAAGTTCCAAAGTGGGTGCCTCCAAGAAGTTCCAAAGTGGTTGAGCGCTCTTGCACCACAGACCTACCACTCGAAGGTCGTATCACTGTTGACGCGACTCCAGAAGACGCAGGTGACGTGGCTGTTACAGGTATTATACCAGAACCAGATAGAGTCGTCGTCGTCGTCGTCGTTGTTTTCACCCGCTGCCTCAAAGCCTGTGTCAGTTCCTTCAGTCTGCTGACCTGTTCCTCCAAAGACGCGATAGTATCCTTTTGTGCTGCAACTGTTCGCTCTTTCTGAGCCAGTCTGGCGCCTAAACGGGCAGCGGTTTTCTTGTCGTTATCGTCTTGCCGCAAAGTGTTTCCTGCCAGAGGGGGAGGACTCCTTGTACTGGCTTGCTCATCTGACGACAAAAGCTCTTCCTCATCTTTGGTACGACCAGAGGATTCCAACGAGCGTAGGTCATCGAGCTCTGCCGGATGTGGAGGTGGAGGAAGCCGAGACGACATTTTGGTTGTGAGTAAGTGGTGACCTCTATTGGTGGTGCCTTGAATCTTTAGGGAATCTCGCTACGATAAAGATATACTACTCCTCTCTAGCGTAGGTGTTATAAAACTCCTTCTTTTTGTTCAAGTCGGCACCGTTCGAGCCTCTCTTTCATCTTCGCCTGCTCATCTCTCGAGTAGCCGTCTCCATATTTTCACCAAAGTGTCTTCAGTTTTTTATCCGTAATTGAAAGCTCTTCTAGGGACGTCATTGGCGTACCTTCAGCTCGCTTCCCAAGTCTGCCTGACTGCTTTAACTCAAGATTCTTCATCTTTATCTAAACTTTCATTGGGTTCACGATCTTGCGAAAGGTAAGATTTATTCGTTCTTGTTGTTCTTGCATACTAGATGCTTTTCCTGTTCTTTTGGGCAGGGAATGCTGCCAGTGGTGCTGTATCGGTCCAAACATGAATAGCAGGGATCCATGCTCCAACGTCTATTAGAGCTCATCTACTGTAGTTCATCGAAAATATATTTCTATTCTAGGGTTCATCTTTTCTTTACAGTAGTCCTTTACAGTTACCCTAGGACTGTGCAGAAAAGGGTGCTATCGATGTGAAAAAGAAAAAATAAACCCTGCTATGGTCTCTATCTAAGCCAATCAGAATGATGCAGCAGAAAATTAATATCATCAAACCTGCAGCCCTAATTCAATGTCCACTTTTCTTTTTCCGATATTTTCCGTCGAAATACGAAGTCCCTTTCGCAACCTAGACTGACACTTGCTATCGCCGGATCCTTGCCATAAACAGCCTCATCATCACTGTGCCAACCTTGAGAGTCCGTCAACGTTCGGTAGCGATTCAGTAAGACACTGTTGAACTCTATTGGGCGGCTGGCATCTTCTATGTGCTGCACCTTTGATGACAAAGTGCGCTTGCTCAGATTGTCCGATGAAAAGAATACGCTTAAAATCCGCTCAACTTCTCGTTTGACCTCCGCCACCACTTTAGGACACGTGGCTCCATCAAAGGGCGCCCTCTGCAAGAGACGCCCACTGTATTTGTAGCTGTGCTCTCCGAAGTAACAAGTTAGTCTTGTTAGAGTCTGCTAGATTGCATCTCGGCCCCCTCATCTTGACCCCTTTTACCTTGTATTTCACGAGAATTCAAGGGAAAAGGGGACCAAGATGCCGAGAATGATGGACACTAAATGTTGACCATAATCTTGGTTCCGGTATCTCTTTCCCGAATATCTTAATCGCGCCTTGAGCCCACGGACACTCGGACAAGAGTCTTTGAAAACATTGATCTGGCCATTTGGAGGTTGAACTGTTCTGAATTGCGGAAAAGCCTGACAAAGAAGAAGAAGAGGAATAAGAGGAATAAGAGGAAGATGAACTGGTTGTCCATAGTGCTTTTGGTAGATACAAAACGCTGCTTCCATGATCGTCGAGGACTGTGATTTGGCCAGGCTCAATGCTCTTGTTGGTAGACTGGACGCAGCTTTTTCTGGACGTAGCTTTATCTGTCGTTTTGCGAACGACTTTTGCCGAAGTAGAGGAAGTTGCGGACTTCATTTTGTAGTTTTCGTCTGAATGTAAAAAAGATGACTAAGGCTAAGCTTCCGAATTGGTTGGAATGAGTATCGCAGTTTTTTCTTTACGCTCACAAATATAACCTGTATCCAATTTTCGGAAAGATAGTCGTCCTTTATCGTGGCGCGAACAACATCATAAGTGTAGAGCAGAGGCAGAACAAGAGCACGTTGCCCTTAGCAGCGTACACGACGTTTTTTATGCAGTATGATCAGGGTGAGGCAGCATGGATGTATCACCTTCATGATACTCATTCGAGAGAATGGAATGGATTTGCCACGAGACAAAAATGGAAAAAGAACTATGTTGGTTTTGTACCAGCAGACACATTCAATGTCATTGACATTTTCATAGTCCATTATCGTGCTTCACCAGAAGTTTACATTAATCATAACACAAGCGTTGAGTACCATCGTCTCATCGGATATCGTACCACCTCGCACCTTCTGCTTAAAACAACCTCATGTTCGCTTTTGTTCCGCAGCGCCCCAATGGCAATGCATGAGTCAATAACAGGTCGACTACTACTGTCAATAGTTGTCAAACGACCTAACTAAAACCTCTTATGCTCTTGCTTCTGAAAGTGGGCTACTGAAATAGAAGTACAATCTATTCTTCTCATTAATTTTGCAGATGATCATCTCTAAGTGATGTTATCAATACAGAACTGCTCTGAGCGATTAGTTAAATGAGCACGAAATTGCCGTCAAAGAGGATGGGCCCAATCGTTACTATGCCACCTCTTTGATGACATGACAGAGCGAACATGATACAAGAGCAACCTCTTACATGCAGGTCCAAACGTCTTGACGAATAAAAAGCATCATGTTACTTAAGTTCGTGTACTGGACTCCAGGTTCCGACAAAAAAAGAAGGACATCTCATCTCAATATCAGAAACCAACGAGATCTTAAAATTATTCACTATCTATTTGACAGACCATAAAAATCTACACCTCAAAAATAGGACCAATTATCTTCTAGATCCAAAACTACAACACCTTCGTTTAATATCATATCCATCATTGAGATGTCTTTGTAACTTCTGCTTCTCATCGTTTGGTTTACATTAGGATTTTCCGTCGACGTCGTATATGAAGAGAAGTCCCCTAGTTGTCTACGAAGAGAACAAATTTTTTATTTAATTACGAATTGTTCGCTTCAAGATTCCCTTTCTCCACCAGCAGCTCCTCCCGCAACATCCCCCATCTCGACATCTCTGGCCTCTACATCTGGACTACAGCCACGATGGACGAGGAGAGCCTCACCACCATACGGTATCTCAGATGTAGTGAAAGCTCCTTGTTCGCACACAAAAGCATCTTCGCCCGCGAATACAATATCTTCGCCGTGGACGGACTCCCCTGCACCGACTGTGCTTGGCAAGCATGAAAAAGAATATGCTTGGGGATCGGGTACAACCTAAAACCTGTTCGGGCAATGCAATTGATAATTTTCACAATTTGTGTACTAAGTATCATTGATCGTTCGGACAAAATGAGACTTTTCTTCATACGAAGTTAGAAATCTTTGATTCTGAACAAAGGTCATAAAGCATGGCTAGCAGCCACTGAAGCGACCGGAAAATCCATCGATGATCTACTGGTGCAAACATCAAACGACGTTGGCGTTCCCGCAGCTCTTGGTGTTCCTGCAGCATTCGCTGAGTTCATCACAACGTCGTCCCTAGAAGTGCTGCCTTCACTTTCCGACGATGGAGCAGGGTGAATACCACTGAGTGATGTAATGTCGTGATCTCCAGGTGTACTGCGCGGTAACATGTAAGAGCCGGCGGCTTCTTCAAGTGGTACCTCAACGTAAGAGCTTGTTGAGGAGCAAACCGACATGCTGGTGCCAGCACTACAAAGTTCGGGCGTTCCGGTGTGCTCATGCTGTTCTTGGATGGTAGTCGGGGCAAGAGAGGAAGGACCAGCAAGAGAAGCCCCATCAACTGCAGTTGTGGTCTCTTCAGCGACGACATCATGAAGAGGCTGATCATGGCAAACTGTTGCAGTGGCAACATGTGCTTGTTCTGTGTTCGTCTGTGCTGGTGGACACGAAGAGAGCAACATTTGTTCTTCTCCAGAAGCCTGAGGACCACTCTCAGCCGAGGTCTCCAATACAATCTTCGAGCCGTCTTTCACCGTGAGCTTTCCGATACCTTCCAGCAATGCTTCCATCAGTTGTTTTTGACTACTGTTTGCCGGTAAAGCGGGTGCACAGAGATCAGGAATGGCTGTCATTTTCATTTGCTGCTTTTCGGTGCTCTCCTCTGCTCCCGAAGAAGATGCAGACGGTACATCTGTGGAAGTAGAAGGCAGATATTCAGGTCCATTTCGGGGCACCTCCGTCTTCTTCCCACAAGACGTCGCCCCACCCGGCCCTCCCAAGAGATGTTGTACAGCCACCTCAGTAGTTGGCAGTAGTTGATGTCTTTGTCCTGTAAGCACAGGAACTCCCATCACAGGTTCTTGTTGCTGTTGCACATGGTATGGTTCAGGACTCAACGTCAAAGAACCTCCTCCACGCGGCCCAGCACTCCCAAGAGATGTTGTAGTGGTACTACTAGGTGGTAAAGCCAGTGTGTTTCTGCGTGACTCCGTTGCGTCTCGAGACGCAGCTCTGACGAGGTCCAGTAGACGGGCTAGACAACATTGACGTTGCTCGCCGTTGTTGTTTTGGGGACTATTTCCACCTCCATTGGCAGATACTCCATTGGCAGCTCTATCTCGGTAAGCAAGACGTCGATCCACGAAGAAGCGGCGACATTGCTCCACACGAGGACGCGTAGCATCCCATATTGTAGTGCACAAATGCTGCTGAGGACCGATTAGAATATTACCACGCGAGGATGTTCCAGAAGATGTGCCAGAGCGTTGCTGACCACTTAAAAGAGCACGTCGTTGTGCTGCTCGTGTTCTCACACGATCACGCAGTTCACGAAATCTCGTGACAGAGCGTTGCACACACGGCGAAGCGCGCACACGCTCTGCTGTGGTACGACAAAACGTCGCAACCCGATTCATATTATTGACGCAGTTTTCCCGTGCCTGACGACGTACAGCCGGATCGTTATAGCGTTCGCGCGTGCGTTGCAAGAAGCGTCCAGCGCGGCTTTCTCGTGTACGACCTTGTTGTAGACACTGAAGAGCACGATCTCTACAAGAGTTGTAACACTGAGCAAGACAAGCAGGTGGCCGCACAACAGTGCTGCAAGAAGAGGATCGCGTACCAGCAGTAGTGGAGCGAGTAAATACCCTACTGTCCTCTTGAAGATCACTTACAGTAGAAGTTACAGTAGAATATCCAATAGTCGGAGTAGTGCTCCACACCGCCGCAGAGCCACCAGTAGAGGGAGGAGGAGGCAATCCCCAGTGGACTTCGCCACCAAAGCACATAAAATACGGTTCTCCAACGTGGTCCAGAGTTACTGTCCCTTGTGGGCCTTTGGTAGCAGAAGAGGTGCCTCCTCCTGAAACCGGTGTAGTGGTCAGCATCTCAGCTTGGGCTTGACTATAGTACTGACCAGAAGAAGATGAAGTTTCTTGTGCCTCTTGCTGCACACTACCTTGCTGTTCTTTTACAGTGGTGGCTCGCTCACGAGTGGCCAAGAGCCCTTGCTGCTCTTCTACAGCGGCTGCCTGCGGAACTGCTCGTTGCACCTGCAAACCGTTCACAAGTAAAAAGGGACCTGCCAGCAGAAGTAGTGCCATCGCACAACCGCAAAGAGAACGTGGAGAAGATAAGGCCAACATCATTGTGATTGGAGTGGCCCTAGATAATTTATGTCCTCACGCGTAGTTGTAGAAATATGTTGAAATAAAAAATGTACCAGTTTGAACTGTGAGGACAAGACCTCAAGAAGAGAGAGTGGTCTATATAAACAAAAACTAATCTTGTTCAATGTGGAACGATATTGTCCTCCTAAATTTGATGGATTCTTGAATTGTACAGCAAGTTTTTCGAGTAAATGGACTCAACATGATACCAAATCTAAATCTCAGATTACGACGTAGAGTGTCTTACAAGAAAACTCAGCGTTCGTGATGTGTAGTGGTTTGATTCAAGAATCCTCTTCTTTCACACAAGCGCGTTCTACATCAGAGGAACACCCTAATCAAACGACGAATAATAACGCACTGACCGCAACATGCCGCCACGCCATGTCGCAGCACGAAGGACAACATCTTCGTGCCTTAGTTAGTAATTATGCCTAACTTGGGGAATATACTCTTCCATCACCTCTGGTTGAAGGTAAGCCTCAGGCGGAGGCTTTGGGCCAAAAGGAGGTCTTCTTGTTTTCATTTGCTGTGGATTTCTTTGCAGTATTTCCAGACTGGACTGATACTGATTTCCACTTCGATTTCTGACACTGTCACTATATTCACCTGCAGCTCTTGTATTTTGATCTTCTTCAAGGGTGTTTGAGTGTTGACTCTTACGAAGTGAAAGCGACACACGAGAGCCGCTACCTGTTGATGTCCGCATTCCCGTCGAACTTCTTATTGCTCCTTCATTCAGTCCTGTGCCTCTATTTTGTTGCTCACCGCCTGAATTGGTAGCAACAGTAGGCGCCACAACATGCAGAGTCAGCAAAGTTTTTTTTTTCTCTTGCCCATAACCTACATCTTGATCATCTTGCCAATCAGTTTCCAGACACCAAGCATTCGTCTGAAACAACCGAGAAGAAGACTCTCTACTAGCAGACGTCCTACTCAAAGCGTCCTCCTCGTCCACAGCCGCATAGAAACTCCCACGACGTGAAGAACCCAGTAGTTTGCTTCCCCTCATCCCACCACCAGCACGCTGAAACAAAGCGAAAAAATCGTCTAATGGCACAAACGTCTCTCCCAACAGCGCATCCCCATTTTGAGAGTCCTCTTCCCATAAGGAGACAATCACTACTTTCGTCTCCTGCAACAAAGAAATCGGCAACTTTAACTGCACGTGGAACACGCAGTCGTAGTGCCTGGTGAGTGACGTGGAGGCGTTGAAGAACTTATTTTGTGTTACTTGTTTTTCGTGAGAGAGCGAATGAGTCATCTGTCAGTGATTCTGTTAGACTGTAGTACTCTTTAAGCAACGTCAAATTGTTGAAAAATAAACAGCATCTATTGTCATTGTCGTACTTCTTCCCCTCATCCTCGCCTCTCCCAACAGCTAGTTGTCTTGGTTGTGGATTGCCTCTTCGTCCTGCCTTAGGTTGCCTTCTTTGCATTAAAAAGGCGTCAAAAGGCTCATGTGGGTATCTTGCGCTGACGTAATACACATGTGAAGTTCGTGGATCGTTTTCCGAACCTACGTGGTAATCAGCGACAATGTTCAACGCAGAGTCGACATTTATCAACAAGCTGGGTCCCTGCAGAGACGAAGCTGATGGCATCGAGAGACCAGGTACGCTCAACGGCACAGACGCTACACTAGTCTTGGATATTGAACGGAAACTGCTTCGCGTCGGGCGAATAACGGCGTCGTCATCTTCGGTATCAAGCATCGTACTGGCGGCCGTGTAGACTCGGATAAAAAGCATTACTACCTTGACGACACCAGGAAGAACATGTTATTAGGCGACAGGTGGCCGGAGAACCAGGTCATGTTTATTCCTCTTTCATGCACGTTGGTTGCGTGAGTTTAGAAGATAATGCTGTAGTTGCACGAGTCTATCGAGAAGAAATCCACTCAAAAATTTCACTTAGCCTCTTTCGTTCGGTCGCTTTTCCAGAACTGTATACACCACTACACTCAATCGACAATAGTGCACAGCAGCTTGATCGCCGTGAGATGAAGTGAGCCTCTTGCGAGAGGCCGAAAAGAAACACACATCGCCACTACCTCAGGACACTCTCATGCGGTCAGAGAAAGATCCCCAACATTGGTCGTCGCCTATCTTCAACTTTTGAGAATTGAAAACATTAACATGGAAGACGAGTGCTTAAAAAATATAGGAGATGATCGTGGGATGGAATATCTCATGTTTCTGGGGTGCTGGGTGTCGCTATAGGGATAAGGTTGGTAGTACAGGGATGTTCACATTGATTTCTTTTTGTCTACACAACTAGAGGGTATAAAAAGCACTCTAAGGTCCTCGTAGGATCCACAGCTTTTCTCGAAGTACAACTAGGAGTTCAACAAGTTGAGAAGTCCTCTTTTTACTTTTAGAGCCCGCTTTCCCTTTCCTCCAAGCATCTTCCCCTTCCGAGAAAAAACAAAACCTCGAGAAAATTCTTTACCAGGATCCGGTTCCTCTCTCGCTGCCTGGCTTCATCCACGTCTTGTGCTCCCAGAAGGTCTTCATCCTGTACGGGTCCTCAATTTTGACGATCTCCTTTCCGGTCTTTCCCTGCCTCGCGAACGCCATCTGGACTTCGCAGCTCGCCTTGCAGTCTCGGTAAAACAAAAGCTCCAAGCATTCCTGGACGACGCAGATTAGAGTTTGAGATCATGGGAGAGGGGAAATGGGAACCGGAGGAGAGGAGACGTGGTTGGTGGATTGTCATTTTGAAGAAGGAAAGTGATAGAGATTCGATTCAACTATCAGCTAGAGCTATCTATCATTCAAAAACTCAACGAAGTATCGAATTATCCCATCCAATCCCATAACACACGCGCTTGTTCCTCGGTCAAGGTTTTCCACTTTCCGTTGTCGCAGTGTTTACGCAAGATCGGCATTGCAAGGTGCAAACCAAACCCAGTCGCAAGAAAATCCTCTTCAAAGCAGGTTCCCTGCAAGTCTACATATCCCAGATGCGGCTCACCGTTGGGCTTGATGCCGCCGATGACAAGCTGTTGTGAAGCGAGATTGAGGGTGAAGGAGAAAAATGGAGGACAACTACATGTAGATTGCGCAGATGTCTGATATTGAAAAAAAAAGTACAAGGATATCTTTAGAAACCGACTGACACAAGAGAATTTTTTGCCACAATATGAAGTACTAACAGAAGATAAGAAAAATCGAATCACAGATTATACCTGATTCCAAAGCGGGTCTCCTTTACTTCGTCGGTTGTAATACACTCTTCCAAGAAAGCTTCCCAACTCCTTCGGGCCTCGTCGACTTCCATCTGTGGAAGAAGTGGAAAGAAGAATCGACTTTTCATTAATCGGCTTTGATAAATGGATGCTTTTTCGTATATTAATTTGGAAATAAGTCTAGTGAAGATAATTAAAGTAAAAAATATCTTCATTTATAAGCCTGTTGCTAGTACACGTTGTCTTTTATCATACCTTGTTCAATCCAATCCTCCTCGTCCACATCGTCTAAGAGGTGTTGCAAGTGTTGAAAATCGGAGTATTCGCCACTGCATCCCACTAATGTACTGTCGCCAGCCTGATGGATTCTAGGCACTCCGGGATATTTCAGACTATTTCCGTAAGCACACATGCGGTCACCAGCGATGAGGACGCCATCTGAAAATATGATGATGATGATATACCCAGTCCTGAGACGGGTATGCATTTTACTACTAGGAAGGAGGGATATTTAGGGAGATAGAGATAGGGAGATAGAGGACATAGATAGAAGTATTTTAAGCTGTATTTTTTTTTGTATATGTTTTGAAAAGCAAGAGGCGATGTGGAGTTTGGATTCTTTCGAGTGAGGTTATTACCAGTATGCAAACTAACATCAACAGGATCATTAGCAAAAAAAAAAAATTGTGATCCTCGGAGTAGGCAAAAACTTACCTTTGTATTTGATGCCGATAATGCTCGCACCCGTGGTAATCGGCTGCGACGTGTGTTGGATCACCATCTTTTCGAAAAAAAAAACCGGTCGTGTCGTCAAAAGATATTCTAGTTTATTCAGTCACAAAAATAATTCCGTGAACGATCATAGAGAAATGAGATGCTTCATCCAAAAATCCTGCGAGAATCGGAATACAATAAGTTTGGAAGAGTATTAGCTTGGTCAATTTTCCAAGGCACATATTATTCTTCGCATGGACCGACTCTTTCAGATTGGAAATGATCGAGGCTTTTTCTTTCAGGTAACGTCGCTGGCTGTACATTTATAAAACGCATCTTCTCAGTTTATCAAGCGCATTTTAGGGATAGGATAGGAGTGGGCTCACTTGTGACGGAGTGAGCATATAGGCTAGATATGCCATCAAATGAACCGAAGCATGCGAGAGCTCCCACCTCATCATGATTCATATAATACCGTAGTCTCGCAAGGAATCATTCGCGTCTACCATCTTTTCATTTCATTCCAAAGTCTTCGGCTAAAGGGCCAACGCACCAGCTGGGGTGGGCGCAGAGAAGTCTGACATTTCACGGACAAGAAAGATGCGCCGACCCGGCATGGTCAGGTAGATGATTCACAACAGCGTCATGTCCACCAAGACATGCAGATTCATATCCACCAAGAGGAGAGACTGACTTAATTCATGACCATCTTCTACTGAATTCATGACACAGTAAACAACGCAACGCTTGTCATAATTCTGAACACCTCCACTTCATTCTTTTGTACTTGCCAGTGAATCTGCGAAGAAATGAATCACATGTCGAAATTAAAGGAAATTTCTCACAAGCCTTTGCTTGATGGAAAATATTTCGTTTGCTTCGGGGTCCTCCGTAACAGGAATCGTTGTTTTGGAGGTACTAAGATTGTGATTGAACGAGAGAGCGGTAAACGCTTGTGAAGAAGATAGAAGAAAATATTAGAAGAATTGGTGAAGATCTGACGAAGTCTGTCAACGAGAAAGAAGAATTTATTAGCTGCCGAATAAATGGCTCTGTGCTGTACTACTAGTACAGCGTGCTTCTGATCGTATTTGCTGCTTCTTTTTGCCACTTTAGGGACGATAAGCGACCTAGTTACAAAACCAAGAAAGTGTTCTATCATACACACAGGGAGACAGAAAAAAAATTTTTACAACAACAGATACTCTTATAGAAGCGACCTCACTTGAGGCAGCAATCGCTATTAGAAATGGGTCTACCAGTAATTGATTACTAGGAAACAGAAGGGGAATCGGGAACAGGGATGTAGCTGTTCGGTGTTTGTTACGAGGGCTGATAGGGTGTGCTTGAGCTTAAATCAAGAAATGGCAGGATACTAAGAAAAAGGGTGGTCAGGAAAATAAAAAGTAGTCAGCATGCAGTGGACTCATTAAAACCACATCTATGAATCACCTGCTGAAAAAACATGAATTGAATTAAAGCGTGAGAATTAGACTATATTATGCTTTCAGTGTGCACAAGATGATGCGATGAAATCAATCTCGCTCACAAACCTCTTTTTTCAGCTTGCCGCTGTAACGCCCTGCTCGGTCTCGTCGTAGAGTAATGCGTGTAGCGCATCGCCTGCCGTATATACACGCGTGAGCAATTGTTTCTCTACAAACATGACCCGCGCAGACCGATCGCTCAGGACGAGCGGCAGAAGATCTCGCAATGTGACCACCGGCTTCCCTATCACCGTTGCTACATAATCTAAGGGACGCCCGTTCTGATGTGGGATCGTGATTGTGATGTTATCTTGGAGCTATTGTTGTAATCATCAAACCAGCTGAAAAATTCCATCTCAGCGGCGAAATAACAAATACCTGCAACATCAAAGCCGCCACTTTCCTCGTAATCTATCTAGAATAAAGTACCTGCAATAACGCCGTCACTTTCGTAAAGCTCGGGTCTAAAAACGAGTGCGACCCTGGCCACAAATGCTGTGGTGGTAAGTTCAGCTGTCTTTGTGATTAGAGAAAGACGTGATTGCGAAAGATGCATTCCGACAATTGTCATCCGAAAATGCTGCTCAGCTTTCTAGAACGCCTCAACATTGTTGGAGGCAGTAGTACTATGGTCTTGATGTCTCTATACATCTCATCTAACATGATTAGCCAAGTCCAAGATGTTTCTAGCCATAATTCACAGCAATTACTAAGTTGTAGAATAGAAAAAAAAATCTACCCATAATTCAATTGATGTTTCTGCGCTCTTACTAAGACGTCGAGCACCTCTTTCACCGGGGATGCTAGGTTGAAGATCAGCGGTTTCTCCACAAACTGGTCCAGTGCGTCCTGCATGCACAAGTCTAGATACTGCAAGACTTGTCTCCTACTTATTGCGCCCACTAGGACATATTGCGAAGACGAGGAGCCACCTTCTTGTGCAGTTCTTGCAGATGTTGGACCTGTACTACTGTGTGCAGTTGTAGAAGTAGGCAAAAGATTCCCTGACGAGGAACTGCTAGTAATCTTGTTCCCACTAGTCGGGTTGTTGTCGTTGGCGTTGCTGTTATCATTATCATTCTTGTTTGGGCCTCCTGCATCCTGCGTTCCCGAGGACGTTGCTGATGATGTGCCTGCGGTTGCACTAGCAGTGGGGGAGCCTTCGGGCACTGCCGCTATTGCTTGTGGGCTACCGACAGAGCTAGGAAGTTTCCCAGGCTCTTGTGTTCTGTCTGTAGCATCTGGGGACCGACCGGGTGATACAGACATGAAAGGACAATGCTGGTAGTCCGCGTTCTAGACACTGAGTTGCAATTACTGGAGATCAGCAGTATAATCAATCATGTCTAGTTGTTGTATCTACCCTCCAGCTACTCGCAACTTAACCATAATACATCATGATCTTGCAATAAGCAATTATCAGACAAACTTCCAACTACAATCTCAAATGCCCCGATCCACCGTAAATGCCACCTGCATCTTTGTGACAACTGGAAGCGCCGTCAAATCTTCATTGGAAGAGAAAAAAGCTAAAACATGCTCCAAGGCTGTCGTATCCTGCACTACTGTTATCTGTGTCCCACCTGGGTCTACTGCGCCACTTTTGCCATTTCCAGTCTTGCTTTCTGAAGAATTAGAACGCAGAAAAATAAGACTAATAGTTCTGTCCGTTTTTCAGCTTCTGTGCAATGGTGATAAATCATTTTCAGTGGTCCACGATATTATTGTTGATTTTCTCACCATTAGATGGTTTTGCGCTTACCTAAATGTGGAAATCCGAATGAAAATCATTAATGCAGCCATATCAGCAGTTGTCCCCGTCGTTGGTGAGTTGCCATCATCGACTGGTGTACCTTGTGTTGAACTGGTGGTGCTAGTTCCGCCAGTTGTGCTGTTCTCCTTAGCACCTCCAGCTGCTTTTGCACCAGCAGTAGTTGCTCCGGGACCTGCATCGCCGCTTGAAGATGTCTCTTGCTGTTGGTCACCTGCTGTTGGCGCGCTAGTACTTGCTGAGCCTGCACCAGGAGTGCTTGACGCCTCTACTGTATTTCTTGTTGAGCCACCTTCTCGCGCTCCTCCTCCTTCTCCTGTCTTCGCGTCTTGTCCTGTTACTGACTGTAAGTCCCCACTGCTCGTTGAACGTGCGTGACGCTTTACTACCCTAACACGCCAATCCTGTGACTGACCTGTACTACCTCCGTATCCATTATATTAAAGCTCAGCATTCAATGGTCATTGATGCTGAACGGAAGAGACCCCCTTCTTTCCCTTCGTTTTCCCCTGTTGTCTCAAGGGGTCGCCTCTTCGATCTCAGTGACCAACCCCAATCTCAATGGTGACCATTGAAAGTTGAGCCTTAATTATAAGTAGTGCCTTTGTTGGTAGTCGGAGAACCAGAAGAAGAACTTCCTCCAGTAGTACTACTGGTGCTTCCTCCACCTCCGCCGTTGTCGCCTGACGGTCTTTTTTCGCCGACAAATCGATAACTCAATTCCTGCATCGCGCTATTCGCAGCTCTGCTTGCACGAGAATATTAGAGGAGCGTGTAGTAGTAGTAGTAGTAGTAGTAGTAGTGTACCCAATCGTGGGGTATGGAAGATATTTTAATTAGTTGACAACTACTCGAACGACGAACTCTACTTCGGCCAGCGTCATATTCAAATGCTCGTCCAACAGGATTAGGTAGAAGCTGCTTATCAATAACTTGAAAAGACATCTTCATAACTGACTTCTCCCATCCCGCCACTACTTGTAATCGATATGTCGCCCAAGGGTGCCATTTCTGGACTCCTCACATGTATCGCTGTATACGCCAACAACTGAGCTAGTGTTACGTGTGCTACTACTGTGGCGCGTTCTGGATTTACTATTGGAAGCGCATTCAAGTCTGGAAACTGGAGGAGTAATTAGAGCTTGCCAAAAATTAATTCAATGTTTGAAAGCCTGATCTCCTTGCAGACGTGCTTTCTCCTTACAGAAAGGAGCAAGAAAAGACAAGTAGTTCTCGAAGTAGCTTCTGGACTCCTCACATTAGGTAGAAGCTGCTTCAATAACTTCAAAAGACATGCAAGCAGCCGTAAAGCAACTCGATCGCTCGCAACACTGTGGATTCTTTATCATCTACGCAGAGTATCGGCCGTGCTGGTGTACTCTCGTCGACATGGTAAACGACGACTTTGCTCGACGCACGCTCTGATGTACTGGAGGAGAGTATGAATGAGGAGAGGGTGTACTTAGCTAGTACCGCGATCCACCAAGTCCCGTTTCACCTAGTTGGAAGAGATCAAAGTTTTTCATCGATATGCAGGAGCTTCGATATGCTAGTTGAAAAAGGATTTACTCAATTATAGTCGTGTATGTTAACATGATTTGCCCTACATATTATTTTTGATGCAAAGCCTTAAACAACGCTGTTGGTAAGCTCTTTTGCTTACTCGAACTTGAACTTTCGGACCCGCCAGTGACCTGCGATGGCCTCATCTCCGAAGCAGCTGTACTCCCAACAGCACTACCTCCACCCACATTAGCTGCACTTCCACAACTCGTCCCTGCCTTACTAGCAACATTGCTGCTAGATCCTGACCTCTTCTTCGCGTGCCAGGAACGCCATTGCTCTAATGAGTAGTTGGACAATTCGGGTCGCCGTCTCAGTTCCGTCAAAAAACACGCCACTTCCCCAACCGTCAACGGCTGTATCAGCCGACACTGGCTTTGATCTTCGACAACGGAGATTACCGCGGAGCTATTTTTGAGTGATCAAGATATGGTGATCATTACCTTACTATGGGTACTAGAAGATACAATAATTTAATTACCAAGTACTTACTCAAAAATAAGTTTTTCTTGACTCTCTTTTTCACTAGAACGAGTTGTACTAGCATCTTGCCTTCGCGTTCTTGTTCAAAAAAACCTTTTATAAGGAAAGACGAGAAGCACCGCGAAGTCAATACGCATTCGCACTTGCCAGCAACTGCGATTGGCACACGGGGGTCGAAGTCCGCTTGCGATGCTGTGTCGTAAAAACACCCACTTCAGACAAGACATTACTCGGCAAATACAATCCAGGACTACCAAGGCCGGCGGAATCCGCTAGAAGCTATTTTTTGATTGTCATAGATTGATAGATAACAATCAAATTCAAAATTATATCTTTGAATGTCGGTAAGCACTTCCCTCAAAAATAATGGTTTATACACGACGTTCGATAAGAAATACCAAAATACTTTTTTCATCGATCGATTTTCAGAACAGCAAAAATATTAACATCACTTCTAGAAGAATTTCGTAATACATGTGGTTGCTGTTCAGCCGCTGCGTGCCGACTGCTGTCTGGCGGCGACCACGAGGACGCATGATGATGCCCGTACTCCAATATGGCGCTGATGACCGCATGAAACTTCAGTTAGAGGTCGTACGTGCAGTTGCAGACGAGCTACAAAGAATGAAAAAGAAGGGAAACCCTAAGCCCATGGCTGGTAAGAGAGAAAAAAACCATTCCTGGTAAGTAGCCTGGTAGTTTTTACAAGTGGCTATGAGATAGCACCTCAACATTTTCTGATCATATTTCTGACAGCACCTAAACATTTTCCGATCATATTTCTATGTTCGTTCCTATTTCTATGGTCGTCACTAATATCATAATTCAAGGAAACGTCAACTGTCACCACGTTCCCACGCTCCACTAGCATATCCAGAATATGAATCTGGCCCCTGATGTCGGATAAGCGAAAGATCATACATCAAACTACAAAGCAAGAGAACTACCCAACGACCAACAAAAAAGGGAATTCGGAAGGGACTAAAGGACCCAGGATCTATTCCACGTTGCACGCGAGATTCGTAAGAATTATTTGATGAAAGAAGGGCATCATCTTCAATTTCACCTGAACTACTTCTACGAAAAGATAATACAGAAATTCGCGCAAGTATCGACGTGCGCGAAAGATCCGCTTCCGGTGACTTTCTTCCATCTTCCGCAACCCCGCGTCTTCGCGGGTCTTTTCTCTAATGTCACCTTTTCGATATCATCTTCACGTGTTGTGTCGCGGCTATTTTTTCCTTAATCACGCACCACCCGCACGTTGTTGCGCCTATAGTGGAGCTTTGTCTAACGCCTCAAGCCGCAACATATTTTTGGGAAGGCCAGCGAGTTGTCCTTGTTCTGGGCATCATCTTTTTTGAGGTGTTCATCAATTACGAATTGGACCATCAAGACTTTTTCAAAAACTTTTATGAAACAATAGTACTTGATTTTAGACTGCGTCAATATAAAATCATATGCGGACGAGACTAGAAAAAAGAAACAGCAGAACCACTTTTAGACTGAAAATATATCAAATCGGCGTGTGTACGCTAGTGCTGGACCGGTAAAAGTTTCTAGATTTCTCGTTACTCACCTCTCACTCGAGCAACAAGTCGTCCATGGTGGTCGCGCATGATCCTTGTGACGCTGTCCTTTACTTTCTTTTTTTTTGTTCTGCAATGAATTTTGTACAGCAAGAAACGCCAACAGCAAGAAACGTCATGCAGACTGTACTCGGAACATCAGCGCAGTAGCGTTTATACCACAAACACACACACACCCACACACGTATATTACTACTAGTATGGTGCTTTGCTTTTTTACAGAGTACGACATACACCCTCGAAGAGAAAGAACCAGCGCGACGCAGAATGTTGTCCGTGATTTTATAACAACAATGTGGTGTCTCCGGGTTCGTTGCTTTGGTGAAGTGCTCTTGCAAAATGCGAAAAGGGACTGAAAATATGCCAAAAAGGAAATAAGAACATGCTAAAATAATTGGCGAAAAGGGCAGCTACCCGGAGAGCCCACTGGCTGTGCTCTGTTTGGGCGCCGCGGGAATTGCAGCCAAAAACATAATAACGAATCGAGCAAGAAAGAACCTTGACTAGGTTGATTTGACAGGGCTCGCTGCTCTGCCTAGTGCGTCTCACGCTAGCTTTGAAACGCGTGGCACTAGTCGGCGATGAAAATACTCCCAGCGAAGAACTCCTGAGGCGGAAGACGACTCGAGAAGACTAGGAGGAGGCCGTCGGCTGCCGCTCGGCCTAGTGCCTCGCACTTCATGCAACTCTCACGAGGAGGTCGTCGGCTGCTGCTCTGCCTCGTGCCTCGCGTTTCATGCAACCAACGTGGAGACGCCCTTTCCCGTGCTCGGAAAATGAGATCGACAGCGGAATTAAAAGGCCAATGAGACGCCATCGATCGAGGAGGCCGCCCCAAAAATTTTACTTCTCTCCCAAATAGTTTAATTTTTCAAGTGCTTCTATTTACTGAAAAGCATTTTGCAAAACCAATTCCAAAAGCGCCAGGGCAGAGGGCACGCCGCAGGCCGGAGGCCGCAGACGGAAAAAAACACCGTGAGAACCGAAACGACCCACGCCCGAGCACCAAGAAAGGGTAGGCGCAGGAGGGCGATGTGGGTCGCCCGTTCGCGCTGAACGCCCGCCGCGCGCTGCCCGCTAGACCGCCCGAGCGCCACGGCCGGCCGCGGGAAGCAAAGTACGGCTTGCGGGGCGGGGACCCTTGCATGGCCCGCGGCGCAAACGTAGCACACAGGTGCCAGACGTTTTGGTGGGGGCTGTGAATGTGGTCGGGCGCTCTGGGTTGCGAAGGTGTCTGACCCTTCAGACGCCTTTCCCAGAAAAATCCAGCGGCCCTCCATTTTCTTGCCACAGGTCCCTGCCCGTCCCTCCCCGGGTCTCTCGCTGCTCTCTTGCAGCGTCGCACCCTCTCGCCGCCTCCGTGCTGCCCTAAAATCATGCAGCCCCCCTAGTTGGTGCCCGCCCTTCCCTCTTGCCCCGGAGCGGCTTCCGCGCCTCCACGCTGCCCCCGTCCAGCCCCGCTCCGCCCTTCAGGCGCCGCGCCGCGGATACCGTCCCCCCCGCCGGTTCCCTGTGGTGCGAGCAGGGTGGCGCGTCTGCTATCGCGGTTCCTAGCATGCGGGCGCATGGTCTTCCGAGGCCTCGGCAGCGCTCCCTCGCCCGTAGCAGTGGCGGGCGTAGGGCCCTTCTTCTGCCTTTCCGCGAAGCCGGAAAAGGGCGCTTTGCTACTTGCGGACAAGGGCGGACGAAAAAGAAGGGCGGGGGCGTTTAGAGGCTACACCCGTCACCAGAGGCACCGCCGGGAAAACCGCGGGGCGGGGGGATATGGTTTAGATCGCCCTCTACTGGGGCCCACGGGAAACTAATGGAAGAAAATGGCGCGCCTTTTTTGCCATCCGTCTCCCACGAAGTTGCGGCTTTCTCGCTTCTATTCAACTTAAGAAAGTAGCGAGAAAACCGCGACTTTGGCAGCAATTGCTGGGCTTGCGCCTGGGCCCTTCCTTGCCGTCGCTCGTCGGCAAATAGAAGCGGGCGCTCCTAATGGGGAAAGGGCGCAGAAGCTCTCTCGCCATTAGTTCGCACGGGCGTGGGGCGTTGTCGCTTCTATCAAGCACAAGCAGCGAGAAAGCAGTAGCTGCGCTTGCGTCTGGGTTCCTCTTGGCCGTCGCTCGTCGGCAAATAGGGGCGGGCGCCTCGAATGGGGAGAGAGCAAAAACCTCGCTGCCGTTAGTTCGCACGAGAGCGGGCGCCTGTCGCTTCTTTCGAGCACAAGCAGCGAGGAAGCCGCGACCTTTGGCAGCAGTTTTGGGGCTTGCGCCTGGGTTCTCCTTGGCAGCCGCTCGTCGGAAAATAGGGGCGGGCGCTCCTAATGGGCGAAGAGGGAAAACTTTTTTGCCATTAGTTCGCACGGGAGTGGGGCTCTGTGGCTTCTTCCAAGCTCGGCGCTGCGCGTCGTTGTCGACGTATCGCGGGCCGGCTGCTAGGCAGCTTTGCGCTGCGCGCGCGGGCCGGCTGCTAAGCAACTTTGCGACGCGCGTCCGTTGTCGACTTATCGCGGAACGGCTGCTAGGAAGCTCTGCGATGCGCGTCTGTCCTCGACTCATCGCGGGCAGCCGAGGCTCCGAAAGAAGGCAACTTTTTAAGGGGATCACCTTCCCAACTTGAAGAAGGCCGCAGACTTCAGGTAGTTGCGAAGGCTGCGCGCCATCTAATGGCGGAAGCGAGGTCTTACGCATCAGCTTCGCACGCAAGAGGAACGCGGCGCGAACTCTAATGCGTGGCCCGCGCTGGCATCGGCTGAGTTCTCAGTAGGAAGGGGGGCCGGCGGAATCTGGTGGGGATTCCATGCGAATCGCGAGCGAGATCCAACGAGCCGGCGCTCTCTCTGCATTAGTTTCCCGGGGGACGGTATAGAGGGCGAGCCTGACCTTAAGGGCGGGGGGGGTGGTGCTTCAGTTAAAAAAGGCAGCCCTCACCTCAGGCGATCCTTTGGGCCCGGTGAAGGGAGCCGCTCAGCATGCTCGGCCCCCTGTGGTGTCCCCAGTTGTTTCCCGGCCACACTTACAGGCGCAGAAGGGCCGGAAACCTGGCGCAGAAGGCAAATCCCTCAACAGTTTCCTGCGTGGTTTAGATCGCCCTGCGGGAAACTAGTGGAGGGAAATGGGCTGGGCTTTCTCCATTAGTTTCTACCGAAGTTGCGACTTTCTCGCTTCTATCAGATGCGCGCAGCGAGAGAGCCGGAGCCTCGCAAGCAGTTGGTGGCTGGTAGTGTCAGACCTACAGAAGAGAGGGGGAGCGGATGGCCCCAAGGGTGGCGGCCCTTCTCACAATCTGAAATTTTTAGGACTTAAAAGTCCCGGACTTTTTTAAACCCTGAGACCCCCAGGCCCTCTCGCTTCTATCAAATGCGTTTAGCGAGAAAGCCGGAGGCTTGCAAGCAGTTGGCGGCTGGTAGTGTCAGACTGACAGAAGAAAAACGGAGCGGATGGCCCCAAAGGTGGCGGCCCTTCTCACAAGTCTGAAACTGTTAGGACTTAGAAGTCCACTGATTTCCTAAGCCCTGGGAAACCCTTTCCAGACTTACAGGGGGCCAGCTGTTCCCGGCTTATCGACTTATCGCGGACAGGCTGCCAGGCTCTCACAAGTCTGAAGCTTTTAGGGCTGAAAAGTCCCGGGCCTTTTAAGCCCTGAAAGCCTCAGACTTACAACGGGCCAGCCGTTTCCGGCTTGTCGACTTAAAGCGGGCAGGCTGCTAGGCAAATCCCCGCCGCGCGTCTGCTATCGACTTGCCGCGGGCAGGCTACTGGACGGCTTTGCGCTCCCGGCGGGCGATCTAATGGCGGGAGCGAGGCTTTGCGCATCAGCTTCGCAGCCCGGAAACAGGCGGCCGCTCGATCGCGGGCGGGCAGGGCTTCGAAAGGGGGCGACCCTTTGGGGGGATTACCTTCCCCACTTGAAGAGAGTCGCGCTCTTCAACCTGGTCGCGAAGTTCGCCCGCGATCTAGTGGCGGAAGCAAGGTTCTGCGCATCAGTTTCGCACGAAAGAAGAGCGCGCTGCGGAGTCTAATGCGTGGCCCGCACTGCCCTAGGTGAAGCCCTGAGCAGGGGCCGAAACCTGCGGAAGCTTATGGAGATTCCGCGCGAATCGCGAGCGAGATCGAACGGGCCGGCGCCTCCTTTGCATTAGTTTCCCAGAGTAGAGCGCAGAGGCCGGGCCTCGCCCCAAGCCCGTTCCCTTGTAAGTGACGGCGTTCGGCTCGTAACTTTTTAGCACTTTTTTGAAAAATTAAGCAACAACCCCACCGTTTCTAGTTATGGAGTTCAACTTATACTAGGCGGCATTATCACAATAGAGCAACGTCATAACTTCGGAGGAGTTACCTTCTGAAAAGCGTACACTTTTCAGAATTTTGCTGAAACGTTAAAAAAGTTATTAGAATTCATTCAATAACATGATAGCTTTTCCAAAAAAGTTTCATGTTTTAAAAAAAACCAAAAAAATACTGAATCTAAATTGTAAAGCCATTCCTTAAGATTATACAAAATAAAGACCTTACCCCCGCCCGGCGCTTAAAAATTGGAAGCGGGTAAGCCTTGCGGCCTACCAATATCAGACCAGAAGCAGGCCGAGCCCAGAACGAAGCAAAGGGGGATGCTCCTTGACATTGAGAGGACTCCGCGGCCATCTGCTCCAACACCAGAACCGCGACGCCGCACAGCGTCGGCGCCCGCTCTGTGTCTAGATTCCTCCACGGTCTAGATGTGGCCATCTGTCTGCGAATGATTCTAATAGTTACGCTTTAGCTACGTGGTGAAGAATGCACCCCCCCCGCAAGGCTCCGGCGGCGGCCTCTTGCGAGCCTGCCGGAGGCTTTGCGAGGCGGCTCCCGCGGGCTCTGCCCCTGCCTCCCAGGCTCTCCGAGAAGCTTGGAGGAGACTCACCCACGAGCCCCGACCGGGCTGCCGCAAAGGTCTCGGGGCGGGTCGAGGGGGGCCCGCGGTCCCGAAGCAGTCCGGCGCCCGTTCTGGTTTTTTCTATGTTCTTGCGGCAGTTTGGAGCCGTCTCCGAGTGTCTTCAAAATGACAGACAGACAGACAGACAGAGAGACTCGAGGGCGCGCCGCGGTGGCTGCTGGCACCGGGCTCCCTGCGGTTCAGAAGACCCAAGAAAAAGAAGAGGGAAGAGCAGAGAAGACGCACGCGCAGCGCGTCGCAGCCTGCCCCGTTTGGGTTCCACGCTCAGCGTAAGCCCCAAGCCTGGCCGGAGTTTCGAGCATGCTGCGAGTTTCGGCCCTGCCTCGAGCTCCGGGCGTGCTTAGGGCTCGCCTGTTTGGTTTGAGGTCGGGCGGGCTTCCGGCGGCCGGGTTTGGTCGGCTTGCGCTTGGTTTTTGAGCTTTTCCGTCTGGCGTGGGTTTGGTTTGGGTTTGGCTGGAGTTTGGTTTGCGTTTGCGCGTGGGCGCGGTTTGGGTTTGGTTTGATTTTGGTCCGGGCTTGATTTGGGTTGCGGCCCGGTTTGCGTTTGGTTCTGGTTCGGCTCGAGGTTGGTCGGCGTTTGGTCTGTGTTTGGCCTGCGTTTGGTTTCAGCTTCGCTCGCGTTTGGTTTCAGTTTGGTCACGGTTTGGACCTCGTTGGGCTTCCTTGGCTTGGGTTTGGCTCAAGTGGGTCGCCTAGGGCTACCAGAAAGCGGCGCACTTTTGGACATCTTTCAGGCTGGCCCCTCTGGTCTTGGACTTTTCCCCTGGTGGTGACTGGAAAAAAGGGGGGACAGGCTAGCAGCCTCTGGACCATTTTCCAGCTTGGGCCGTCAGGGCTTTGTTTTTTTTACCAGTGGCGCTGAGAGAATTCATTGCACATTTTAACAACTTCCGGGCCATTTTTCGAACTGAAGTCGGTAGCCTCTGACTTTTTTCCCAGTGGTGTTGAGGGTTTTTTTGCACGATTTAACAACTTTGGGCCATTTTTCCAATTGAAACCGGCACACTCTGGGACTTTTTCCAGTGGTGACCGGATAGAAAGACCTTCAGGAATGTGATAGATTTGCACTTTTCTCGCCATCCACTTCAGAAAGGAAATAAAAACAAAGAGAGACGCAACGGGAGCAGAGTGATCGCCTTCGCCCTCCCGCCACCCCAGAACTTAAAAAACTAAGAAGGAGCCTTCCTACTTTTTGAAGTTCGGAGGTGGCAGCTCAACGAAAAAAAATACACTGCTCCCACTTCATCTTGGCGGCCTTTTTTTTTGCGTGGCAGACGCGGCAGCGAATTTTTTCAAAAGCTTGGCTCTTTTATTTTCTAGAGAAGGCCTGGCCAGTTTTGAGAGCCACGACATTTTACCAAAATGAGGGCAGTTATTTGTAGAACCTCACGAAAATGCTAGCAAACCAAAAAAAGTAAAAAACTGGCAAAAATCCGGAAGCCGCAGCCAGGCGGGGGAATCAAACGCCGGGCAAGGGCAAGCGGGGACGGTCTTTAGTATTAAGCTCCTGAAGCTCTTCAGATTTTTCAAGAACCACCGGCCGCCGATTAAGAACTTGCCGAAAACCTTTCCAGTGCGAGGCTGCCAAAGCATCCACCACCCGAGCCACCCCTGCCCAAGGCCTTCGGGATGCAGTGGGCCACACGCAGGACCGAGGCGGCAAGAGGTGCCCGCTCTGTGTCCCGGGACCGCTGCCCCGCCGTAGCGAAACCGATAAGCAGACGCCAGAAAAGCACAGAAAAGAAGAGAAGGCAGCACGCGGAACCGATAAAAAAGCGGAGGGCTCAAGAGCAAAACGCGGCCACGCCTTGAGCAAGACTGGGGGAGGCAAACGGGGGAAAAAGGGGGCAGAGAAATCGACAAGGGAACCGCAGCAACGCTGTCCCTTAACGGTTTCGCCTAAGAGTTTCGCGGGGATCCACTCGAAACCGATACCCGCATGAAGTTCGAAACTGTTAAGGGACAGAACTTAGGCAAGCCGAAACCGCTAAGGGACTTGCAAAACGGCCGGCAGCTTTTTGCGTTTTGTCTTCGCTTTTTTGGCCTTTTTCCCGCGTTTGCGTTTTGTGTTGTGGCCACTCCTCATCTGTGAGGCCTCGCCTTGTCTGTGTCTCGCTTTTTGGCGGGTTTGCTCCCTAAGTGTTCAAAAGCCGAAGCCGATGGATAAGCGACCCAGGCGAAACCGATAACGGCACCCGGAAAGCCTTCGCCGCCCTGGAGGTTTTGGGCGTGTTTCTCCACCCACCACAGTGAGAGCACAGGCCACAAGCGCGCAAGCCTCCGGGGATACTATGCACCCCGCCACCGCGTCGCTTTGTCGCGGTGCGCAGGTGCGTCGCTACTTTGCTCCGCTTGCACATCGGCGCGGCGACTGAACAGAGAAGACAGCCGAACAAGCAGAACGACGCAGCAGACAGAACGACCAGCGGAGCGAACAGAGCGACAAAACAGACAAGACGACCAAGCAAGGAGGACGACAGAAGAGACAGAAACAAGACCGTACAGCCAGAACGACGGAACAGACAAGACGACGGAACAGACAAGACGACGGGACAGACAGAACGACAGAACAGACAGAACGACTTAGCAGAAGAGACGGGGGAACACCCTCGGGCCGTTGGGCGGTGCGTGGCCATGCTTCAGCCACAGCCACCGCGGCGCGCCCTCGAATCACAGGGAGGCGAGAACGGAGCGAAGAAGGGAGCCAGAGGAAGACGACAGCCGCGAGAGCTCTTCAGAGAGCCCAGCCCTGCGAGCTCTGCGCGGGTTGGCTCGCATGTCGCTGCTGTCTGCTCCTCTCTCTTCCCTTTCTCCCCCCCCCGGTGATTCGAGGGCGCGCCGCGGTGGCTGCGGCTGGCGTGCGCCGTGTCGTCTCTCAAGCCAGGCGAGGTCTTTGGACTGGCTCCGCCCTGCCTTTGGGGCCGGCTGCTGGCGGCCGCGGCTGGGGTGCGCTTGGCGGTGTCGTGGTGCGGCTTTTTCTTAGCTTGACCGGTGGCGCAGCCTTCAGGACTTGAGAGCAGGGAACACCGTGGGCGAGTCTTCTGAGAGAGACCCACCCAAGGAATGGAACAAGCGGAAGCCCGCAAGAGCTCGCCCAAACTGGTCAAATTTGACAAATTTCATGCATGTCAGTCTATCACTTTGGAGAAGCTTGAAACAGATTGAAAGTCTTTACCACAAGCTTCGGGACTTCTTCAAGGCCTTGGCTTGCTTTGGTAGGTCTCCGGCGCGGGTCCTCTTCGATGTGGGTGCCCTTCGCTGCGGAGGCTATTCCCCCGCGCAGCGGTCGCCTGCGGTGCCAATGCATTCCCTGGCACACCTTGCCGCGTGTCGCGGGTGGCGTAGTGACAGGCTACCAGGCTACGCGCGTGGCCTGTCGGTGGCAATTCATAAGATAGCAAAATAAGGCAGCGGATTCATTTCAGTGGAGACTATAGAAGAAAAGCACCCCGCTCCGCTTTTTCGGCTCAGAATCTAGAGGGGGGCCAGGCTCTAGAGCGGGGGGCCTTTTTCATTTGGGACAAAAAGCAGAACAAGGCCCAGCGTTTTTGGCTCAGGATCTAGCTAGAGGGAAGGGACTTGGCTGCGAATCTATTTCAGAGAGGGCCGGGAAAATAATACCCCTCCCACCTTTTCTGCCGAGAATCTAGACGGGAGAGCTTGGGCGATGGATGCACTTCATAGGGGACCAGGAAGCTGCTCCCAACTTTTTCCGCTCAGAATCTAGAGGGAATGGCTTGGACTGTGAGCCTTTTCCAGTGGGGACCGGAAAAGGCTGAGCGCTTTTTACTTTTTCGGTTCAATTACTGGAGGGGAGTGCTTGGGCTTTGAATTTGTTCCCTTAGGTTTTAGAAAAAGAGGAAAGCCCTTCACTGTTTGCGGCTCAATTACTCGAGGGGAGTGCTCGAGCTGTGAACGTATTCGCGTTGAGATCAGAGAAGAGAGAACTCTCGTCGCGTTTTTCTGTTCAATTACTAGAAGGGAGCGCCTGGCCTACAAACTTACTTCAGTGGGGGTTAGAAAAGTCCTAGCCTTTTCCTCGTTTTTCTGTTCAATTATTAGACAGGAGTGCTTGGGCTGTGGGCTTATTCCTGTTGGGCTTAGAAATAAAGAGGCTCCATCTTGCCCATTTTTGCAAGTTTTCCACTTGGAAACGAGATCGCCAGGAATTTTGCAAGTGCTCCCCCATGTGAAAAAGTGCCAAAGTGTGGACTTTTTTGAATTGTCCAGCCATCTGCTCCACGCTCGAAACTTCGGCGCAGCTGACACCTCCGCCCCCGGAGTGTGTATTTTCCAGTCAGGCAGCCATTTACTTTCTAAAAAAATAGGGAGGCGCCTTCGCTATTTTTTTCTGTGAGTGATCGTGATTGCTTTCCCTCCTGTCGTTGAGGGTTCCTTCCTCTTATAGGAGGATGATAATGCTTATTAGTGCTCCATCTATGCCTAAGCAATCTATTACTCTTTGGGCTCTTTCTCAATTGAGACCGATTACCGACGCAGTGATGATCATCTTCTTCCCCTTGGAACCAGAGATCATTCCGTGACCTGATGGGATGGTTCATCTCGATCCCACCTGATATTGTGATAGTGTCTCTTTTCAGAGTAAGTCCGAACACGTTGTATGTCACTCCCAAGTTGTCAACTGCTAGAACCTTTATGACAAATAGTTCTGGATTAGTTCAGACTCGAAGACCTGAGGAAAACCATCTCCTGTGAGATTTGCCGCGGGATGAGAAAAGTCTTATCCCAAGATGGTGGCATTCATCTTGCCAATACCAAGAGATCCACTACAAGGCCCATGCATTTGTTCTTTCCTTTGAATGACAAATGTAATCAGAATACTAATACTCCAAGCCGAAAGGATGATACCAATTATAGATACAATAATCTCAGATTGATGTTACATAGGATGATATGAGAAATAACAGAGTGATAACATACCGGAATACAAGATACCAACATACAAGATACACGACCATACAGGAATACGGGATACCCAAACTATGGTTAAGTTGGTTCGCATTGAGGTCATGACTCATATCTGCAAGAGGTCAGATTTTAATATTCCTTATTTGGTCTATCTTCCTTTCTTCTTGATTCCCTTCTTTATCCCTTTGTCCATTTCTCTTTATCCCTTCTCATCTTCAGTTCACCTCTCTCGAGTTGTCCGCTTCTCCTTCACTCGGCATTACCTTGTTATGCCTCCTCGAGCAACTACACTATTGTAGATCACAGTTCCTAACGCAGTCCCGCTTTCCATTTGCTTCCTTTCTCTGTAGGAATTCTTCTCACTCACTCCATTACTCCGTCCATAGTTCCATATTGAGCACTCTTCATGTACGGATGAATCTGCTTACCGCTGAGACATTCAGACACCCCCCCAGAGTGCTCCTATGAGCAAGTTTTCTTAGTCACGAAGCCTTTTTCGAGGGCCTCCGTGTAGGTTGTGTCCAAGATTCCTTCGGAGTTCGCAGCGTCTTCTCCTAAAGCGTAAAAACGTATCTGAAAGTCTAGGTAGTTGTGAGAATGCAATGTATGAAGCGCATAAGCCGTGTATTTAGCTCGTTGACTTGGAGATTTGGTGCAACATTGTAATCTGACACAATTGTCAGCATGTGCTTTTCCGTTCTCAGACCACGAATGGTTCTTCGGCAGGAGATGTCGAGCTTCTCGCGGAATGCTAATCGTACGAATATGATAATGAATTCGGAATTGATGTAGCACTTTAGTGGAACGTCTATCTTGACCTATGTCTGGAGTAACGTTCTGTGGTTGTTCTGTTTCCTCCTCTGAGGATGATTTTTGCCAGTCGTCATTCTTATGAACTTCGGTTGCATCTTCTTTCGGATACTCCCCGTAAACTGGCGTCGTCCCGAATTCCAGATTCAGCATGTTGTCTGGATCGTAATGGTTGTGCAGACACGCTGTCGCGGATGCTAACTTCCGGTACTTGACTTCCAGGTTGTGCGTCCTCGTAGTTATTGCCGAAAGGCACGATTTCATTCGGCGGATCTCCTGTAGGAGCTTGTCTTCCCGAGTCGCGGATAGCGGGGATTCCCCGGATTGAAACATCGTCCGAAAAGTCTGCAGCGCCATGTTGCTTGTTACGAATATCGAGAATTAGACTAATTCCGTCTAACGGTAGCAGGTGTAACTCGCAAACGTCGAAGAGATACGTTTTCCAATGCGATATCGTGTCTCGAAGTCGTATAGGGTTCATCGGAAATTGATCATATTCCTTTCGCGGGTACGGTTGCTCTGACCAACATCGCCAATAGTACTGTCGCAGCCTGATTGGGGGAAGGAACTTCTTGATGTCTGGGTCACTAAAAGGCTTTTCAAGTTCTTCTTTAACTAGAAAGCTCGTTCTGCGTAGATGGGCCAATACCCGTGATGGTTCACCAGGAACAGGAATATGTACGAAGTCGTGGGCGTAACATTTTATCTTGAGACAAGTCTGAATGATTTGGGTGCGATCGTCGCTAAGGTTATTGAACTCATTAACCACTTTCAGTTGTCCTTGGGAAAGAAGACAGATGTTAGCCAGCCTGTTTCTGAAGACACCTAGCAGTTTCCAGATGTGATTCAGGTCTTTTTTGCCTTCAGTTAAGACATGTGACAACCAAGCGTTTCGTTCGCACATTAAGGTTTGTGCTGATACATTCCCAAGACATTGAGGACATAACCATTTCATTATTTTGCGGCGTTTTGCATCACTTACTTCCGTGCACTGACAGGTTTTGTCTGGATCATACTGATCCACAAGAGTAGGAGAGACCGATGTCATGATTGTATTCCTGCGTGTGGAGTATGAGGAAGCAACGTTGTGAACACGGTGTTTCTAAATATAGTTTAGGACTGAAGAGTTGTTGATGGGTCTTCCTATGAAGTGAAAAGAAACAGCCTTGCGAAACATGTGAGGATGTTCGTTGACTTATCGACGCGATTTGTGCTCATAGTCGAAGTAAGCCTGGTTCTTGTTGTAGTTTCTATAACCAGAGCTAGATGAGTTTTTGTTTGCCCAAGAGCTAGCTACATTCCGCGATTGGAATTGTGTAGGGTTAGAAGGTTTATAGGTTCGAGTCTTGTGACATTGCGTTGATCGTGCAATTTTAAAGATTGCGAGTGGGTCAGTCATATCGACGTCTTCAACTACAACAGCATGTCCCAGTTTCTCCGGGTATTCCCTATGGAAACGGAAGCACTGTATGAATTTGAGCATATGCGGAATGTCACCAGAAGCCACTAATGGCAAGGAATTTGGTTTGATTTTCGTGATTTGATTTAGGATGAGCATTGAAGATACGTCTTTGCACAATCGCAGTGTGAGAATATCTCTGAAATTGAGGAAAAATTCACGATTTCTCGACGACGTTGCTGTGACAGAAGGATGTAGTGGCGCCGAACATTTGAACACTGCGATGGTTTTCTTCTGTGACTGTGTAAATTCTGACAGTGCAAAGATGTCTGGCAAAAAATGTGGCATGACGCGAACTACTATACGTTGTTCTGGAATTATAGTTACATCCTGAACTTGGTGTGAATACGAAATTCGTGATGCCAGTTTATGTGGTTCCCCAATACGACGCCACAATCTTTCTGCGAGTTCAGTTGTCCTATGACTATTTGATATAGGAACACTGGGGTCACCTTCCACCAGCGTCAAATTCATTTCTCTTGGCGGCGCGACCAGGTGGGTCGTGTCATATTCTCCATTGTCCTTTAGTGGTAGCGCCGCAGGATATCCACGTAGAGAAGAAGCCAGCCACTGCATGTAGGTGTTGATGGACATGGTGATAGCCTGAGGGTACGACTTGATGATCCCTTGATCGTTGGGCAAGTCCTGGAAGAAAACCATAGTGTCGAAATCGTACACGAATCCACTTAGTTGGCGCTGTTCCATCTGTGTCAAACACAGGTCGGCTTGGTCCGTGAGCACGTCTTCTCCGAATCGTTCATGACCATCCGGGTTCGGAAACACGTCTTGTCCCATGGACGTCACAACCGGGTAACTCGATTTGTCTAACGCTGGAATGACCCCGAGTTCAAGCATGTACAGATTGTCTTGATAGCTTAGCTTCACAACCTTCAGTGGGACCGAGGCATTGTACCGAAACGAGTCTAACCCTATGGTAAGATTTGTAAGAGTTTTGTCGCTTCTGCCTTTAGTCGTATGGTTCATGATTCCAGCCGATCTGCAACCAACTTTTGCGAGAAGAAGATCTTGTGCTTGTCGCAACGTAACGGAGTCAATCGACGGAAAAGCAACTTCGCGGCGTAATTGTTGGAGCCGGATGTGGTAACGTTGCGTGGAACCAAACAGCGTTTCTTTCGGAAGGCTGCTGAGTCTATACATGACCGTCTGGGCAGTTTCTTTTTCGTAAACTAAGTGGTCTTTGACCACGTTTTTAGTGTTCTTCTCAGGCGCCATGCCTAGGGTCAAGCCGTGAATGCTCATTTTCTGCTTCTTGGTCTCGCTCGTGATTTGACACTCCGAGCTATGTCCTGATGACTCAGCGTTGGTATACTCATGGTAAAACGCCTTTCTCCGCAGTTTGCGAGAACCATGGTCAGGTCCACCACGAGCTAGGTAGAGGGTCTCTTTGCGGATGTCCGGATTATTCATTGACAGTAGGTCATTGGATATTGATGGTCTTTTGCCCGATGGCATGAGGAAATCCGCGACTAGCTCTTGGGGGACGTACATCCCGGTTGAGTCGCGATCCCAATCTGATGGAACACCTAGTTCGCCGTCGCTACCTTCCGATGAAGAGTCTTGCAATGGTGTGTTCGTTTGAAGAGACTTCTCACGTTTAGCAATGTTCCGCTTGTCGTGTTCTAGTTGACGTTGTTTCTTTGCTAGGGCCGCTTTGGCTTCTTCTGCTGGAGTCGGATTTGCTGCGGCCATCTGCAGTTTAAGGTTATCCCGAATATAACGAAACCGGAAATCTGGATCATGTTGAGGTCGAGGTCGGGCTGCAAGTGTTCTTTCACCTAGTAACACTTTTGTCGGTTTGGTGTTGAACTGTTTTTGTTGTGCGGCGGACATCGCTTCAACATCGACTTTGTCAAGTTGTCGTTCCAGAAATTTCGGTGGTGGAAAACCAGCAAGCCGCGGAATTTGCGTCGGATTTTGATTCTTCGTTTGGCTAACCGCAGATGTTGAACTGTTAGATTGTTTTTGCAGAACAATAGGTGCTTGCCGTGGAGATGAGATCCGAGATCTGGCAGTAGATTCTTTACTGTCAGTTCGTTGACGATGCAGTGATGGCGCATTCTTAGTCTGTCGCTTTGACGGGAGCTTAGAAGGGCTAGAACTTCTAGGCCGTTTTGATCGTTGCGAAGATTTACTTGTGCTGCGGGAATTAGACTCCATATTACGAATGCCGCTTCGGCTACGCATCTGTTGATAGAAGTCGTCATGCATACCAACGGGATCTTCCATGGATTCCTGAAATACTCTTTCGTACGATGGGTTACGAGGCCTTCCACGTTGAGAAGGCCGGGAACGGGCATTGGATGCGACCGTTCTTCCTCCGCGACCAACCGTCTTCCATTCAGATGGGTTGTGTTCCGTGGAAGTGGTAGGATCATTTTCTTCTTGTATGAGCTTTTCATCTCGAAGACTTTCCGTGGCCGGGTCCTGCATCGTGTTGTCTTCTTCAATAATTGTGATTACATCACAGTCATCTGCTCTTGAAAGGAGTTCTTGCTCCGTTGGTTGGCGAGCATCAGGCTTTGCTCGGGGCGTCGGCACTTGTTTTTGCTCAGATGAGTGCGTGTCCTTTTCCGCGGTTTCAGGTGACTGAGCAGAAGGGCTGAGCTCCATTTCCACCTGTGATGTGATAGATCGAATATATTGTGGCTGTAAACCAGAAGTAAGACGAAGCTTTTGTGGTCTGAGCCACGTGTACGCATAGTGAGTATCGTGATCAGGGAGACAATTCTCTACGATTCGGTAGGTGATTTTCGCCCATGTCGAAATAATGGTACGGCGTTTGTGCTTGGCCAATGCCCGTATACGCCATTTTGAAAGAATAAGGGATGAATTACGAATGATAGAGCCGCCAATTTTTCTACTGGTTCTAGCAAGTAGTTTACGAAAGTCTTTTCGTGGAGAGTGGGCTAGTGTTTTGAGTACCTCATCGTTTTGCATCTTTTGCTCACGATCTTGCTCCAGCTGTTGCGCAATCATGTCCTCAAGGTCGACAATTTCATGTTCCTGTGGTGAGGAGAAGCCTGGATCCGATTGTGATTTGCCCAATGGCATACTACATTTCCGAACCATTCCTGAAACAGCGGGATGAGGTTGAGGTTCTGGCCCAACTTCAATTTCCTGATCACCAGCAGATTTCTGGATTTTATCTGACTCTTGTTCAGCGGAAACTGGGGAAGCGCCCGTACGAGACGCCGTGGTAGCCATATCGGGAGATTCCTGAATCAGAAGTGTTGTCTCTACCACCGGAGATTGAATGGCCATTCCAATTGACGCCGTTTTAGCCGGGGAGGAGATGTCTCGAGTGGTCGTAAGATTTTCGAGTGTGATGCTGTTCGGCACAATAGCCGGAGACTCGTGGTTGACTCCTGTAATAAGCCCAATGGCTGGAGGAAGTTGAGCAGGATTCGATGGGTGCTGTGGTAGCACCGGTGGGAATGCAGGAGGTGTTTTCATACCTGTATTTGAGTGTGGCGAAGACGATTCTTCTTCCCAACTATCTGGCTCAGATACTGTTGAGAGGCGCTCGTAGTAAGCTAGTGTTCTCTCGATAGTCTCTTGTTGCTGTTGTCTTGTCATTGTTTTAAGATGTGTTCTTCTGATTTTCTCATTCTCTTTTCTTTGCCGGCATTTACTGCACTTTCTTCTACAAGAAGCAAAAATACCTGTTGTCATCATCGGAAAGTTGCGGGGTTCTGTCGACTCCACCAACTTCGTTGGTATTACCATTGTCGAGCTTGTTGCCGATGACTGCGTGCTCCCAGAAAGGATCATGTGGTCCGACATCGGTGGCACTGGTTTACATTGTGGGATCACCGGTGCAGATGATGTGGCTGTAGACGACGTTGCAGGATCCAGTTGTTGTAGTCCACCTTCTTGGATGAACGCTTTAACGGATTGCGCCATGACTTTTAAAAGCAGGGCTTTGGCGCCGTCTGGAACATCGACGCCTAAATCATCCAAGATCGGATGGAACTCTTTCGAGTTCGGGTTGAGGCCCGAGCCAGTGTCGTCTGGTTGCGACATATTGTATTTCTTGAAATCAGAAAATTTGCAATATTCTGTAGATATCGTTCCAAAGA
>CAJINU010000024.1:1268192-1316232 GCA_905178165.1 Amoebophrya sp. A25 | reverse complement strand
TTTTTATGATGAAGATTTCTGCTGAATAAGCTCAAGACGAGTTTCCTTTTGTGGCCTGAATCCAGCAAGATATGTTTTTATGATGAAGATTTCTGTTGAATGAGCTCAGTACGCATTTCCGTTTGTCGTGGCCTGAATCCAGCAAAGTATGTTTTTATGATGGGGGTTTCTGTTGAATAAGCTCAATTTTCAAAAAAATGTCCCATCAACAGAATGCACTCGCCGCGCAGGTCGCAGCACAGCTGCGGGTGCTGCAGCAGCAGCAGCAGCAGCTGTATCAGCAACAGCAGATGATTCAGCAGCAGGGCCAGGCTGCTGCTCTTGCTAGCACTCAGTATCCGAAGGCTGGCCATCAACAGCCATCAGTGGGAAGTCACCAGCCGAAGGCGGGACTGCAGCAGCCTCAGACGTGCTCTCAACAGCCGAGGGCAGGCTTTCAACAGCCGAAGGCGAGCTTTCAGCAGCCGCAAGCGGGCTCTCAACAGCCGAAGGCGGGCGTTCAGCAGCATAATCGCTATGGTGTAGCAAACACTACGCTGTCGCGCCCAGGACCATACACGACCAACCAGCTTGCGTCTAATGCGTCAGCCTCGGGTGTGAACAGGCATGGACCTCCAGGTGCTTCTTGATATAGTGTTTTTCGAGGCTGGATATGTGTGGTTGCTTGTGCATTAAAAAAATAGCGTATGCGTCAGAAAATACAACTTGACTAGTACCCAAGTCGTTTTCTTCATGGGTAGAAATATTAAACAGGTACTACGGGCGTTTCGCAATTCGCGAGGCCAGTCGGCGCCTCGAGCAGTCAGCCTGCTGTCCTGACAACTGCTCAGACATCGCGATCAACTGCTGTCCCGTCTGTGCAAGTGAGCGAACTGCAGAAAAAGAGCAACGAAATCAGCATGCTCTATGAGAAGTATTGGGCTGCAACGAACGCAACAACGGCTGAGCAAAAGAAGCTTCAAGTCGCGCAGAAGGAACTGCAAGACGCAAAGGCGGAGCTGGATGAAGTGCGCAAGTTCAGCACGTACTGGGAAAACGAGACCAAGGAGAAAGAGCAATCTTTGCAGGCGCTTGAGGCAGATATGCAGTTGGCGCGCAAGTGCGAAGAGGATGCCCGTGTGCACAAGGCTGCAGCGGATGCGGAGTTCACGTCGCTACGAGCAGCTTTGCAGCGGTCTAACGAGCTGGCGCAGGGGCGACTAGATGATCTGCGGAAAGCTCGCGATGAGCTTCGTAGTGCGGACGAGCGTCTGCGTGAAGCATGGGCTCGTGCGCGAAATGATGTGGAGCTCGTCAAGCTGACCCATGAGCAGCGCAGAACCGATCTGGCCGATGAGTCCCTTGTTCTAGGCGAACAGGTGAAGACGCTTGAGGCCAGTGTGAAGCATGAAGGTGAGCGTGCTGATCGCTTTGAGGCGGAGGTGAAGGTGCTGGCGGCACAGCAGACGGAGTTGTCGAAAAAGCACAAGGCAGAGCTGGAAGCTGTGGCGGCTAAGATGGATCGCACGGAGACGGTGAACAGCCTCACATCCGCTCTGGAGGAGGCAACAAAACAGAACAAGGACCTCAAGATCAAACTCAGCGACGAGATCGCAGAAAAGGAGAAGCTGCGTTCTGAAATCGCTTCGAACCGTGGCGAGCTTGAGGCCATCGAAGAGGAGTACAACAAGCAGACGGTGGAACTGATGGCGCACCTAGATCACTTGGCCATGCAGTCGCAACTGTTGGAGGAGAAGCGCCGAGAGGATGACGAGCTTCGCCGCAGCCACCTTGCGCAGGAAGGGGTCGTCTACTGCTCATCGAACTCAGACGAAGAGAACGTCTTATCTCCTCTAACACGAGACGAAGAAGCACAGCTGAGGGCGGGCGCGCCATGCGGCAACGTTAGTGGAGATCTGTTCGGTGACTCGGATGAGCCGATTGTGATCACATCGACTTCGGACGATGAGGCGGTTTTGCCTGGTCTCGTTTATGCAGGTTCAGGCGAGACCGCTGCAGTCTCTTCGTCTAGTTGATGAAGCTCCGGCTGCTTCGGGCGAGGTCGTTGCGACTTCTTCATCTCCGATTGAGATTCAGCCAGCGCCTGCTCCGGTTGAAGATGAAGATGAGAAGTGCTGGGCATGTGCCGCGCACAGCGACAAGGGTGGTCTCTGGTGGCCCACTCCTGATTGATAGAGTTGTGATCGTATGAGAAATTTATTAAGCTAAGTGTACACTTGAAATATGTATAAAGAGTAGTATGAGACAACTTTGAAATTTAATCTGTAAAAAAGTGAGATCTTCAAAGCCGAGCATTCCAAATATTTTGTGCAACTTCTGTAAAGATCTGAAGCTAGCTACTGCGACCCATCAAAGAAGATCTCGTCGCCTCTTGGCGTAATGTTCCAGCAGGCGTAGGCCCCGAGATCCACTTTAGTGATCCTCGTTCAATTGTGTGAAGATCTGGAGCTGAGAGCTCAAGCGCAAGAAAGTAGATCTATGAGTGAGAGAATATTTATGAGAGTGTGCTAGAAGGTCCCTGAACGCAGCCGAAGTATATGGATCTGTGAGAGAGAGCGCATGTTCTCCCCAGTGCCTGGCTTCCCCGACCTTCTACTTTTTTGACCGCGGTCATTTTTGAATTGAGCAAGTTGATTTATCTAACTTAATTTGTGCAGGGACCAATAAGGGCGTTTACGTTAAAAGTAGACAATAACCTTTACAGCTTGCATCTGAGATCAAAGACTGGTAGTCTGGTATATTCTTTACATTGCGCAACTTGTGATCGGCAAAAGACATCCATACTTCACTTGCATTCGAGTAGCTTCAGCACCTTTTCACTTTTTCTGTGAGCATCTTCACTTCTTCAAATTTTTTGAGACGTTCCTCTATTCGAAGCAGGAAGCGCTCGGAGCTTCGGTGAATAATGGACTTCAGTGGGCGTGAGTTCTTGGCACTACGGATTGAGCAGAAAGTTAAGGCTGTGCCATCTGCTAACTTATTTCGATGAGGTCAATGAGGCGCGTGTCTCAGTATAGGCATACTGAGACACCGTCTCTGAGTTGCTCTATGGAAAAAGAGATGAGTTAGCTTCGGTTCTAATACAGCAGCCGAGCTGAAGCGCTGCGAACGCCAAGTTGAGCAACTGCGTGGCGACATCGCAGAATTGCGCAAGCAGAAATCCAAGGCAGCTTCTCGCCAGAAAGCGGACGAAAAAGCTTCAGCGCGCAACAAGCTGACGGATTTAAAACTGCGTGCCCAGAGCAGTCGGCAGCTTTCGCTCTGCGCAGGAAGACCTGTGGAGGTACTAGGCCACGAAGAGTCGCTGCTACTAGCTGAAGACGAGAGGAAAGCTCGAGAGCGACGCGAGAAGGCCAAGAAGCGGCAAGAGCTGCTGAAGCAGCAGAACACTTCGTCGTCGCTAGGGCGTGAGGAGGTGTCTGGGTACATCAATCCTCTGACAGGCGCTGGCGGCAGTCGTGACGAGCAGTTGCCTTCGAGTCTCGTCGAATCTGCTCGCGAGGCGCTGCACGGTGAAGTGGCTCCTCCTGGGCAAGGTTTTGGGAGCATCGAAGCTGCTGACTACGCTAGCCTTGTAGGGGACGAAGGGACTGCTGTTGAGGACGTTGAGTTGAGTGCTGACGGACGGGTGCCTGAGAAAAAAGGAAAGGGAACAAAGCCAGGCGTTGCTCGAGGAGTAAGGAAGCAGAACAAAAAGTAAAAATGCCACCTCGTGTATCACGTCAGCAGAGCCAGCACGTTCCCGTTGGGCCTCGTCCTGGTGCTCAACGTGGCTGGTTCATCAATGCTCGTGGATATACTCAAGCTTTGCGCAGAAGTGGCCCAGCTCCCTATGTTGCCCGCAACCGCACTACTCGTGGGCGCGCAATCGAAGCTGCAGAGCGTGAGACTGCAACTTGGGTCCGTGCTCGCAACCGTGCCTGCACGACTGATGAGATTCAGGAGCACTTCATTCGACGTCTGGGCGCTGAAGGTGTTAGTGACTATTTTGTTCAACGCCAAGGCATTGGCAGCAGTGCGGCAAACAGCTGGACTCACAAGTTCTTGAACCGCTGGGACCTTCGTCTGCTGCGTACGGTTCCTCGTTTCCGCGGGCGTCGTAATGGGCAGAACCTTCGTCGCCAAGTCTATCAGTCTTGGGAGCAGTTCGAGCAGTTGAAGCAGCAGCGCGGAGCAGGAAAAAAGTACGTTCTGCTCAACTTCGACGAAACTGGTATGCGTGGCATTACGTCTCGCCCTCAGACGATCGTTCTGCCTGGGAACAGCGTCCGCGATGGCACTGGCCGCGTGGAGACTGAGCCCCATTCGATCTCGTACTCGATTGGTGCCTGCGTTTCGTCTGATCCTCGTTTTCAGGTGGATCCGTGGGTGATCATCAACCGCTCGAACCGTTCGCAGAAGCAAGTATTTACTTATTTATTGGGGGCGAGTTTTTTGGTTCCGTCGCTATGTTCATACCCTTGGTATGATCATAGCAGGAACCTGTGGTTTCAATGGAACAGGAAAACAAAGAAGCTTGCGAAAGCGTGCGCGGTTTCTATTCGCGCTAGAAGCTCAAACGCCGGGCAAGGAGGTCCGAAAGTTTTCCAAATCGAGCGCAAAGCTTTTGGAGACTACTCCAAAAAGTTGGAGGCTACTGGTTTCAGTTTAAAAATGGCCCAAAAGTTGCCAAGCAGTGCAATGAATTCCCTGGGCCCCACTGGCAAAAAATCAACGCCCTAAGGGCCCAAGTTGGAAAATGGTCCAGAAGCTTCCAGCCTGTGCCCGCTTTCCTTGGTTCCAGTCAACACCAGGAAAAAAGTCCAAGACCAGAAGGACCAGGCTGAAAGACGCGCAAAAGTGCGCGGCTTTCTGGTAGCCTTAGGCCACCCACTTAAGCCAATCCCAAGCCAAAGAAACCCAAACCGGCCCAAACCCTGACCAAACTGAAACCAAAGGCAGGCGAAACCGAAACCCAACGCAAACGAAGCCGAAACCACACAGAGGCCAGGCACAGGCTAAACGCCAACCAGCCCCGAGCCGAACCAGAACCAAACGCAAACCGGGCCGAAACCCAAACCAAGCCCGGACCAAACTCAAACCAAACCAAACCCAAACCACGCCCACGCGCAAACGCAAACCAGACTCCAGCCAAACGCCAACCAAACCCACGCCAAACGGAAACGCCACCCGAAAACACTCAAAAACAAAGCGCAAGCCGACCAAACCCGCCCGCCGGAAGCCCGCCCGGTCGCAAGCCAAACAGGCGAGCCCGAAGCACGCCCGGAGCTCGAGGAAGGGCCGAAACTCGCAGCATGCTCGAAACTTGGGCCAGGCTTGGGGCCTACGCTGAGCGTGGAACCCAACCGGGGCAGGCTGCGACGCGCTGCGCGTGCGTCTTCTCTGCTCTTCCATCTTCTGCCTCTCGGGTCTTCTGAACCGCAGGGAGCCCGATGCCAGCAGCCACCGCGGCGCGCCCTCGAGTCTCGAGCTGCGGGGAGAGGAACAAGAGGGGCAAGGGGCGGGATGGCGTGGCGATGCTGCGGCTTTGGCTGCGCGTGGTTCTCCAGTGGTGACCCGGTCGACACGGTCCCGCCCGTGTTGCCTTTGTCTTCTCTTTTGTTTCCCTCTCGTTTTCCTCTCTTCTGGGAGATTCGAGAGCGCGCCGCGGTGGCTGGTGGCGGGCTGCACTGCGTGCGCAGTGTGTCCCGCTCGGTCTTCTTCGTGCTTGGTTCGAGGGCGCCGCGCGGTGGCTGGCGGTGGGTTATGAGGCGCGTGCAGTGCGCTCCCCGTCTTTGTCTTTCAGGAAGCTCCGGCCGGGCTCTGGACTTCTTCAAGACGAGGAGCCCCCTCGGAGTCGGGAAGCCCTCGCGACTAGAATCCACAGGCGGCCGGGGTCGCTTCTGGTTTCGTTCATCCGGGGAAGGAGATCCACCTCCCCAACGAAATGAAGCCGCTGCGGTGAGGGGTCGAAACTGTGCGAATTTGATCAATCTGAGACGTGTCCGCCTGTCATTTTGAAGACACTCAGAGACGGCTCCAAACCGCCGCAAGAACATAGAAAAAACCACAACGGGCGCCGGACTGCTTCGGGACCGCGGGCGCCCCGAGGCCTTTGCGGCAGCCCGGTCGAGGCTCGTGGGTGAGTCTTCTCCAAGCTTCTCGGAAAGCCTGGGAGGCGGGGGCAGAGCCCGCGGGAGCCGCCTCGCAAAGCCTCCGGCAGGCTCGCAAGAGGCCGCCGCCGAAGCCTTGCGCGGGGATGCGTTCTGCATCGCGTGGCTACTGCGTAACTATTAGAATCATGCGCAGACAGATGGCTGCGTCTAGACTGTGGAGGAATCTAGACACCGAGCGGACGCCGACGCTGTGCGGCGTCGCGGTTCTGATGTTAGAGCAGATGGCCGCAGAGTCCTCCCAATGTCGAGAAGCTTTCCAGTTTTCTTCGCTTTGGGCTCGGCCTGCTTCTGGTCTGATATTGGTAGGCCGCAAGGCTTACCCGCTTCCAATTTTTAATACCCCGCCCGGCGTTTAAGCTTGTAGCGCGACCAGGTTCCCTTGACTGGCTGCGGTTTCCCGATTTTTGCCGAGTTTTTAACTTTTTTGGTTTGCTAGCATTTTCGTGAGATTCTGCAGGGCCTTCCCTTCATTTTGGTAAAAGTTTGGAGTCTCTCCAAGCTGGTCCGGTCTCCTCTAGAAAATGAAAAGCGCCAAGCTTTTGAAAAAATCCCTGCCACGACTGCCACGCACAAAGAAAAAGCTGGCGAGACGAAACAGGAGCAGAGCGATTCCCTTCGCCGAGCTGCCACCCCAGGACTTAGAGATAAGTTCGGAGGTGGCACCTCGGTGGCAATAATCTGCCTACTCCTGACCCGTCTCCCCTTGTTTTTGTCTCCTTTTTGGAGTGGATGGCGAGAAGGGTGCAAACGTCTCAAAGCCTACAAGCTTTTTACTCAGTTAGCACTGGAAAAAGCTCCAGCGCTTACCGGTTTCAAGTTGTAGAATGGTCCTAAAGTTGTCCAATCGCGCAGAGATTATCTTGGGCACCACTGGGAAAAACATCAAAGCCCTGAGGGCTCAAGTTGGAAAATGGTCCAGAAGTTGCCAGCCTGTGCCCACCTTGTTCCAGTCACCACCAGGAAAAAAGTCCAAGACCAGAAGGCCAAGGCTAGGTGAAAGATGCGCAAAAGTGTGCCGCCTTCTGGTAGCCTTAGGCAACCCACTTAAGCCAAACCCACGCCAAAGAAACCCAACAAAGCCCAAACCGTGACCAAACTGAAACCAAACGCGAGCGAAATCGGGACCCAACGCAAGCGAAACCGAAACCAAACGCAGGCCAAACACACACCAAGCGCAGGTCACCACTAGACTCCGCCGGTTCCTTTCCCTACTGCGAATCTAGTCGAGACCAGCGCAAAGCAGGCACGAGACTCCGCAGCGTTCAAGCTTGCGCGCGAAGCTGATGCCTGGAGCCTTGTCCCCGCGACTAGATGGCGCGCAGTCCTCGCGATTCGCTTATGAGTGCGGCTCTTTGTGAGTTGGGAAGGTGACACCCTTAAGAAGTCGCCTTTTTCGAGGCCTTGACTGTTTGCGATCGTGCGCTCGTTTTTTTGCCTGTCGCGAAGCTGGTACCTGGGGCCTTGCCTCCGCCACTACCGCACGCAGCCCTCGCAATTCGCTTAAGAGTGCGGCGCTTCTTCGCGTTGCGAAGGTGACCCCCTTAAGAAGTCACCCTTTTTCGACGCCTTGACTGTCCGCGCTCGTGCGCTCGTTTGCTTGTCTGTCGCGAAGCTGGTGCCTCAGAATTTGCCTCCGCCATTAGGTGGCGCGCAGTCTTCGCAATTCGCCCGAAAGTGCCACCCCCTTCGAGCCCAGGCCGGGCCCCCTGTCCGCGATAAGTCGACAATAGACGCAGAGCGCGGAGCTGCCTAGCAGCCGGCCCGCGATAAGTCCACAACAGACGCGCAGCGCAGAGCCGCTGAGCAGCCGGCGCGCGCTAAGTCGATAACATTCGCGCAGCGCAGAGCTGCCTCGCAGCCAGCCCGCGATAAGTCGACAACAGACGCGCGGCGCAGAGCTGCCAAGCAGCCGGCCCGCGATGAGTCGACAACAGACGCGCGGCGCGGAGCTGCCTGGCAGCCGGTCCGCGCTGAGTCGATAACAGACGCGCAGGGCAGAGCTGCCTAGCCGCCGGCCCGCGCTAAGTCGGTAAGAGACAGACGCGGAGCGCGGAGCAGCCTAGCAGCCGGCCCGCGCTAAGTCGATACCAGACGCGCAGCGCAGAGCTTCAACCACTCCGCGCCTTTCTTGGGGTTGGTTTAGACGCCCTCGCACGAAACCACGGGCGCCCACGAGGCGCCGAGCCCCGTCTGCTGCTCCCGAGTCGAAGTTCTTTCTTGCCGACCCGTAGTGTTTTGAAGCAGTGAGAACTGATTATCGCCCCGTGCCACAGAGGGACCAGGAGCTCTTTTTTCTTGCGATGGCATAGAAACCATCTCCCGCCTTTTTACGATGAAAGGCGACGAGGCTCTATTCATGGTGCCTCACAATTTCCCTGCGTTGTTGAACAAACTTCCTCCACTGATAGTTATCCCGTATAACAAGTGCGTGCAATAAGACTGCCGTAGTTTGCAGAGTCTTTCTTTCATGATTGTGCAAACGACCGAGTACGACAAATACGAAATTCGGAGCTTGTACAGTTTCCTCGAGTTGTGATGATAAGTGTTTCATTTCTCAGGTTCTTATTACTGTTCTCTCTTCTCTGGAATGAAAGCCTTTCGCATGCAGGATCCACCGCCTGACGAGGAGAGAGACCGGGACCTAATCCACGATCCAAGTCTGATTTATATTATAGTCCCAAAATAATATTCAAATACATGTTCTTTCGTAGCATCAGGCGGGGAGCAGTACTCTAGCTGTACAAACTGTGTGATTGATTTTTTATTTTATTTTGCTATTTACAAGCAATCAAGTTCGTAAATTCTAAGGCCTACGAGTTTGTTTACAAGCAATCACAAGTTCGTTTTTTCTCCTCTAAGTAATTCTGCCAGGTCAATACTTGGATAGTATCAATCTAAAGAACTACAAAAACATGTTTCGTGAAGTCTCATTGGCACCGCCTTTGGCCAGCGCCGAACGGGGTGTTGTTTTGCCGATCGACGTGAATGCGACGCATGTGGTGTATCCGGCAGGCAACAACGTTGTTCTTCGTAGCCTCGATGATAGGTATGGCAGGACGAGAATATGGACTTCCCATACTTCCTTCTATCTTTACTGTCCTACTTCTGTCTATCTAGAATGATATAGAATAAAGAATGATCATGACCCATCCCCAGTAGGGTTGTTTTGCTCCACATAATTCTTTTTATCGTGATGAGAGCATTTACTCCGCTAAAGGTCTTTCTTTATTTCTTTCTATCTTTACTACCATGTTGATGAGAAAAAAATCTTCCTGCTTGTTGAAAAACTATATTTGAGATTTAAGTTGTAACTTCCGACTCTGAGGCCTTTTTGAGGTAAGTAGTCCAATGGGTCAACATCATACATTCCATGTTTTCCCTGTTGTCTTCATAATAGAAACGAGCTGTTTATCTTCACGCGACACGGATCCGCCGCGGTCACCGCCGTCCGCTTCGCTCCGTCTGGCGCTTACGTTGCGAGCGGAGACGCCAGTGGCAAAGTTCGCGTATGGAGTACGAAGGGAGAGCGCCTCGAAAAAAAGGAGCTTAATTTATTCCCGGGGTCCAAAATTAAGGCTCAATTTCTTCGTTTCATTTCTGTAATATAATTTGCCACTTCTCACTGCTCGTTTCCTTGCTAGTAGGATGTACTGCGAGAAAATGGAAAGAGGAGCGAGTCACCGTTTCCTTCTTAGGATGTCGTACTGAGAGAAAATAATGGAAGCTAGGAACAAAATGAAGTACTTAAATTAAAAGTATGTAGTTAATTATTTAAGTATGTAGCTTATAAAGGTATGTAGTTGATAGACCTCTTCTAAGAGAATTACGGATATTGCATGGGACCCAGATTCTCAGCGATTAGCCGTCAGTGGCGGTGGCGCGAATCAAGCTACCTGCATCCTCGCAGAGACCGGCAACACAGTTGGACAAATATCTCATCATTCTAAGTTATGACGTGAAGATGATGCGACTTTTTCTTATAATATTGTCGACTCCTGAAGAGTCTGTCTTAGATGATTAGAAAAGCATGTTGGTTTGTTTTTACATCCTTGTGACGGATTCTCAGTTTCCATTGGATGAAGTATCCCTGTCTTCCTAGGGTCCCTCTTTTCCTCTCATGTGCACGGATCAACAGTGTCCACTACAAGCCCTCGCGACCATTTCGTGTTGCCACTGCAGGAGAAGACTTCGTGGTCGCTACTAGTGCCGGACCACCATTCAAATTTGAAAGTATGGCAATAATACTGTAAGTACTCTACTCAGGAGGGGCCTTCGCTTAGGTTGACGCGCATCTACTATTACAACTTTTTTCTTCAGGCGAGTGAGTCATTTGATTTTCATTTTGAAGACGACCAACAAAATTCCAAACAAGAAATGCAATCCTTACCCAAAAGAAAACTCTTTCTACCCTTTCATTATGCAAAGCGAGCAGTGTCATCAGAACTTTGCGAATGCCGCACGTTATTCCCCTGACGGAGCGACTCTGGTCAGTTGCGGATCTGATAGTCGCGTCTTTCAATACGATCCTAAGACGGGAGGCATGGAAAAAGAGCTCTGTGTAATGCCCAGTGACAGCAAATGCTCGCTGTGGGCTCTGAGCTGGCTCTCGGCAACTTCATTTGCCTTAGCATGTGGAGATAAGTACTTACAACTTTTTTGAAAAACCATTTTTTCTCGGCCTTCGTTACTAACTAACTAACCGACAACTAACCTTATAATACTACGGCAACTTTATTTTTCACTTTGCTCTTTAGATGTTTCTTTTACGATCAATGATGTAGCACAGAACTGTTGCAACAAATGAAGCTACATCAGGACCTTGCGGATCTTCGATGTGGCACAGAGTGCGTTGACGCAAACAATAAAACTTGGAGATAAGATTGACGACATGCCTCTAGGATTAGGCTGCGCCGCAGACAGTATGGCAAAAAAACATCAACTGGCCATTCTCTCCCTCTCCCGTAATAGCAGATAAGATTTGAAGTTTAGTGATCTCTCTCGGTATTGACTCTCTCTTCTCTGACGGTCACAGAAGAGATTTTATGTAATCCCCACTGTGCTGTTGCATTAACTGCTTCTCAACAACATTTCTAATATCCAAGCCGATGGTCCACTGGTTACGCTTACCCTTTCTGGTTCGTTACGATTTTTCAATAGGGACACTGGTGCTGAGCTCTTTAGTTGGGATGGCGTTCAAGGATGTGCGGTTGCCTCTGTGGCTACGGTACGTTGTACATGTCTTTTTTAGCTTTGATGAACTATTACATAAGAACAGAGTAGCAAAAGCTTTTATCTGAGAAGGTAGAGCAGGTACTGAAAATTTACAACACGACAGGCACCAGACGCCAGCTTTGCTTATTTCGGAGGACTGTGTGGCTCCCTGTGCAAGATGGAACCGAGCAACGGAGCGGTTGTGGCGCGCACGTTTTTGAAGTCACCGATTATCAGGGTAACGGTGTCCAGCGGTGGCTGTGTACAAGCAACCTGTAAAGACCAAACTGTTCGTCTATGGGACTTGGAGCTCCAGGGCGAACGCAAAGTAGACTACAAGCAATACGGGTTTGCAGTTTCGTCCTGCAACGTGACAAGCTCGGATGGGCGGCAGATGCTGATGGTCGTAACGAAGCAAAAGAAGCTCGTTGCGATTGATGTGGCGCAAGCCTCTGTTGCCGCTGCGTCCGACCTGGGCGGGGTCCCTGCTGGGGCTGAAGTAACCGCATTGGCAGGACTTTCAGTCGCTGGGCAAGGAGCAAAAGTGTTATGCGAGGTCCCCCAATGAATTGTAGAACTACAGTCTGTGTGTGTGTGTGTGTGTGTGTGTTTTCTGGATTACACAAAAATACATGTTCAGTTTCCAGGCAATAACTTCATCAAAGCGATTCTCAAAATATCAACAAATAGTGACAGCCTCTTCCTGTCTTCATCTTTGGCAGTCGCCCTGCGTCCGGACGAGACCAGTAACCGTAGTGAGATGCACGTGACACCTCGTTCGGTGGTACTTTTCGATGCCTTAACGGGGAAGCGCGTTGGAGAAATCGATGCGGCAGCCTCGAAAGGCAACATTACCGCCATGGACTTTTCCACAATGCCAGACGGGAAATTATGACAAACATTAGTATGACCTGCAGTTGACGTAGAAAAAGCCCGTGTATACAAGATGTCAATTCATCAGCCTGATTCTAATGCTTGTTATTCTAGCCGTTGGAGACGACGCCAAGAACGTGCGCGCCGTATCCTTGCACTCCTGGGATGGAAAAGTGGAGGGTGAGGTAGCTGGAAGAAGCGTAGATTGGACTGGCTTCCATACCTCGAAAATCACTGCTCTCCAATGGTTGTCGAATGTTATGGTAGCGGAGTAGACAGAGGTGTGAATGCAATTTAGTAGCTTTTATTGTACGTTGGGAGGCCTGTTGCCTGAAGAGGGTGCATGCGATGCGCGGTGGCTTTCAAGCCTCGCTTAACGGTTTCGGGCCCTCTTTTAACGGTTTCGGGCCCTCTTTTAACGGTTTCGGGCCCTCTTTTAACGGTTTCAAGCCTCGCTTAACGGTTTCGGGCCCTCTTTTAACGGTTTCGGGCCCTCTTTTACCGGTTTCGGGCCCTTCCCTAACGGTTTCGGGGGCTTCCTTAACGGCTTCGGGGCCTCTTTTAGCGGTTTCGGGCCCTCTTTTAACGGTTTCGGGCCCTCTTTTAACGGTTTCGGACGCTTTGCTTAGCGGCTTCGGACGCTTTGCTTAGCGGTTTCGGACGCTTTGCTTAGCGGTTTCGGGGGCTTTGCTTAGCGGTTTCGGGGGCTTCCTTAACGGCTTCAGGGCCTCTCTTAGCGGTTTAGGGGCCAAGGCCCCCCTTAGGTGGTGCGCCGCGGTCTCGCTTAAGTGGTAGGCCGCGGTCTCGCTCAAGTACTGCGCCGCGGTCTCGCTCAAGTGATGCGCCGCGGCCTCGCTCAAGTGATGCGCCGCGGCCTCGCTTAAGTGATGTGCCGTGGTCTCGCTTGACTTCTGCGCCGCGGTGTCGCTTGACTGCTGCGCCGCAGTCTCGCTAATGTGCTTCGCCGCAGTTTCGCTTAAGTGATGCGCCGCGGCCTCGCTTATAAGTGATGCGCCGCGGTTGCGCTTAACTGCTGCGCCGCGGTGTCGCTTAGCTGCTGCGCCGCGGTCTCGCTTGTGTGCTTCGCCGGAGTTTCGCTTGCGTGATACGTAGCGGCCTTCGACTGAACTGGGGGCTGCGGGATTATTTCATAGTACCTTTGTGTTTCTATCAAGTTTGGGATCAGCACAGGCATTATTTCTAATGTGTCGGACGGTCTGCTGCTGGCGTCAGGCTCGCTGGATCGCACCCTGAAAGTGTGGAAGCTTGAAAAACCGTCGCCCGTATTCGAGGTGACAGACGTACACAAGGAAGGAGTGCTGGCTGCAACAGCGACCCAGGGAGCTGCGATTATGAATAATAGAGAATGTTGAAGATGAGTTTGATTTGGTTTCGAAAAATCATGGCGATGTGCATAGGTTCGAAAAATCATGCTCATCAAGTTATCGCTTCTAATCTACAAGGACCGCTTCTTCTCACCGGTGGAGGCGATGGCTGCGTAAAAACGTTCGAGCTCTGCTGAATTTCGATATTCCCGCAAGAATGGATTTGGTGGCTTTGCAAAATGCAAAGCTTGGATTCCGTAACACAACGAAGCCAGCGGTTGTCGGCTACTCTCTAATCTCAACGAAAGTGTATTAAAAAAGTCGTAGAACAAGAGCTGTAGGTTCTTTCGCTCCGTATGGTGTGATCGAATTGATGTCCCATTTTTTCATCTTTCGAAAACGTCGCGCCACATAACTAGTTTACCTGCGAACAAGAACCCGAAGAACCGACCTTACCTACAGTGTAAGTTGTACCATCTTTCACCACGCAACTGCGGAGAGGTTGAGAAGCAACACTTGCAGGAGACAGACGTTCTCGACATATAAGTTTTGTGTTGTGTTCAAGGAGAAAATCAAAGCGGTGAGTAGCTTGTATGGAAGTGGTAAGGACAGCGTTCAAGGATAAGATGTGATCAGAAGAAGTTGATGTGGCTGGTGTGTCATGGATCTTAGGAGCAACGGCGCTGCCAGTCGATCAGGCTTTCTTCTCTCATGTTTCTTAGCACCACATCCACGATGAACAGGTGACTCATCCCTGTTGTATGTGCCACTCTGTGCAGAGAAATGCGATCAATGCAGATCTGTCTAACAGGTCGTTCCTATTCTGACGATCATGTACTACAGTTTGATCCAACAAGAAGGCTGCGCGTCACCTTCTGCTTTACGATGGCGCCCATGTCGCCGCCGGCGTAGTAACTCCTATTTGGGAGGTGGTAGGAGGGCAGTTGTATCGAAAGTCTTAAATACGGTGGTCGGACGGGACCAACATCACAGAGAACAAGAACAACGTGTGCTACCACCACAGCCTATTGCTCTAAGAATTGACGCGGAACCGTTTAAGTGGACTAGTAGAAATGTTGTGGAACAGCAACCGGCGTGCAGACTTACTCTACTGCAACAGTGCGGCTCTCCCTCATTTTCACCAAAGGCTATTGAGGTGCCGCTTGAACAGCAAGATACCTGCTCCGGAGAAACACGACGGGATGAGATATTTGGAGATGAGGCATTTGATACTCCCTGCAAACGACTAGAACAAGCCACAGAGGTGTCTAATGACCCACAAGGAACAACTCGAGACAAAGTGCCACGAATCGAACTGCCAGCCTTGAGTCCGCACTTGGTCGAGCAATTGGTCTATCGCATCTTTTAGAAAAATGGACAAAAATGGCGCAAAAGATGGATTGTAGTGAGTTCTAAAGTGAGTTGTGTGCTCGCGTCCTCGAGTCTCCAGGTGGTCCCGGTAGACGGGTTCAAATCTATACGCTACAGGCCAACAAAGGGAAGGACAAGAAGATGATGTTGATGGAGAGGCGCGAAAGGAAGATGTAAGGCAAGAACAAGAGGGTGGAGGTGGAGGCAGGAGATCAAGTGCATCAACATATTATAGCGATGTAAGATCTTCAAAGGAAGAGACATCTAAAAATGGCAGGACTGCAACTCATCTCACGTGGGAAATTGTATGAGGGCAAGATACTATACTATCGTGGCCACCGAAAAATTAGCCTCTCTGCGTCCACAAGACATCCCTACCTCACTGCGGCCCTGCAGCGGGTCTCGCCAGTACAGCAAGGTATCGATGATACAAGTAAAGAGTCAGAGCATGCCATTCTAATTGGCGGGAGAAAAAACGAAGCTAGTAGTTCCTATATAGACGGAGTGCTATGGGTGCCTGAGGGCCAAGGGTTGACGCCTCCTATGCTGACGCAGCTAGCAGACGAAGGCTTGGCAAAGGACGCTTTTTTAACTACCTTAGATGCATCTTCACAAGGTGGCAATGGAGGAACTTGCATTCAAACTCGGTGGGACTTGCCACAACGACCTTTTTTAAAGGCGAGACAACGCGGATCGTCCTGGATCAAAATCAAAAAGATGTTGAAGCTCCAAAGTCTGGCACGAGTCTTCCACAAGAACGGCACGCACTGTCTACGGCATCTCTATCTTGTACTTCTTCCAAAGCAGGGTCCAAGAAAGGACGGATGGCACTTCTGCACTATTACTGGACCTGCTGTCGCCGCCGAAACGCGAAATAGTTGTGGTACTACGACAAGAAGCTGTCCACACGATCGTTCCAAAGGAACATCTTATTCGACGCAGAAAAGCGCATCAAAAAGTGCTAGTTTTAAGGCTTCCGGGAATACATCGTCAGAAGCATCTTGAGGCACTCCTTTAAGGGAAACACAGGCGGAAGGTAGATCACTGTCAAGATGTACTCCAGGAAGATCTAATAGTTCGGCAAGTACCACAAATCGAAGGTACAGACAGTTTTTTAGAGCAGAGGAGAGTACTCTGATTCGCGCGATAAATGAATGGACCTAACACAGGTACCCCTTTAACAAAGGAGCAAATTGACCGTTTGTGTCAGGAATACGAAAATAGTACTCAGAATAAGCACACCGTTGCATCACAACGCTGTACAAAGAAAGTGTTGCACTGAAACGACGTGGTAGGAGTTTTTTGCTACGACAAGGGTAGGAAGATGTTTTCCTTGAGTATCTTTATCTGTTTCACATGAGGCGACGTAATAGTTATGTTATTTAACAGTTGCGAAGGTTTCTACAACGACAACGCTTCCGGGAATATGGACTCTTTTGTGAAGGTGTTGGATTGCAGAGACAGGCGTCCACCTAAGTATGTTTTCTGAAAGATGGCACTCTCGAAAAATGCTGTTAGCGTCTTGGCTTCGGTCTTGTTCACTATCATAGCTTATCTCTACGGGTGCTAGGAACAGCATCATCAGGGATACACACAAGGCACAAAGACAGCCTTCACGCGACTTCCTTTAGGTAAATCTGGGTGCCTTTCTCTGGGTGACTAATACCTCACGTAGATCTGGTCCATTTTAATCGTTCCTGCGGTCTTCTTGAGGGTTTCTTTGATATTAGGTAAGTGGATCACTAGCTCTGGTCACTGCGATCTGGAAGTGTATTTCCTCCTTCCAAGAATGATCTGCATTATGATCTTTATCCATAAGACACAGAGCGTGAGCGAGATGAGCGTTTATTGTTCTCCCGGACCACGCATGACGGACGAAAACTAGGAAGTTCATGTATGAATAGATTATCAGCTGAGGGGAGGCACACTGGATATCACTAGGATCACGACCCTTTCGGCGTTCTCGGAAAATAACAGGTGCCCTGCGGAGGCAAACTCATTGCTTGACTCACACATACGTAGTTCAGCTGTTGCTCGCTTTTTGAGAGTCGCCACTATCAAGAATGAGGTCTGATTAATGTCAAGTTTGTGAGCAGCTGCGCGTATATTGATTTCGACCAAGAATGTCAATATGCATGACGCGACTGCTTTTGATTGTGAACTTGTATAAGAAACGAGATGTTGCGGTTGTGCAGAAGATTCAATTTCTCCTGCGCAGGCCTGCTTTTGGTTGAGCTATCGGACGATGCAAGAGCGGTGTGGGTGGAGATCAGACGAGATGGCCACGCTACAACGCCAAAAGACGAACGGGAGGAAGGTGATAGTACTAGGGCTCCCTACGGCAATAATGGGACGATGCCCAAAGAACAAGCGGTAGACGTGGACACTGGAAATGGCGATACTCAACAACATCTACTTTCGCGTAGTGCCACATCGCAGGACTCGCAGAAGAAGGGTGCAGGAGATACTGGACAAGAGCTTCGAGATGAAACAGCAGTTCCAGCACACGACGATATTATGGGTACTACTTCTACGCTCGATATGAACGACGTTGTTGGAGAGGATGCACGACGAGATCTCCGACAGGACGTTTAGTTCGAGATCTCGTCGTGCAGATGAGTCTAAATCTATCTGATTTGCCTTTGCAGTCCTCCCTCGGCGGAGTACCAAGATCACTACTAACCATTAGGACTAGCCATAGACCACACACTACCGAGAAGATAAGCAAACAACCCTAACCATCAGGACCCGTGTACCCATAGACCACATACTACCATGAAGGTAAGTACACAACACAAGTACTCATACATTATACCAAGATTTAAGTGTTTACAACGAACACAAGAAGTGCCAAGATTGATAGGCACTCATGTAGATTGTGGACTTTTTAGGTAAAAGCCCGTCTAATATGTACTGCAACTCTAACCGGGGGATGATGACTACGACCGAGCCTAGTTTTCCTTGTGGGACTTCAATGCGAGCCAAACCTGGTGCTCAGGCAGTCGAACAGGACGACGTCGTGAGAAATGTTAATGTTGAAGACTTCGACTACCCTAGTTGTAGCAGTAGTAGACCGCAACACGCTAAGCCTCGATGTTCTACTGCAGGTGAGTTTGAGCAGTGTTGTTGTGGAGTACAGCAAGCGTGGGTTAATTCTAAAGCAAGGAACACTAGTTTGAGGAACAACACTAGTTTGGGGACTCGCGACTCATGCGCGAACTTCTCCACAGGAACTGTCGCAGGAAGTGAGCAGTCAGTATCCTACTGCATCTTCACCCCAGCACGGGTATTCAGAAGAACCACCCCACCAGACCAAGACGATGCTGCTGCAGGAGATCATCCACATATTAGTACCACAGCAGGAGCTCAAGATAGTTGTACCTCCGCGACAGAGAAGATGAAGAGAAAGAACGACGATTTTTTTGATAGTAGTCCAGAAAAGAGTGTTGCTCCAGTTAGTAACAATATTAATTCTTCTGGAGGTCGTGCTACTAATACTTTCGGTCCGTTGGCTAATGAGAACTCGCCTTCCGTCCGTGCTTTCCCTGCGGACCTCTTTCATCGCGACTTCGGTTCATCAGGCAAGAAGCAGACCGTGGGAGTACAGCGTTTGTCCGGAGAGAAGAATATCGTGGATCAACAGCCTCTACTTTCAGGAAAGAAACACCTCCCCTTGATTCCGGATGGTGCAAGAAGTGGCGATATCAACACCTTTGCAGGTGGATCTTCTCAAAAGTCGGCAGAAGCAGCGAAGGTGCCAACAGAAGACTCTGTGCCAGAGATGATGGATCATGTGACTCAAGAACCGCGGTTTCGGAGGTGTCTCGATAAGATAGCCAGCAGTCAAATAGGCTCCGGTAGTTTACGATGCGCGGACGAGGTTGGTCACTGAAATCGAAGAAGAGCCCAAGTGAGAGAACAGGGGAAAACGAAGGGAAAACAAGGAGAGAGGCGCAGGGCCCTCTTCTTTCGGTATCAGTGACCAATGGGTGTCGACGTTCAATTCTCCGCAGCGCCACGGCGCGAGAAATAGTGCGGCGTGCAGCCCGTCTCGTGAGACAAACCCAGCGCGAGGAGAGAGCTCACATGCGAAACGACCCAGATGAATGCCACAAGGAATCGAAACTACCTGCGAATGTTTCAGGAGAAGGCAACAGGCGCACGCGTCAGGAGCGGCCGCTCGTCGAGCAAGGCAGAAGGACACGCGAAGAACTACCCACAAGTAGGAGGAGGCCTTGTTATCACGACAGCATGAGCTTGAGCCATAGAAGATGCCACAAAAGACCAACAGCAAGTTCTTCATCTCCAGCACTCCTGGTGACGCCTACTTCTAGAACAGGAGCAACTACTTCAGTTAAGGCTGCTCATATTATAATTCATCCTCAAAGAGGACGTGGGCCGACCTCCTTTTTTTCAGCCCCTTATAAATTCTGAGAAGATGATGATGATGATGATGATGGGCTTGGAAGGTGAATATTGCTGTCAACTTCTCTAATCCAGAAGGCTGCCGCTCTACTTCAATGAAGAACGGACAAGCGGACCGATTCCATCACGTATTGCGTGAAGATGAGGGGCATATTAGGTGTAGTAAACAGCTGGACGAAGTGGAACATCACGTAAGAGATTCGTGTCCGTTGCTACGGATTTCTCCTCTCTGCAATGATAGAGGAGGTGATGTTGTCAGCACTATCTCTGCTATCACAGTCCTTGAACAAGGTCGTGGAGACCACTTGAACAGTCTTGTGGAGAGCGATAGTGGAGGTGATGCGTCAAGTCGCTCTCCACCTTCAGATCCGGGCCTGAACAAGGTGGAGAGCGACTTGACGCAAGGGTGGAGACCACGATCGGAAGTGCCTCTTGAACAAGGTCGTGGGTCACGATTACAACGAACGGCGTCCTCGGAGCTTCACGACTACTACAACAAACAGAGAAGTACTAGTTCTTCACAAGAAGAACGACCTTCCAGAAGTGGTCCTTCCAGAAGTGGTTTCCTAGTCCACAGACGAGATACAAAACGAGCGCTCTCGACAGGCGAGCAGACTTCTTCTGGTTCTGGAAACCATGAGGAAAACACGCATAAGAAGCCGACATTTCCAAGAAGTATAACATCATGCCTAAAAACTGATGAAGGGCGAAGCAAACCGCGATGGTGGCAACCGAAGCTGAATGTGGATCTTCATAGCGAAGAGCAGTCATCTGAAGGCCCAGAACCGTCGAGGATGAGCGCAGAGGGAACGAGAGGGGACGTATGCAGAAGCTGGGTTAGCAAGCGAGAGGCAATTTTGTCTGCTTGTCGCCGCAGGTCTGTGGATACTGTACTCGACCGGCGAGAAGCGTTTGGACTCTTGTAGGAAGCGGCACTTAGTTCTAGACGTCTCCCTCACACTTAGTTCAAGTACGAGGACATCACTGTTGTACCTATTATAGACATTCGAATTACATTCATCATATTTAGAAGCAAACATATTTGTCTTCATCTAAGATCATGAGGAAGTGTGTCGCTGTCTGCAGAACCTCCTGCCCGTATCTGAAAGCAAGCCAAGTAGAGATGTCGCAGAAATTTTGGCGGGTGCCTCAGCACCGCAGCAGGCGTCTCGTCAGAAACAAGCAGGTAGACAGGTGTATTTTACCAAGACACCTGCCCCTGCTGAGAAACGAGGTGGAGCCGTGAACAAAGTACAACAGGCACGAGCTGCACCAGAAGCAACGGAGGAGCGCTGTACGACCACTGCTCCTTCTAGGGTTGCTCAACCATCTACATCTGCTTTTACTCCGCGAAAGGAGGAGAATGGAGAAGAAGACACAGACACAGTGTGTGCACGACTTGAGGAATTCGCGGAATCCTTAATGGTAAGGGTTGCAAATTGACCTATTAGTCTCACTTTTGATTATCTAAGGATCACAAGCTATTAGTCTCACAAGTAGACACTAAAATAGCTACATAAGAGGTACCATGACATGACATTACAGTCTTATCTGAAAGCATATAGAAGTAGGCTATATTATAAAATATCAAAGCATATCTCAGTAGCAAAGTGATGGATAGCTCATCAGCTTGCAACCCCTAATAATGCGTCGTCTCGACGCACACGAAGCGAAGATAAGACAAGCGCTTGAAGAACGAGCTGGAGAGGGACATGGTGAGCATGGACATGATCGCCAATCTTCGAGTCGATGTGACGCCGATCGATTGCGGCGAATCTTGAAGCGTATAGAGAAATGGCGCACGCGAGTCTTGCCTCTCCTGATCCACCTTGTCGAGTCGGATCATTTAGACAAGCAGGAGCTGTATTTTCTGCCTCCGTTGAACTCTGGGTTGCCGCGGGTGGTTGACCCGTGGGCACGCGAGGGAAAGAAGCAGGCACCGACCATTCGGGGACCTTCAGGGATTTTGAGGCCTGCGCACGAAGAACACAACTGCAGAAAGAATGAAGCACAAGCAGGTCTTCATACGACCACCGTAGAACAAGAGATTTCTGAACTGTCACTACTGTGTTCGTCCACGTCGAGCAGTTCTTCTAGAGTGGGGTCGTCTCCAGCGAAGAGTCCTAGTAGTTCCTCTTCTGACATGCTGTCTATGGGAAAGAAACGACCAAGAGGCCCAAGAAAAGGACAGGAAAATATAGTATTAAGTGGACCAGCTATAATAATATTGAGTAAAAAACCTCCTCCACCTTTCATCGACGACGTGGGCGACGAGAACACTTCTTCAAGAAGATTTGAGAAGGCAGCCCTCCAGAAGGACGCGTCTGTGATAACTCAGCAAATGGACGATCATGCGCAAAAAAACATAGAGGATACAGCCAGCACATCACATGGCTTGCGCAGTTCATCAAGCCGTCCGAGCACTAGTGCCCACAGCAGTAACCTCCACACTGTAGAAGCGTCTGCAGCGTCTATTGCTGTGGAGGCGTTGGAGGAGTCTTCGTCCCCGACCACTACAGTTTTACCTTGGGTTATGGATCAAGAAGTGATTTTTATGGGGAAATCGCGGGAGCTCACCCCGCTATCCCTCTTCAATAGCGAACGCGGCTTCCTAGGATGTGGATCCGAATCCGACTACGCATCCTCCAGTGATGCGACTGCGGTCGGCATGCACGCGTGCCCTGTTGCATGTCAACAAGGCCCAGCTGTAGATGAAGTTATGGATACCGTCAACCCATCTTTTACACCATCTTTTAGTCAATAATTCCGTTTTGGCATAGGCTGAAAGATGTTCTAAAAATAATGGGTTGTCGGTGCCTCTAATGAAGGGGCCGCACAAAGATCTCCTGCTCTAGAAGTCGCCTCTGGATCGCGTTGCCTCTGGGATCGCTGCGGCAACCAGGCTCTCTCAAGTAGTCGGCATGCTGGAGATTCTAGTCGCGGTCCTGTAACTGCCTTGCGTCCTCTGAACAGGAGCTACAACCACGAAGAAGATAAAAGTGAGCTGCAATCTTTTTCAACTAGTCAGAGCAACTATTACATCCGAGAATCTAGTAGAAGTACACCTGCACCACCATCTTCACCAGAGGACCCGCGGAGAAGCATACCACCTCCACCATCAAAGGACCAGCGTAGAACTGCACCTAGTACACCAGATGACCACCGTAGGTTTCATTATCAAGAAGGTGGGGTGCCGGTGTTGGTTGCTTGTGGGGTTGGAGACGCAGGCCTGATGGTTTCGCTGGAGCCGCGCTTCGACTCTTCAAATCAGAGCTCGAGTGCCTATAGTCAGGGGTCGGGAGGGTCGAGCGGAGATGATGCTCCTCCAAAGAACTACAAGTCGCGCAACATAGTGCTGACATCTGGAGGGTCGTGTAGATCTACGTCAAGAAGAGTGGAAAGGAATCGAGAAGTGAAGACAGCTGGCACAACTAGATCTACTTCAAAAGAAGTGGGACGAAAAAATGGAATCGCCGTGAGCCTGTCTGGTGGCAGGATGACAGCGACCGCTGGCTCCGCTCCAGAAAGAGAACAAGCGTGTAGTAGCTCTGCAGAAGACTCAGACGCACAAGATGTCTCATCCAATCCTGGTGATGAGCAGAGGAGATCACTGCCCTTTATGAAGAGAGAAAAATATCTTTCGTTTTTTGAAGAAGAAACGTTTCTTATGAATTTTAAGGCTTATACTTACGAGATTCTTGTAGGTACTATGAATTTGTCTAGCACTCGTCGTTGCGTGCACCAGAAAAGGTCCTTCTGGGTCAGGGAGAGACAGCGAGATGAACGCTTGTGATGGTTCATCTCTTTTCTTATAATGAAGATCGCCCGGAACACCTTACCTCATGCGTAGAAAAGGAGCATAAGCCCAAAAAAATATATGCGCGAACTTATAACTTATAAATATTTGTTTCTAACGATACAACCCCCGGTTCTGCCTTTCTGAGCGATGGGAGCGGCATTGGAGGAAGCGGCATTCGGGCAAGGACGTTATCCGAGTCCAGCAGGGAGTGTATAGTGTCAGAACGGAGCGACATTCGCGAGTACCCGCTGAGTCCTAAGTTAAGGCTTCTCCTAGTCCATCTCCGGAAGCATCTTGGAGACGTTCTCAAGGGGAAAATGGATTCAGGATGCGCCTCAGGATGGATAAGGGTGAGCTCCAACTAAGGACGACGAACAAAGTGAAACCAGTGAGGCAATGACGCGAAGTATTGAGGTCAGCTGTTATCCATCTTTCTCGGCATCTTGGTGTCCTTATGTTCCCTCGTATTCGACTGACGCGTCTCCACCTAATGATATAACCTCCCCGAATAGAATCTAACGACGTAATTATAGAATGTTTCTAAAAGTAGATTTTCATCTTCGTTTCTCAATTTTTAGAAACACTTCGCTTCTCAACATTATTGAACCTTTTATCCTGTAGCAATGACGCCCTTCGCTACATGGCGTAAAAGGACGCTTGTATCATGACACGGACGTGGAATCAATAGTCTCTGATACTCAATTTCAACTACCTAGTCTCTTAAAGAACGGAAGCCGCTGGTTCTCCTATTGGAAAAATTTTTGTCGTTGCTTGTGATGTTCTAAGGGCGAAGAGATTTTTTTCAGTTTTTCGATTTCGAACTAAAGATTTCAGGTTTCTGCAGTTGGTGTCGTGGAAGAGCTAAAGGCTATATAATTAGCTGTGCAGTGTCGCAATAGTCAGCTTTCAGGTTGATTGTTCCCGAGTTCGTAGAAAAAGGAACTTTTTTCACGACCACACCCAAAGAAACAAGGAATGAAGGAGATACACACACACACACACAAAGGATGAAGCGAGATACGAATTATACCGGTCCTTCAGTCTTCAACCTCATGCGTTGCTACTTGTAGTTGTTATAGTTTGTTGCCTCATCCACCCACAAAGGGGCTGGGTATATTGCCGCTGGGAGGATGATTTCCAGGAGGTCTAGTACCGCCGTGGCGATTTTTTTTGTGGATACTTTTCCTCATGACATTTAACGACAACATTTTCATTTTCATGAGTGTACTTATTGCTCTCGGCTGCCGATGCAAGTATCGCTCTTGGCAATTCCATCGCAGATGGGGAGAATAAGGCCCCCCAGAACAGTAGTTTATTGTCATTGTTTAAAAATCATAGCATGACGCAGAGGAAGCATACTTAGTCTTATCGAAAAAACACATACCCCACGAAGACAAGGCGCTCATAGATATCGAGGATCTCAAGCGTCAGATGTCTCGGCTTTTGTTGTGATCACTATCTTCAGCCTCAGTTTGTTCCTACCAAGATTTTCGGTTCCGCGATACTTCAAGCACTTTTCCCTCCTGTAGAAGTTCGAGTTACCTCGAAGGGAGGCAGGCTTATACTACCTCAACAACATCATAGCCACACCCCCATTGTCATTACATCACAACCATAAGGTGGTCAATAAGGGTGTTCATATAGGACAGTGTTTACCTGCGACAGTGTTTACGGCGACCCCCATGCTTTGATTGTGAATAAGGAGAAGCATCATCAAGGGGAACAACTTTTACATCAACGGGAACAACTTTTAATTACTATGTGTATAACGAAAAGCAATACCTTCAAACAAGGTCGCCCACATATTCTCAGCAAAAGTGTCCTCTGCGCTTGGTCCTTACATGGTACTCACGGTTGAGGGAGTTCGTTTGAGCCATCTGAGGTGGATGTGTAGCCACATCTGAGATGATTTTGTAACGTGTGGAGAGCAGAACTCTGCACTACAGAGTGCAGTTGCGGCGGCCTGCCGGGATGGAACTTCACCAATGTCATCCGAATGCGGCAAATGATCAGTCGGTCAGTCTCTGAAACTTCTTCGATGAGGTGACGAGGATCATAGCTATAATTTAAAATATAAAAGAGCGGTCGTTATGGAACTCGAACGCAAGGTGATGCTTTCAAAGTGTAGCGTTATAATCCGTGTTGAAGACAATACTTTCATGCTTCTCGTGCTATGCGCGAGGCGCGGAAGTAAAACTGAAAACCTGTGACTGGAATTGAAATACGATATGGGCGTTTCAACAATGTTGTCATATCGTCGGCACTTCTGGTGGCTCAGCACCGTTTACCTTTTTGCGGTTTTGATAGCTGGATCGTCATCTGCGGAAGCCTCGTTCGAGACTGGTTTTTCAATACCTGTGCAGTATGCTGATCTGACACCAGTTATCGAGCTCCTCCTCGGAAAACAGCGCGTAAGCCTTGCGCTCGATACGCTATCCCCCACAACTGCGCTACTGCTCGGTGACACTGGTGCTTGTGCAGATCAAGAAAGTGCTAGAAACAGTGGTGCGGAGGCAGGAGAAGATGCAAGCCCACGGGAGGTCCTCGCAAAGGACGATGTAGCTGTAAGGCTAGGTTGAGTAACGAGGGCGTAGTGAGTAAGTATGCTGGAAATTCAAAAGAGCGAGTGGCCTAGAAGTCTATCAAGCGAGGAACGAAGAGTGGATATCATCATCTCATTCTGATAGCATACTAAGTAAGATGCAGGAAGAAAGTATAAGCACTCTAATAAGAAACGCAAAAACGAAATCATCCTGCTATCGCTTGCGCGATTCCACTACGAGTCATATCTGTACGGTGGATAGAGATGCCGAGGAGTGCGGGCCAGGTTCGGGTGAGTTCATGGATTGCAAAGGACCACCCTTTTTGCCTCCAGAAACCGCTTTGACGTTAAGGAAGATTGAACGTATCTCAACAATTTTTGTAGCTAGGAAGTAGTAATGGGAGCAGCAGGGTTGGTGTATGCTTTTCAGTTGGACGCACTAGCCCACGTAGCTAGTCGTAATAGGCAGTATTCCGAAGAGCGTCGTTGTATGTTTTTACGTTCTAGATCTAATCTCAGACGCTCACTACGGTCAGGCGCACACGGTTTTATTGGATGGGCGCGTTGCGATAGAGAGTGGCCTCGAGGGCTTGGAGGATATCGCCTTGCCGACAAGAAACGACAACGAACTAACTACGTGGAGAAGAATGTCAACATCGTCTACATCATCTTCTACGTCCTCCTCAGAACAAGAGCAGAACCCTCTGCTGAACGAAATATCTTCTGGGCCCGAGCAAGATTTCTGGTCAGCGCTCTTTGGGGGTCCATCGCGGAACGGCACTGGCAGTGCAACAACAATTGCTGACTTGCTACGAGGCGTAGAGGACGGTGTAACTACAGAAGAAGATGGCTCGGCGATCCCTATAGGAACATTAAGCCTTCGGGAATCCATCCTCAGGAGCATCTACTTGGGGCACCCCTGCCTCTAAGGGAAAAACAGAGGACCCAAGATGAGTCTCGAGATGGGTGCCGGGAAGAAGATCTAAGAAATACAATTTCGTCGCAACGACAACCATCATCTGAAGCGGGTCTGCGTCCAAGAGCGATCTCTCCAGCTGAGCTCATGTCAGGAGTCCAAGAGGACGGTTTTTTTCCGAGTTTCACGCTGCATGAAGACGGAACTGTAGCAGGGATAAATCTACCACAGCAGCCTGTTCGTTTCGTCAAGAGCTTCACCGCCGCTGCAGCGTCAGGAGGCTTTCTAGGCCTTGCTGGGACTACGGTCGGCTGTAGAAAAGAAGTCTCCTTTTGGGACAATGTGCTGAGACTACAGGAGATACAACAAGCACTTTTATTATGGTCAACTTTTTTCATTTTCCATCCTTCTCGGCATCTTGGCCCCCATATTTCCCTTGAGTATTATTCTTGTGAAATGATACAAGGGTAGTAAAGGGACCCCAAGAAAAGGGGGGCCGAGATGCAATCTAGCAGACTCTAATTTTACAACGAACATCCACATCGAAGAGACGCCCATCTTCAGCTACTACAAGTGGAGGAGGAGCGAGGGCCAATGCGGTGTATTGGACTCTGTCCTTAGCGCCACCACCGGCGTCACCACATTATAAACCGAATAAGAGATCCTCTTTGCGAGTTGGGGGCGAGGTTCCACACCTTGTTAGCCACGTCGTGCAGATCATGAGGAAGGACAAAGACGCATTATGTTATGTGACATGTAGTAGAGAATAGCTTGAGGAGCATCGTCGCTCTAAAGTAGATGAGAGTCTTATACACCTTTACTCGTCCTCTAATTCTCCAAGCTGCAGAAGTGGACGTGTACTACGCTCAAGCGGCCTTGCGAGACAAATATGTGAATGCTGCGCGACATGAATTTCTGTTATACAACCCTCAGCTGTGTGGAGTGGATTTGCTCACTGGGATATCCTCCAATTGGCTGGCTGTAGTTAAGGCATTCTTTTGGGACATGATGAATAGCGCAATGTCGCCACGAGTGGAAATCTTGTGCCTTCGTTGGCGAATTTATTCGATTTCGCTATTTGGCTATGTCAATGTCGAGTGGCTGTATGAACAATTGTGAGAGGATTGAGTAATTTGGAGCTTTCATTGCGTTCGATACCCGCAGTGTTGGCTTAACGTTGCCACGGTTTCTGTTCGATCGATTCGTGGCGCAGCTTGATTTACAGGCTGGTCTACACTGTGTCGATATGCAGAAAGGCCACAGCACAGTTCCGACGTTGGTGCTGAGACAGGGCCAAGGTCGAGTGATGAAAAGTGAGCATGCTTTTCCTTGTCATCTGCGTGACGACACACTCTCTGCCGCTGACCTGACAAAGCCTGCCTTCTTACCGACGTTGTCCTTCGCGTTGAACGATCTGAACATGCGCACACCCGATCGTCGTCTGGAACTGCCGCTTTCTCACCTATTCTACCGTGAAGGACCGATGCCACATCAAGGTAAGCTCTCACTAGCTCAAAAAAAAACTTCTTTCTGCTTGGTCAAAGAAATTGTTGTAACTATTACCTCAATTTTTACTTATATGTCAGTTACAATTTTTTGAAGCGTGGAGGTTTTCGATGAGGCACAACAACCATTCACGTTGTTCTGTGTAACAACATGCACATCTCTTGCTTCACATTAAATCGTAAATCGACAGGGTCCGGTGGGAAGTGGGTACTCGCAGTGGCACCACTCCAAAACGAGCAGTCTGTTTCTGACTACGCCGATGGGGACGGGTTAGAACAGGATACCTCTCACGCTTTCACACCGGATTTATGACACATAGTAGGCTCTTAAGGAAACTGTTCTCCTCAAAGAATTTCTATTACAAAAAATTACTATAACTTTCTTTAAGAGGAAAAGCTTTCCTTAAGGAAGCTCCTTACGGAAGAGCTGTAATAGCCTTTGGCTAATAATAGACCTCCCCTTAAGGGATTTGGAACCCTCACGCTTTCACACCGGATTTATGACACATAGTAGGCACATTCATTCATTCATTCATTCATTCATTCAAGAAACAAGAACGACTTCGTTCTCGTTCTCTCTTCATACACAATGGCCGCCTCACATATCGGAGTGGGTTCTTTGGCGTTATCGGCATTTGAAGGCATAGTCTTCGACGGAGCGAACAGGCGGATTGGGATTGCCATAGACAGGAACCAAGTGAAAACTACATCTAGAAGTAGTAGTTTTCTGGCAGGTCTGATGAAGCAACGGGGACAGCAGAGTCTTCAGCAGATGAAGTTGAGTAGATTACCAACGCTGAGGCCTTATCGCTCCGCAAATAAAGCTGCTAGTAAGGGATCGTCTGACGCGGCAACCCGTTTCGCTACGACTATGATCAATGACGTTTTGTCAAGCATCCTATTCGGTGGAGCAGAGAATCTTCAGCATCGAGGACAAGGAGAAGCTGCATCTTCGAAGAATGAAGGAGGAGCAAAAGATCGTTCTTCGACGCCGACTAATAACGATTTTGGTGATGCAGCTCAACTACTGAATGCCGCAGCAGGGGAAGACATAACAACTTCATCAGCAGGAGTTGGGGAAAACCCTAGCGTACAGGAACTGGTGAGTAAGCTCTTCGACTTCTCCTCGTCTGGACCACGGAAGCTTGATGCTGAAGATGCTACCTCTAGCGCCCAGAGAAGTTTGAACAAGAGGAGGAAAGAAGAACTACGTCACAGAACAAGTTCTAGGCGAAGAACATCATCGTCGCAAGGTAGAACTGAGTGGACGCGATTTAGGAACTTTTTCGCGTTTCTGAGTGGTCGCCCACCTGGCATCGAGACTTTTGTACCCTACGTGAGCCACAGAAGACGACTATCATCTTCATCACTAGCTGTTTTTGCGGACTCTTCCGAAGACCAAAGTATTCTTGCGCCCGACGTGGTAGCGACTGGCGCAACTGAAGATGAGACACTATTAGCCGGAACTGCAAGTAGAAGTACAATATCAAGTACAATGAGCATGAATTCGAGACACCTAGAAGAGCAGCGGAGATTAGCGGAGTCAGAAAATGGAATGTGTCGTGCAGCTCCTGTCTGTAACCGCGGTCAGGAGCGCTTGGATCCCGCTTTAAACGAATGCGTAGACCCAGATTGTGGTGCGTATTTTTATGAACAGAATTCTCTGCCATTGAGTAGAAGTAATGATCGGATAATCCAAATCTATCGTATTCTTTTGTACTTGCTTATGAGATTTTTCACTCGTACAAGAATTGAGTGAATCGCTACAATTAGAGTGGAACCATCGCTAACCCATCTTCGCAGTTTTGAACGACGAAACGAAGACCTGCGAAGTCCACTTCCTGCTGAAGCCGCTTCTTGTGACAATTGTGCTCGCCTTGGCGGTAACAGAGATAGCGGGCCATCTCTTTTACTCACGCGAACTGCTCGCAAGATGTCAAAACCTCTGATGGTATTTTGGGCACGCTCACACCACTAGTGGGAGCTGAAAGATGATACGTCATATCTGAATTTGGGTTTTGCAAGACAATGAATAGAGACTAGAGGCAAAAATATGCAGCCTATGGGGCTTCGACGCTGGTATGGCGTCTTTGCAACAGTGCCGTTGATGTAATGTGTGCATTATGTTCGCCAGGATAGTCCCCTCTGCCTGTTTTGTTGGATCCGCATAAGTAAGCAAAAACATCTTGGAATCTGTCAGTTTTTTTTAGACGACAGACCCGCGGGTGAACAGAGAACTCGGTGCTCGTCTAGAATGATTAAGTTTCGCTCTGCAAGGTAGGCAGCCTTAGGCACGTTGCCGAAAAGATTTAAGTCATGAAGCTTCGCTCTGCAAGAAGTTCTACAGCAACTGTCTGGCAAGAGATACAGGAGGAACGAGTCTCTAATGACACAGGCTGTTTTCGGTCTCACCCGGCTTACCCCACCCGTCTTACCCCATGATTCTTTTCTCTGCTTGTTACAAGCAAGTTCTAGCAGTTAGTTACTACAGTAATTAAGTAGTCTAGCTGTAAGAGTAACTACGAGTTCCCCTCGTCTCTTTTAACCTGATCGAAAGAACCAAGCATTTTGTTCGGATATCTTCACTATCTTACAGAATAAAACTTGTACTATTTTAAATAGTACACTTGACCCTTGCCTAATATCAGTCTTTCCTTCCTTCTACTACCTTACCCGCATTAATAATCGCTTGTGGTTTTTTGTTTTGAGAGCCTGCCAGGTAGCGTGTGAACTAAACGCAGACTCTTCCTGAAGTGGCAGAACCAGACTCAGGGACAATGTTAAACCATAGACTGGACAGCGCGTTGGACCTGCGGAGGCTGCAGAAAAACTACATAGTCAGGTGTAACGAGGACCTGTCGAACATTCTACAAGGTGGCACCGGGAATCACGAAGATTATGTTGCGTTGCATCTTTTAGTTGAATGGTCTGGTTGAATGATCTAGTTGAATGGTCTAGTTGAATGATCTAGTTGAATGGTCTGGTTGAATGGTCTGGTTGAATCTTCTGGTTGAATGGTCTGGTTGAATGGTCTAGTTGAATCTTCTGGTTGAATGGTCTAGTTGAATGGTCTAGTTGAATGGTCTAGTTGAATGGTCTAGTTGAATGGTCTAGCCAAGGAATAAGACAGAGCACGAAGAAGGAACATCCAACCCCCCCCCCCTGCAACTAAAACATGTTGTCCCTCCCCTTAAACATGTTGTAACTACCCCCAGAGTGGGTAAACTACTACTACTACCTCGTAGTGCAACCTTCTAATCCCAAGTCGTCCTGATCCGTGGGGATCCGGTACGTCCATGCGCTCAGATTGCGAGATGTGAAGGGATGTTGAGGAAAATGAGACACGTTTTAGCCCAGGTGATGCAGAAACAGCTATTGCTAGAGATGGAGGCACAGGTAAGTTGGGAGAGTTTATTCGGTTTGAAAAAGTGAGTTTTTTACTACAGATGGTAAGCATCGACTGTAGCTTTCTGATGACATGAATCTTATAATTTTAAGGCGAATACGCAGTCTTTCACTTGCGCTAACTTTGAATTAAGCTTTGTCATGAGTTTTTTGTAGTTGTAAGCACCAATGAAAGCACTTATAACCATCAAAGCAGGGTTCGAACGCGAAGCAGAACATGCGACAAAATTTGAGATCGAGTCTGCAACATGCGCATGCAAGAATTTCGGAAAAAATCCAGGAAACGGAGAAGCACTTGTTACGCTTGCAGGCGAGATGATTTTATTTGGGTTTATTTTCTCGGGGAAGTGAGGCAAAGGTTGCGGAAGCTATCGAATTGTGTTTACTTTTTTGGTAGAATATGGAAACGTCTTTTGCAAGGCGGAGTCCTCCTGTGTACGATATTCATACGGTGTTGTACTGAACTGTACTCTAGATTGGGTGTGTTGATTGTGTAGAAAAAAGATGATGATGCAAATTTCGCACATTGTCACGCAAACAATCAAACACCTATCGAGGAGCTATCCTGATTGACTATAAAACAAAATGTATAGAGATAGAGTCTGTCTTTGGGTCTTCTACAGGTAAGGCTACCAGAATTTGGGCGGACCCGTTTGTACGATGAAAACGTCATTAACACTGATACAACTAAGTCGAGGACATGAGGCCCCTGGGCGGGGGATTCCCCAGCTTTGCTGCTTCGATTAAGAGCTACACTCAAAGAGAAGAGGACTCATGTACTAAATGATGTTCACATGGTCTTCACAGTACAAAAATCGGTAAGAGAGAGTGCGCGAAGTTGCTGTGCATTGAAGCGTCGGTTCACACGCTGAGCATCTGACAATGATCGGTCTGTCACCGCTTTGAGGCATATCCAGTTCTTTTGTGCATAATTGGCTTGGTTTCGAGGGTTATCTTCCTATTTTGTATCGGTTGAATGCCCTCTCGTTCTTCATACCCGTTCAATGGACTGGGTATATCATCATCATCAAGATCGCGTCATGGATGGGAGAGCCTCCTCGGGAGTAGCTTTAAGCTGCGCATACTCACGATAGTACTTATCTTCCAAGCCTTAACGTGTCGCCCAAAAAAAGGAGAGCACAACTGAATGGTTATAATGCTGTCCGATGTAGTTGCTGTCGAACGTTTATCTAGTATGGTAAAAAAGGAGCAAGAACCTTTCTGTGACCAAACCCTAGTCAGCAAAGGATCGTAGGTTTCTAACATAAAAGAATGAATGCGCCGGAAGGGGAGCGGCGCGGCTCCCCTGGCTGAGCCCTCTGAGCTTCGTCACTTCTTCTGACGCTGTGTGGGTAGGTTACGGTCACCTCACCCCTTCGCACGGCACGGGTGGAAGGCAGTACGAAGAAAGCAGGTTCGGTACCCTGTTACTCCATCGGCCGTAGACACAGCTGTAAAACGCTATATGTGATCAACGCGACCAGGTTAACGCGACGTTTTATCCGGACATCACAGCACTTCGACTCGAGCATAGCGAGAGACAATACATAGTAAGGCATCACCATCGGAGTCGCACCGCTACTACGCACTGCAACGAGCAAGAAGACACCCCCTTCAGCGACCTCTTCACATACGCAGCAGCGACTTCGCAGCCATCAGCGACCGCAGTAGTTTTGAGTAACAGCAGCCAGAGGTTCGTGGTGACCATACGCCGTTCACTGCTCGTAGAGGACAGCACATTGAGGAGGCCACATCGTGAAGAAGAGCAAGTGAAGAAGAGAATTATCACAAAGCGTGTAGTCGAAGAAGGGTGGTAGAAGAAGGGTGGTAGAGCCACGGAAATGATTCCTTTTTCTTTGCCTTCTACAAACTAAAATACTTCGACTTCTACACTCTTACTCCACCGAAATACTGATCTTAGAAAGTCCTAGGCTCATCTTATAATACTTCGACTGCTAGTAGTATAGAACTTCCGAAAGCGATTCGTGGATGGAACTTATGCAGTTCTTCTGCTAGCACTCAAGAAGCAGAACAAGATGGAGTTTTTTGATTTGAGGAGACGGAACTTGTTGGAGGATTATTTTTGGACGCTACAGGAAGCCAATAATGCGGAGCCGCGTGAGAGGAAAGCGGCGATCAAGCTTCAATGCTTTTATCGCGCGTCAATGGTCAGGGAAAGATGGCACGCCGTCCATCATGCAGGCTTATTCATACAGAGGGTCATACGCGGGATGCTGGGAAGACGTACTATTTTTTTTTGAGTTCCATATTATTTATGATCATAGGAAGATGTTATAATTTTCGACAAAATAAAGCGTTGGTATTTTCATATGACTGGAATTATGTTATAATTTTCGACAAAATAAAGCGTTGGTATTTTCATATGACTGGAATTATAGCTATGAAATCAATTTCTTATTCGTTTTCTGTTGAAGAGAACTTGCTGTTGATGGAATCTTTTTTTCCTACATCCTTGACATACATAACAGTAAAAGCGAAAGCGGCGACGATAAAGCGAGCGCAAGAAGTGAACATGTCATATTTTAACCACTGCGCAGCTACGGTACTACTGCTTTTGTTATTAAGTATCTTTTTTACTAGTTGAATCAATGTAGTTGGTTCCCACGATGCAGTATTAGTCAGTGCTTACTAGCTTAGCACCCTACAAAATTACTACAAAGCCTTCTCATCTCCACCTCGATTCAGATACAAATAGTTTTTCGAGTACTGTCTTCACTCCTTTTCAGATACAAAAAGTTTTTCGAGGCTATTGGAGCCGGCAATATACGCACTGTATGCATTCGAGGAAGGAGTATCTGGACTCGGTCCGGAACAAGGGGGATAAGACGAATGCGTACTTTTCTAATGTATCTTCATCTTGTCGTTTCTAATGTAGCTTCATCTTGTACCCTGAAAGAGGTGTGACACTATTCTAGAAGAGGCATGCTAGGAGAACCGAAAGCTTCGCAAAGAAGACACTACTCTTTTATTCGATTCGCCAGGTGGTTAAAGAACTACGAGCATGATGAGCAGGCGAAGCATCAGAGGAAGATTGAGGAGGAAAGAAAATCGAGCTTCAACAAGCTCGCTTCACAGTTGCACCACTTGGTCTCAACTCAAAAGATACCCGGAGTCTACAATCCCCCATATAGCGACGCCCTCCCAACTGCGTTCCAGATACCGATAGAGGTACTTACCTAGATAATGTAATAGATGAAGTCGTGCAGAGCATTTTTCCATAGAGGTTTTTATGACTGATAGTACGGTTCCCCATTATTTAACAAGGTTTTTATGACTGATCCATTAACAACTTGTTCAACCTACTTCAGCAACACTTGCGGTTACAAAGCACTGCGCGAGTTCCAGCTTCAATAAGAAGGCCTAATCTCAATAGAAGTGTGACAAGGACGACGCGACCTCTAGATCACACAGAGAAGGGGACCACGGATGCTGGTATTGAAAATTATTCGACTTCTGTTGTTAATTGCTGGTATTGAAAATTATTATTAAATGTTGAGGTTGAGATAAAAACTTCCCGGACCCGCTCCAATTGACAGCCAAGATCCGTGCCGGTCCGCCGCAGCCGGTGGCTAAGAGGGTCCCTCTGGTAAGTAGAGCAGCGAATACAGGCCGGATGCAGGCTATTCAGGGTCCCTTCCTCACGAAAGACCAGATCGAACTCAAAAATGTCAAGGCCTACGACCAGTACTTATTGTTTCTTTTTGTAATCGCAGTTGATGAAGATTCTGGTTCTCGATCTTGCATTCTTGTTTCCGGTTTTGACTACTTATAAGATTGTGATAGCTATCATCAGAGTAGTGTAAATGTCAGGAGGTGAAAGGATTGACTCCCATGAAGATTGTTCAACAGGATGCATCTTCAAGTAACTACTCGAGTACGAATTAGTACCTCCGAATCGTATGACCTCATCATCTTATTGTCTGCTCCCTTCCCAGGAACCGTTCAGTGCAGGCCTCTTCGCATTACAATATCGTGGAGCGCACGAAGCGGTCTGAAGCGAGGCTGTCGCAGCTGACGCGTATAGGCCCAGATGAGTTCGTGTTCCGCAAGGCGAACGAGGACAAGCTGAAGCCTTCGGTGAATGCAGAAACCCGATATCTGGAGCGGCCAGTGGAGTTCCGCCAGGACTACATGGAATTGCCGAAAATCAAGGACAAACCGCCATTTTTCACCGCGGTTCCAGGAGGAAAAGACCTCAGGGACTACGATGACCAGAAATACATACTTGGTGCGCTACCACCGTAGACTGGTTTGGTTGTTCCTTTGGTTGTTGGCTCTTACTGTTTTGGTTGTTGCTCCTTTGGATGTTGGCTGTTGCTCCTTTGGATGTTGATGGTCTACTATTTAGTTTATAAGCTGTCGTCGATAGATAAGTTGAGATCTTCGACAGAGTGGAAGTCACCCATACTCCAAATTCATTGAAACATCTCACGCTTGCTTAGTCTTATCAAAAAAACAATGAGAGCAACTGGAAATGCTCGACATTATGAGCAGAAGAATTCCTTATCCTTATTACGCTTCTATTACGCAAACATTCAAATAAGCTTCAAACGATTTTTCATCTAGTTCATGGTAAACGCTCGTCTAGGCACAATCTAAGTAGGTGCCTACGTTGATGAAGAGGCGACCAACAGACATACGGATCGCGAGGTATTAAGAGACGACAATGGAAGATGTATATTACTAACATTCGCGCGATATGGAGGAAGGTGGTGGTGCCAGAAAATATAGTGAAGAAAGTGAAGTCCTAAACCTCCCGCTTTTGGCTCTAAAGCCTCTGAAGCTGCTCTAAAGCTGCATCAAAGAGGTGTGGTGATGATACTTAGGCATGGTGTGTTCTATGAGACCACGGCTGAGCTGTGTGGCAACGCGGCGCTCAAAGCACTAATTAGAACAACCGGTTAGTTTTTACCTCTAGAGACTTAGCCCTTCCAACAAGGTACTTGTAACCATTTTTAGTGGTGCCTCTATGGCCGAGACTCCACAGGGGTCGCATCAGTGAGACTGCATTGATATTCCGCATGATAACACAGGAGAGACTTTGGCTTTCGTTTTGATGAGGGCTGCGGACATTGTAATGTGTGTGTTGTCCTTCGTAGATTGGCACAGAGAATTGCCTAGGCAGACGGACTCGTGGCGCCTCGTTTACTGGTGATGAGTGTGCATGACCACTTCGCGGTATCAGTCAACATGTGCTGTCTTGAGCGGAGTTCCTTTTTCTGCGTGTCTTTGTGATTGCAAATGGTGTAACAAGAACTTTTGCGATGAGGTTGATGTTGAAGCGTAGTCTTGTTGGTTTGGTCGATATAGATCGAACCCAACAAAGACTTGTAGACGTTGCTTATCATGATACAAATTCGTGTTGACTGAGTTTTTGTTTTTGAGTTTCGTTTTTGATGTTATCAATCTGCCAAAAAGGACGTAAGTTTTTCTTGGCCCGACTGCGTTGGGGAGCTCTTTTTAGCCTCTCTGCTTGTCGGATTTTGATGTCGTGCTACAATCATTTTATTTTTTGTTTCTTCTGACCTTCTGAAGGTTCATCATATGGTGATAACGAGGCGAGATGAATGCAGAATGCTGTCTGTTACCTACGTTAGATTTTGATGTGCTGTAGTACAAGTGCATAGTGAATTCGTATTCGAGTTATCTACTTTGATCAACACCACTAGAGTCCTAGTTCTGATCCTTGTAATTTCGTATTTTTCGACGCGAAGATGGTGTCGCTGCGGAGAAGCAGAGCATCGCGGGGCTCAAAAGCCCTGGCTGCACTAGTAGCAGTCATGCCTGGATCAGCAGTGATGACGCGACAGTCCATCTCATCACGGAGTAGAGGATCACTGTCAACGCGAGCTCTTGGTTCACAACGACGCGGCAGTTTACTGCGAAAAGGGTCAAGGCAAAACGAAGATCATTATGGATGCAGTATATTGTTGCATATGCTTAGGTTTACTAGGACAGAGTTATTGGGTTTCGTTTGCATGGTTCTAGGACACGAGGCTAGCTGCTAGAAAGACCACCAGAGTTAGCAATATCCTTACCAGAGTTCTTTTCTTTGTATCTAAGAAAAGGACGAAGAAGACGAGGAAGAGGTGGTGGCGAGTGACGATGTTTCGTTGGCAGAAGCAGAGCGTGATCAAAGCGAGTCGGACAACGACGAAGAGGATTTAGCCGACGAAGATGAGGAGCGCGACGACCCTGCGTTAGTGGAGCAGAGCCAGGACTCTGCGGAGGACGAAGACCTGGACGAAAGTGCCGATGGAAGTATCGGCCTTGTGGCCATGAAGAGTGGTACTGATTTGTTCCCTTTGTAGAGGGGGCTGTGCTATGTGTTGTGGATGCGTGCCCCGGCCTGCAGGCATCCCCGGCTGCATCCGTGCGGGGCTTCCGCACCGAAGCCGCGTAGCGCCCGTAGACCTTCGGGAGGGGGCTCCGCTTTCTGGGCGAGCACGGTCAGGAAAGGCGCGCGCCGGCGTCCCCGATGTGGATGGCAGCGCAAGCGATATGGAACGGGGCTGCAATCCGTTGGCACTCCCGCCACACAGCTGAACCCTGTCCAAGCGTTCGCGGCACCAGGCCGGCTTGGCGTGGTAGCCTTTGGACGCGGCTGTGGCGTGGCGGCTTTGGAGAGGCCGCGCGACCGCGCCTGCCTTCGCGGTGCTGCAGGGCCACCAAAGGCGTGCGGAGACTCCCGGGGCCTGAATCTTCAACAGACCAGCGCCGCACCTGGCCGCTTCGTGTTTCAGGGCTGAAAACCCGCGCAGGGCCTGCGCGCTCGAATCTGAACGACATTCGACAGGGCTGACGAAGCTGCCTCCGGGTGCCTTGTTGCCACAGCTCGAAGCATAGAGGCGGGAGAAATTCGGCCAGAAGGGTGGCGCACTCGTACCCATTGGCGCCGCTGGGGTAGTTCCGCGCGCTTCGCTTGTTCCCCTGTGTGCTGAAGTGGTTGCGCAGGCCAGTGATGGACCAGAGGCGCGCCGCAGCCGTTGCAGTGGCTGCTATGAGTTAAGAAGCGAAGGCGCCAACAATCGCACGCGGCCACTAGGTGCTTTGTTTTTTGATTGCGTAGGCTTTGCGCAATGAATGCAGGCCGCAGAGAACCGCCGCAGCCGCTGCGCGGCAGTGGACTGGTACACGGAGGCGCCCAGTCGCGACCGGCGGCGTCTTGGTAGGGTTAGGGCTTAGGGTTTGCAGTCGCTACCCTCGCGCAGTTTTGTGAGGCTAGAACGCTGGGCAACTTTCTACAGTCAAGCCACGCAGCCCAAGGGCAGGACTGAACTCGCAGAGAAGTGCGGCGATGCTTTCGCAAAACGCCCAGCAAATACCCGGCACGTGTCAAAGCTTGCCCAAGCTGCAGAGGGAGCGCGCCAAAGGAGGGAACACGGGGGGCGGGCCTCGCCGCGTACCAGCGCAACCCTGTCCAGAGCTACTTGGTCGGCGTGATTGAGGAGGAAATGGGGGAAGCCCATGCCCGCGCAAAGCTTGGGGCTTCGAGGGGTTTTACCCCGCCGCCAGGCTTTGCGAATGGTGCGGCCGCCTTGCGCACGGGATACAGCGACGCCACAAACGGCGAAAAGGTGCAAGCAGCCTAACCCCAATCATACGCATAGACCATTTCGTCGGCCAGATATGATAAGAGCTTGCACATGCAAACTTGATTAGGAGATGCGGCTGGAGTCTCCAGATGGCCGATTTAGACTAGATGAGTGTCACCGTAAAGCCATAGAGGAAGAGGACAGCCGCAACGGCAATGCTTGCCGCCGGAAAATTTTCCGCGGGGGGTTTCTGTGTAGACTTGCCGACTCTTAGACGCCCGGAACCTCTCTACGCAGATCAAATAGCCGGCCACATCGTCCGCGGGATTCGCTGCGCCTTATCCTGGAACGCCGACGGCGATGAAAATGTTCAGCGGCGAAGGCAGTAGCGGGGTGAAGGGTGCGGCGAGCTCCTCCGACCGGAAAGGAACAGAACAGGACGGACGGCAATCGCAGCAGCGGGGCGAAGCGTGCGGCGAGCTCCTCGCGCCGGAAAGCAAAAGAACAGGACAGCGGCAGAGTCGCCGCGAGCATGGGAACGGGCTGACGACAAGACGCGGCCGAGAAGTTTCGCCAGCTTGCGACTGAAAGGGGGGGGAAACGCCTCAAGCCCATAGCTGCAGCAGCAGCCAGCGCGACCGTGGCGCCTGGGCGTGGTCGGTGCTGCTCAGCTCGGGAGCCTGCCAGGGGTTTTCGAGCGTTTCTTCGGTTGTCGCGGTCTTGCGCGTGAGTCGCTCCGAAGCGCAACACAGTCAGGACAGCAGGCCCGGCGTGCCCTGCTTCGAAAACCAGGGGCGCCGCGCTCTTGGGGCCACTCTGGGGCTTGGCCTCTGCGGAGCCTGCGGGGGGCCGCGCAGTTCTTGCGCCGCGTCGCCCGCGGGCATGCCTGGGCACGCATGCCCCAGGCATGCCCGGGCCCCCGCGCTTAGCTCTTTCGCGCCATGGCTGGCTTCGCCCCTTGGGGTCTTTCTTCGTTTTTTCTTCTCTTTTATGAAGTGGCGGCCCCCTGCTTGCTTGGCAGCTCGCGGGGCTGTGCGTGGGCTTCGGGCCTTTTCGGCTCGTTCTGTCGTTTCGCGGGCGGTTTGCCTCCTGCTCCGCCAGGGCCTCGCCCCTCCGCTTCGAGGACTAGGTCGCCCCTCTGCTCCAGGGCCTTGCCTTTTCCCCACGCCAAGGGCCCGGCGCTGTGCCCGCAAAGATAGGCGAACGCATTCGGCGGCTTTTAATCTTTCTTTTTGCGGGGTTTGTGGATCGGTCGGGGCCTCTCTGGAGGGCATGGGGACGCTACATTGGTGGTCAACGTGCGCCCCAGGTTGTCTCTGCCTCGCATTGCCCCTGCACTTGTTTGTTTGGCTCGATATCGTGTTGGTTCCCCATCATTCACTTTTTCACAATCCAGATCCCGCATCGACGACATGCAGTGGCACGCCAGGAACGTCGGAGCATACGAGTTGCTGTTTGAACCAGGTTAACCCTCTATCGGCGTCACAAAAGGAGTACAGGGTGGAGTTGAAGAACTTTCAGAACGTGCAGTACTACGGCAAAATTGGAATTGGTACTAAATCTTCTGGAAGTTCCTGTTTTGTAAAAAACTCCAGTACACCGTAGCAAGGACTAATTATATTTTCAGCCACTGTTCTTGTGTACAATGAATATGTCGAGAAACAAGAGGCACGACTGCCTCATACTCGCTTTCTCCACTACAAACACACTACGAGTAAGAGCTTATACGTCACTCAATCAATCTCAACCACCTCCCATGGACCATGTATGATCTTTATCGCCATGTATGATCTTTATCGCCAATCAATCTCTAGGTAAAAGCCAAAACGGATCGTGGTCATATTTCCCGGCAATATATGATACGGGTAGTTTCGAGATTTTGGTCTTATCTACGAAGTGCGAACAGTGCAAAAGCGGAGGCTACGACGCGGTCGATATGCCGCTATACGACTCGAATATATCCGACACCTTCTCATTATGATCTCATTTCTATGATACTTCTCATCAAGCTGCATAAGAACTATTTCATCAAAGGCTGACAGAGGTGGAGTGAAAGTGGAGTTATATGAAGTACGAAGAGATACCGAAAACAAGAAAGGAAAATTCAACTAATCAATCTTCCATACCCCATGAATGGGCACACTACTACTACTCCTACTACTACGGTCTAAAATCTGATCTATCATGATCACACATCACACACTTTCATTCTATCTTTTCGATTCGGAGAAGCAGAATACACAGGCCAAGACAGCGATGGCCTCATGCGAAAAAGAACGCAAGGACGATGAAGTCTGCGAATATAGGGTATCCCAGCTCAGCTATAAAAAGGATACATAATCATGAGGCACAAGAGGTTCATTATGAAGGTGTAGTTCAGACACACTAGACACACGGTGTAGTTCGAATTCATACACACGCTAGACACAACGTTCGAAACAACCCCGACACAAACTACAACCTTCCACACGACACAGTCATCAATGGATCTATCCTACTTCCACACAATCAATGAAACAAACAGCAAATATTTGCTCAACATACTTTCGGTAGTGGGCCGGTGGAAAGTGTGAAAGCCTGGGAGAATGTCAATTATGGTCAACTACATGTAGTCGTGTCCATCATTCTCAACATTTAGTGGTCCCCTTTTCCCTTGTATTATTATTCCTATGAATTACTACAATGCCTGAAACATCGGTTGACACGGTTCTACTCGAACCCACGTTGTCCTAGCAGGTGCGGCTTGGCCGCGAAGCGGTGGACCCTCAGCTTTAACCTTAACCATTACTACAAGGGTAAGAAAGGGGTGTCACGGGTATATGTTGAATTACTACAAGGGTAAGAAAGGGGTCACACCCAGGGTAAGATGAGCAGGTAAGAGAGGGGTCAAGATGAGCATTCTAGCACACGCTAAGGCAAAATCGGGTCCGATAGTGATGCTCCGGAACTCGGTTACTTCCCGTTCTGGGAAATCACGTGGCATCAGATCGATGCTTGGGCTGCGGGAGCCAAGTTCAGCGCCATTTTAAGGCTTACTTACTATTTAGAGTTGTATTGATATAGCTATAGGCTTACTTACTATTTAGAGTTGTATCTATTGCTTAAGTACTATAGAGTTGTGTTGCACGTTGTACTTGATAAGTGAACAGGCCAACGCCTAAACCACTAAGCCAACTACTCATCTTGCACCGGTTAGTTTTCCCTCTAACTTGTAGACTTATCCCTTCAAGCAACATCTTCTTCTTCCAAGCAGCTCCTTTTCAAGTACAAGGAAAGGCACCTACTACCAGGACTTACTACCAAAATCTTTGATGTAGCCTTTTTGAAGGGAAGACTACAGTACAGTGCAGTGCTCACCAGTGTTGACCAGAATGCTTCCTCAGGACTTACATTGACATCGTGAAATTCTAATGTTCGTTGGCCTCGGTCCTCGCGATTATGTCCCGCCAATGGCCGAAGAAGCGAGCACGGCGAGCGGTGATTCGGCAGAAAGTACTAGCACAACTTCTACAGTTATGAATGTATGAATATAAAAAAGAACGAACTAGAAGAACTTCTTCCTCCTCATCCGAGCAACAGATTCTGAGGCTCTTCTCAATTCTTCTTCTCCCTCTCAGCCGAAAACAAGACGGAAACATTGTTAGAGCGTGGGGATGTGAATAAGTTTTCGATTTGTCTTGAGCGGGGGTCGGCCGAGCAGCAGCAAATCATCGAGGGACCGGAGGCGGACAAAATGCAATGGCCCTCAGGATGGCTCACCTTCAATTTATGTGCGGTTTTGTATTCACAATTAGAATGTGGCTTTGTATTGAAATTGTCATGTTGTTGGGCGGCGAGTGTATGAAATAGAAATTCTTCACGTGGTTCTTGATTATCGTGGTTACTATTCTTGTTTAAAATTATGTTGTAATACAAGAGCAGGCCCCTGCTCTTGTGACTTTTTTTTTCCTGTGACTTTGTTGATACTGCGTCCTCTTCCGCTCTACCACCTTTTTCACTCCCCTCTCTTCATCTGTTGCCAATACGGACAGTGGCGAGACGCAAGTAGAGGTCGTGGGTCGCGTCCACTGGGCAGTGCACATGCCGAAATTTGGAGTGAACGTGGGTGGCAATTTTACCAACCTCTGTGGTGGTGACGAGCGAGGATGTGGCGCCATTGTGGACTCGGGAACCTCGCTGCTCGCAGCACCGACGCCAGTGATTGAAGGACTACTAGCAAAGGTGAACATCAAGGAAGACTGTTCGAACTTGGATGAACTGCCGCCTTTGGAGTTCATGTTCGGTAATGCCTTTGGAGTACAAAAAACCATTTTTTTAGCGTGAAAAAACCACTTTTTTAGCGTGAAAAACCATTTTTTAGCGTATTGAGTACAGAAAGCCCAACCCCAAAGACTCTAACAAGTCAGCTTGTGATTCGTCTAACCATCTTCATTTCGATTCTTTTGATTTTCAATCATAATATCAACAACTGAAATATCAATAGGTAATGGCACATTCACCGAGTCCTTTCTTCTGCCGCCCTCTGCTTACGTCATGCGCGTAGAGCAGACTCAGCAGCAGATGGGCGTCCTTGAGTGGTTTAAGTTATGACTGGGTTATTTTGTCATTGTCCTATTCATTGTATCGCCTCCTCAGCGGTATTGATCTGAAGCAGTTTTCATTCTCTCTTGTGCTCCACGTCCTGAGTCTCTACTTTTCTATGTAGTAAGAAAAAGTGCGATCCGACCGTCTCTACTCCTTACTCGTCCTCTACTTAACGTCTCTACTCCAAGGAACAAATCCAAGGACGTTCTAATTGAAGCAGCGGCCAAGGGCGGTCTGTCGCAAGCGCGAAAAGCAACGAGCGGGAAAAATGCAACTATCTGTGTGCCGGCTTTCATGCCCTTGGACAAGGAAGACGCGAGATTAAGGGTTGGAAGTTGATCCCTCAATGAGCATACCTGTGACCTCTTGTTCAAGTAGGAACAAGTAGGTCATAGAAGATATGCGACCTGCTAGATGGGGGTCAAGAAGGTCAAGTTGCAACCCCTAACGAAACTTGGCCCAGTCTTCATCATGGGAATGTCGTTCCTGCGCCACTACCGAACCACCTACGTGCGCCAGCAAGGCTCCTGCCCACCTAAGATGTACTTCGATCCCGTAGATCCCCAGTGCAACAAGATCGCGAAATCTTATGGCAACATACACTTGTTTAGAAATTGTAGACAGTCAAGAACTCGTCCATTCATAGGAGCGTGCTCTTGCAGTGCAGAGAAGATGACACAGTTTTCCTTATCGTCTCTCCCCTTCCTCACGCCTCTCGACCTCTTGAAAAATAGGCAAATGCCACCTCGTCTTCTCTAAACCAGAGCAAACCGGAACGAAGGTGGAGCGCAGTTCATGTCGCTCTTGGGAAAGAGTGACTCACAGCCGCCTCTTATCGACCGATCGAAGCTGAGGTTGCCAAAGTGGGCTGAAAAATTGGAGTACTTGTAAAACAGTACTTGTTCTTGTACTACAACAGTACTTGTACTACTACTAAGAACAGTACTTGTAAAAGAGTGCTTGTACTACTAAGAACAGTACTTGTTGTACTAGAACAGTACTTCTACAGCAGTGTAGTAGAAGTGCTTTTTGTAGTGCTTACTAGTGGGTACTCTTGGTGTGTACTGAGTAGGAGGGTGGAGTACTTGTAAAGCAAGTAGGAGAAAGAGAAGTAGTGGCTACACAGCTGAATGGGAGTGGGAGAAGTACTTCCTTGTGGGAGTACTTGTTGGTCTCTATAGAAGAGGTGCTGGGAGTGCCTCTTGTAGGGGTACTTTGTACGCTGTATGGAGTAGGCAGTGGTACCTACGTATGGAGGTACTCTCCTACTCTCCTGTATAGAGTACTACTCTGTATAGAGTACTACTCTGTACAGAGTAGGTAGGAGGATTAGGTAGAAGTACTTGCTGGAGTACTTGCGTCACTAGGGGACAAAGATGGATCCGTTAGTCTAGCGGGAAGTGTGAAGAAGTAGATGTGAAAGACGAGAAGGGACTGACAACTACATTTCAACATTCGCCACATGGGTTCAAAGCAAAGGTGGCTGACTCTCTTGTGCGCGAAAGTGATTTGATCTTGAGTTTTTGACATGCATAGATATTTTGGTACATGCAGCGCTTCCCTTTTTTATATCCCAGTCCGTGATAAGCAGAACCTCGAGTGCCTCGAGGTTCCTGCCAAGTCGATAGCCTTCGCGACCATGTCCAAGTTCCTATTTGATGCATTTTTTAGATGTAAAGTTTCACTTCTTGATTCATTTTTTCAAGCTAGCAAGAGAAGAGGATTCTTAGTTCGGTAATGCATTGTGAACTCCAATGCTAGGATGATCAAAGTGCACTGCGCGCAAGCAATAGTGTTTTTCAATCATCGCCCTCATGTGCTCAACAGAAGATCCAAAATATAGCCATTCATGCTAGTACTGCCGCTACTATTGTTTACGCACTGTCGCTCCATGAGCCTGCAAGTATTAGTTTGTCTTATCAGCTGTGGCAGGCATCCCCAACATCTTTCCAAATTGATACAACACGTTGTTCTTGTCAACAGTCACGCGCTTGTAGGGATTTGTACCACGCTTCGGCAAGTTCACCGCCAACATCGTCAGTCTTGTAAAGATCAACAACTGAAAAGAACAACAGAAAAGAACAAGAGTCTAAAAATAAATTTTTTTCAACATTTGAGTCATTTTTTACTGTTTACTGCCAATAGTCATCACTTTTTTTCCTCGAATCGAAACACCAAATAGGAACCTGATACGTGGTCTTCACTCGTTTCGCGATCATTTCGATGGACATGAACAGGACAAGAGCATCGAATAGCTTGCTTACACCCAGGATGTTCGGCATCCTGTAAATAGTACAACATCAAAATACCAAGAGAATACAGTCTTCGCAGAACACCATGTGTCGCTGTTCCGGAGAATGAATACAGTGATTACAGTGTAAGTATCAACGAGAGCTCAGAATTAGACAGACTTGCTAGTGTTCGCATGCTCAGGTGAGGAAGTGAGTAGTAGAATTCATCACACGAGGATAAGCCAAGATGCTACTAGTCTGTCGGGTGTAGGATGATACTAGTCTGCCAAAACAATGAGGAAATCGGTTTGGACTAGTTCAGCTGAACAAAATGTATCGGTTCAGGCAATATCAAAGGAAATCTTTATCGGTCTGCATCTCGTGTCAATACGAGTGATCAGCAGAGAAGAGCACATACCATGTCATTGAAATTGAAAAATTAAAAGTATCGCCTTGCAACATCGGTTGATGTACATACCAGCACACTCCTGTGGCCACTCTCCCGCGCCAATCTCTCGACATTCCCCTCGTCCAATATTACGATGGTAATATGAACTATGATGCACAAGAAGAACTTCCTGTGAATTTTAGGTAAGTAGGCGAACTAGGACATTGCTATAGCTGCGACCTGTATGATACTGACGCTCATGTCCTCTTCAGACGAGAGAACAGTATGCATTGCAATAGACTTGCATTTCATCCAATAAAAAAGTTTAGGAACCAGGGCACGTTGGCTCAACTGGAGACAAGAGACACACGCTGTCCCAGACGCACACCCCTTTTTGTGACACATATTCATAGAATAAATTGACAGTCTTGTGGTTTGTAAGTCTTTATTCTTGGACTGAACGCACTGCATTTGAAATATAAGTAGTTGCTAGATTGATACGCATATATGGACCAGTACATAGTAAGAAAGAGTGATGTTTGATGAGACGACCTGTATGCTACGAAGTTTTCTTTTTCTTTGGTATCTAAAATAGCCTTAAGAACTATCCTATCATGTCGACCGAGGTGTCGATTGTTAGTTGTTGTAAAAATTCGTGTATTGGTATTTTGTCTTGGACCGATCCGTAAACTGCAAAAACTTCCTATCTACGCCCTACCTACAACTCTGCTAAAAAATTTGTTGTCCCTCTTTTTGGATTCTCTTACACCACCTGATCGATCCTGATCCGCTGGTCTGATACATCTTTCCTGTACACACGTTTGCATTAAAGACATAGTTTGTACTAGTTTAGAACTAAACTCTGCAGCTACACATACTCGCCTGAGGATACAGGTCAAACTGTGGACGTCGAGTCTATTCCTATCCTATCCTGAAGTCTGTCTCTGTTTTTGGTATTGGTTCGGATTCGAAGTTCAAGCATCCTCCTGGTCGTGAAAGTACCGTTGAACGTCGCTAGCGGTGCTGCAAAGCTGGACAAAAGCATTCGACGAGTACCCACATGAATTCTCTGAGTGTTTGAAATTTACCGCGACTTACTTCTAGTTTTGTTCGTTGCTTGTTTACTTCTACCGCGTAGCTTTGTTATCTGCAATCCTTTTTGTTTTTTCTTTGCTCTTCGTCCAGTTGCTTCTAGAATCTGTACTAGAAAATGATTAATACAGGAATTGGCACTTTTCCAACCTAGCAATTGTGACTACAAGGACCTGACCTAACCTCCAACCTAAATCTAAATCTAAATTGAACCTTCAGGTCCTGAAACAATGGTGAAAGGTTCTGGATCGGATGCGAGCTCCGCAAATAGCACAAAGTCGGACCTAAGTGCCGTAAAGGCGGTTTCGGCTGTCGAATGGAAAGAGTTATGACCACGCGCTAAGAGAGTAGTACTCCAACAACAAAGGTACTGGTGTTTGTTCCATCCGTACGACCATCGAGGCTCCAGTTAATGCTATACGTTTTAACAGGGAAAAGGGTAGCCGTGATGGTCTGGCTAAGTAGATGGAATAGTCACCATCCAGAACTAACGTGACTCCAACAACGAACGTTGATAGTAACCTAGCAACTATTGCAGTAACGCTAATACTTCGTGACGTTGCTATTGTGGTAGTACTTACGTTAATAGTAACCTAGCCTCTAGATTAGCGGGTAGAAATTGTCAGGGAAACCTTAGGTAGTCTGCCGAATAGATTCGCGTC
>CAJINU010000024.1:1066418-1262690 GCA_905178165.1 Amoebophrya sp. A25 | reverse complement strand
CTCCTCCTACTCCTCCTACTCCTCCTACTCCTCCTACTCCTCCTACTCCTCCTACTCCTCTTACTCCTCCTACTCCTCCTACTCCTACTACTCCTACTACTCCGACTACTCCGACTACTCCAGGCTACGACTACTGTTACGTCTACTGCTAAGACTACTGCGGCGAATCCTCCGCAACTACTGCCAAGACTACTGCCAAGACCTCCCTCCCCCTCCCTTCCTTCCTCCCTTCCTTCCTCCCTCCTATCACCTCTTATCACCTCCTATCACCTCCTATCACCTCCTATCACTACTACTATCACTGCTACTATCACTATTACTATCACTACTACTACTCCTACTACAATAGATATTCAGCGAATAAATGAAAATAGCCGGCTCTTTTTCCCTCCTATCCTAGGCCAGTCCCTCCATCCAATACAAATGCCGCAACTTCTAACGCTTCTGCGGCGAAGACGAGGCGCCTGCGGGGAAGACGCCTGTGGGGAAAGCAAAGGCCGCTATAAGCAGGACGCCTAAAGTTATGCTTTTTTTTCACACAGTCAACACAGCGTTAGTCTATTCACACAACCTATTCATACAGTCACAGTGTTAGTCTGAGGAGTACACCAGGAGTTATTCTTTTTACCCTAAGTATACCTCTTTCCTTTTTTTTCCTGGATAGGTGCGTGCTTACCATACTAGTATCAATTCGTATGAATAATCTTTACATGAGCTCTTATGTTAGCGGAGGCGAAACGGAAAGCGACTGCAGCAAAGCCCTTGCTCCAAAGTAAAGAGCCACCACCCAAGACGGGGCCTGCCGCTGCGCCTGCTTATGGCATCAGCAATAGCTTCTAACGTATTTAGTCAAGCAGATGCTCTACTTTCCAACATGTTGATCCAGTGGTATGATTTGTGATTCTAGATGATGGCCGTGTCGTTTCAATTCTACGTGAGACCAAGCACAGACTTGCCTTCCCTGTTTTATAGTGAAAAGCAACACCTTTTTACTGATTTGAAGGAAAAAACAACTAGCAGTAGACAGGACCTATTTCTACCATCACACGAAGCAGAGAAAATGTTAATAAGTAGACAAGCACAACAAGCACTGAGCAACAGCTTGGAGCTTTGTGCGATACCTTGATAGTTATGTCTCTTCTAATTATAGACACAAAAAGCGGGTGACGACACGAGTACGAAGAGTACAGGAGGGGCTGGAGCTGCTATAATAGCAGAGGCGGCGAAAAGTGACGCAGGAAAAGCGAGTCTGCTGGAGACGCACCAGAAAAAGTCAACAGAGCTTACCCAGATGAGAGTGTACTGACTTATTTTCAGACTTTTTTTTTGCTCTCAAGGAAGATGCGAGCGCGGTAACTCTAATTAATACTATGACAGAATGGCTAAGACTATCTTACATCAGTGCTACTTCCCTGGTTGGAGCTCCACTGGGATTGATACATCCATTGATGATGATTCCGCCATATCTTTTTCAGCTCTGCTTCCGGACAGAGCTACTACCTTCGTGGCAGTGCGTCGAACAAGCGGGCCTCGCGTCGCGCGTGACATACTCTCTACGGGTCGCCGACCAGCATGTACTAGATGTAATAGTTGCACTGTGGTAGTTGTCATTTATACCCGTTAGGTGGTTGAAGACTGCCCACAGTATGCGAACTGGATAAAACTGGAGCCACCCTTCCGGCGGTCTTAGCCTACAAAAAAGAAAACTAGACTGCTTACCCGTTTGCATAGCTTTAGTGCCTGGCCGTCATGCTTCAGGCTTCTCGATGGGTAATTGAATGCCCGCAACGCCGGAAATTGTAGACACAGGCAACAAAAAAAATTGCCAGGGTGGGGCACATGAATGAAGTGCATCAACACTCATCGATCTCGAAGACTATTCATTACTTTCCCCCACTGCCTGGCCCTGTTGTATTTACTGGCTGCTAGTAGCATATTAATCAATCATCCATGTTAGCCATAGCATCTGCTCAGCATTACATAAGACACGTCAGAAGTCGTAGGATCTGTACTCATGATGCTTTGCGACGTCACTCTATCAAGTAACATTAACCCGCTAGTGATCATTGTCATTTGACACGATCTGGATGTGAGCTGTGAGCTAGAAGATTCGAACCAAAACAAGAAGCATTTGCCTTTTTAGTTACTGCAAATCAATATTTGCAAATAGTTGGAGAACGTTTTGCCACATTCTGACTCGAAGAAATTCTCGAAGAACTCAGATAAGCGACCAGGAAATGAACACTACGCATGAGCATAACTCTGCACTGTGCTATAATTATCTATGTTATAGAGAGTAGTCCGCTTATTTTCGAGTTACGGGCTGCTCGAGTTCTCTCGAGTTGCCACGAGTTGCCGCCACTCACATGCCCAGCCCGGAGCGAGTTGCTAAAGAGTTCCCCTCGGCAGCTTGCCACTTTGAAAGCGCAGCACCCCGCGGCGGTATGGCGGGCCAAGATGCCACGGAGTTCACGGGGAAGCTCGTGGCCGGTTGTTTCTTAGCAGATCCGCCGTGTGTATTGAAGAGACACGCCCCGGCCGAACTCTTAGGGGCTTGGGCTTGGCGAAAGTAAGAAGGCGAAGCTTGGGGCCTTGCGAAGTGCAGCGACTTCCTCGTGTGTCGCTGTTCCGGAGAATGAATACTGTGATTACAGTGTAAGTACCAACGAGAGCTCAGAACTAGACAGACTTGCTAGTGTTCGCATGCTCAGGTGAGGAAGTGAGTAGTAGAATTCATCACACGAGGATAAGCCAAGGTGCTACTAGTCTGTCGGGTGTAGGGTGATACTAGTCTGCTAAAACAATGAGGAAATCGGTTTGGACTAGTTCAGCTGAATAAATTGTATCGGTTCAGGCAATATCAAAGGAAATCTTTATCGGCCTGCATCTAGTGTCAATACGAGTGATCATCAGAGAAGAGCACATACCATGTCATTGAAATTGAAAAATTGAAAATATTGCCTTGCAACATCGGTTGATGTACATACCAGCACTCTCCTGTGACCACTCTCCCTGATAAGTGAACAGGCCAACGCCTAAACCACTAAGCCAATCAAACTACCTAGGGTTCGAGTCCCGGTAATATCAAAAAAAGTGACAGAGCCTAAAAATACGCATCGAGGCCAAAGGGTGGGAGGCGTCTGATCGAACGCGCTCCAGTGCACACACCCGCCACAGAATGAGCCAAGTCTGTAAGACGCAGCCACCGATGAGCCCGACATCGGCAAACTTGACCGGTCCCACCCAAGAAGGGGGGGGCCTGGCCACTGAGGTCGCGAGAATGGCGGAAGTCCAGTCCCCAATGAACCTGGCAGCCTAGTGATACCGGCCGCAAATGAAAGGCGGTGACCCACCTAGCTACGGCAGGGGGTGCCTAGCGACAGAGATCGCAAGAAAGGCGGCCGAGCCCACCCCGGTAGTTTGATTGATATAAGTGAACAGGCCAATCTCTCGACATTCCCCTCGTCCAATATTACGATGGTAATATGAACTATGACGCACAAGAAGAACTTCCTATGAATTTTAGGTAAGTAGGCAAACTAGGACTTTTCTATAGCTGCGACCTGTATGATACTGACGCTCATGTCCTCTTCAGACGAGACAACAGTATGCATTGCAATAGACTTCTATTTCATCCAATAAAAAAGTTTAGGAACCAGGGCACGTTGACTCAACTGGAGACAAGAGACACACGCTGTCCCAGACACACACACACACACACACATAGAATAAATTGACATTCTTGTGGTTTGTAAGCCTTTATTCTTGGACTGAACGCACTGCATTTGAAATATACGTAGTTGCTAGATTGATACGCATACATAGTAAGAAAGAGTGATAATTGATGAGGCCACCTGTATGCTACGAAGATTTCTTTTGCTTTGGTATCTAAAATAGCCTTAAGAACTATCCTATCATGTCGAATGAGGTGTCGGGTGTTAGTTGTTGTAAAAATTCGTGTATTGATATTTTGTTTTGGACCGATCCGTAAACTGCAAAAACTTCCTGTCTACGCCCACCCTACCTACAGCTCTGCTAAAAAATTTGTTGTCCCTCTTTTTGGATTCACTTACACCACCTGATCGATCCTGATCCGCGGGTCTGATACATCTTTCCTGTACACACGTTGGTTTGCATTCAAGACATGGTTTGTACTAGTTTAGAACTAAACTCTGCGGCTACACATACTCGCCTGAGGATACAGGTCAAACTGGACGTCGAGTCTATTCCTATCCTATCCTATCCTATCCTGAAGTGTGTCTCTGTTTTTGGTATTGGTTCGGCTTCGAAGTTCAAGCATCCTCCTGGTCGTGAAAGTACCGTTGAACGCCGCTAGCGGTGCTGCAAAGCTGGACAAAAGCATTCGCCGAGTACCCACCTGAATTATCTAAGTGTTTGAAATTTACCTCGACTTACTTCTAGTTTTGTTCGTTGCTTGTTTACTTCTACCGCGTAGCTCTGTTATCTGCAATCCTTTTTGTTTTTTCTTTGCTCTTCGTCCAGTTGCTTCTAGAACCTGTACTAGAAAATGATTAATACAGGAATTGGCACTTCTTCTAGAGAACTACAATGTTGACAAGGACACTTTTCCAACCTAGCAACTGTGACTACAAGGACCTGACCTAACCTCCAACCTAAATCTAAATCTAAATTGAATCTTCAGGTCCTGAAACAATGGGGAAAGGTTCTGGATCGGATGCGAGCTCCGCAAAGAGCACAAAGTCAAGGAGCACAAAGTCGGACCTAACTTCATTAAAGGCGTTTTCGGCTGTCGAATGGAAAGAGTTATGACGCGCTAAGAGAGTAGTAACGTTATTCGAATACTCAAAATTAGCGAGTAACAAATACCGGTAACCGAGGGTCTGAGATTATTCCCTAGGAAACTCGGTTACTTTAGTTTATCGAGTACTCCAACAACAAAGGTACTGGTGTTTATTCCATCTGTACGACCATCGAGGCTCCCGTCAATGCTCTACGTTTTGAAGGGGAAAAGGGTGGCCGTGATGGTCTGGCTAGATGGAATAGGCGCCATCCATAACTAACGTTACTCCAACAGCGAACGTGGATAGTAACCTAGCATCTATTGCAGTAACGCTAATACTTCGTGACGTTGCTATTGTGGTAGTACTTACGTTAATAGTAACCTAGCCTCTAGATTAGCGGGTAGAAATTGTCAGGGAAACCTTAGGTAGTCTGCCGAATAGATTCGCGTCGTGATCAGTAACCTAACTATTGTGCGCTAATATCTAGTGACCGCGTTACCGCTTTTCTTTTTGTGGCAGTGTTGAGGATGAAATATATAGGAGCTTGCTCTCTCTTTCTGTTTTTCCTAGATAGGTACCACACAAATTGTGTAGGTGGGGATGACCGAGATCGTCTTGTCTATGTGAGAAAGGACCCACGACAGACACCTAAGGGTTTCGACGCGTTCCGGGAAACGCGTAGGACGATACCACGACCCTTAATTATAATGACTGATACTAACTCTTCTTTCGGGCCCCACCGTGTCAAAATTTAGGGTCACCACAATTTCCAAATAGATACTTCTTTGTAAAGATACAGCGTCTAGAAGATATCATCTGGATTCTCGTCTTTATTTCTAACGCTACACTTGCGAGCAACTCCACATGCAGTGCAAGACGACGCTAGGGGCGTAGCAGACCGAGCTTACGGGACCCAACAATTCGATGATCGAGCGATCAATGATGATCCCCGTGGTGATGTCCGTTTTGCTTATGCTTGCAGTCAACTATGTAGTCAATTTAGTTTCTGACTTGGTAGTCATGAAATGTGTGGCGTTGTTGGGCACCATGGTAACGAATAGACCAACAACGTGAAACGGCTCAAGGATCTCAATCAAGAGGTCCACCAAGATCGTGAGCCAAATGGTTACAGGATCAGAGCCACACCAGTAGGAAGACCTACAAGATCACGCCAAGGGGATCGCCATCAGGGTGATCGCCATAGGAGTGGGATACTATCGGGATCGAGAACATCAGCGCCGAGGCCCCTGGCGTAGCAAGTAGCTTGATACTCATAGGCGTGAACTGGCACACTTTGAAACTGAACGAGAATCATCAAACTGGATGGACTTGCCCCAACCTTCGCAGGTATAGGGAAGGGGGTAGCGTTTCCAACGTGACTCCCCTGCGGGTCCAGTTTTCTAGGTTTTCAGTGTTCTAACAGGCGGAGCCGTTTGGGCTGAGTTCGCTCTGTGTTCATCTGTGAAGTTGATAGATTTCTGACTATCTAAGGCTTAGGCTATCAAGGTTGTGATAGAAGTAGTCAGGCGAATTGTCAAGAAGTCGCTTTGTCCCGCCATTCGGCTGTTAGTACTAAATGGGGCGCCATGATGTATATATTAGAACATTAATTGAGATTCATAAGGTGTTGGACATTAATAGAGTTTATGGTGATTAAGATTCAGTGGTCTGTGATCATCGCTAATAACACGCTGACGCTGGTACTGCAACTGGGAGCAAGTCATTATGAACGGTGTGCGGATACAGTTTTACCCGGTGGAAGCTGAGACAAGTTCTCTCCTATCAACGTTTTGACCTTATCAACGCTTGAATTCATGCTTTTGTTTGAAGATTGGGGCTAGCTCTTTAGGGTTGGACTCGCTCTCACTCGTGTAGGCACGACTGCTGTGACACGGCCAAGAGAGCCCGCATGAGTTGGGTAAATGAGTGGCATTCTAGCGAGAAACGTAGGCCCCTGGTACGTAACTGTTTAAGTGTATAATAGTAGTGTTTAATTGTTTAAAAGGGCGGTGGCATATAGTCCCCAGTCAAAAAAATACAAGGCACCAAAAAATAGAGGGTCGCCGACGTCCCCCACTGACTGAATGAATGTAAAGAGTACTTCTCTCCTCCTCTACTACGCATAATTAGATAAGGTGTTCCTGGCGATCTTCATTATGTTCGAAGAACCGCAGGGAGGCAGTTTTTTTACCTCGAAGGTATGAGCTATCACACTTTACTGTTGTAAAGTTTTTCACTCTACTGTTGTAAAGTTTGTAACACACTCTAATTGCCGTGTCATCACCGAAAAAGACCCTCGAGACAGCAGATTGGTTTGGCTGGCAGTCTTATGGTCTCAACATCGTGTTATATGTATACAACGTAGTAGAAGCCTCAATATTGTAGTTGAGAGTGACTATTTCTTGTGATGCTAACAGTACTGCGACCTGCTTTTCCTTCTTTTGATTCCTGCCAAGCTCTTGAGTTTGGGTGGTTGATGGAGATTTCTTTTCCCAAGTTGGGCAAATGTGGGGGTGTCGATCTTGGTATCGCCCGCCATCTGGTCTCTAGGGTGGTCGAGAATGACCATAACAGGGGCACATACATACATGTCATAGGAGGTTACTAGTGTTCTTGCAGTAATCTAGAATCTTCGCCTTGCAGAACCACCTAGCTGGGAGATCTAGCTGAGTGGTTACTTACGCTTCTGAGGTAGTTCTCTACTGAGGTAGGTCTTTAGTCTAATATCCCTTCTAAAACTAAAATAGGCTTCTAAAACTAAGACACTAGTGAAAAACCATTTTTGACTTCGACCCTTGACTGTCTTATCAACCATGTCTGTCTCTCTCTATTAGGCAGACCTCCAGAACCTAACCTAAGTCGTCAAAGTATCCTTCTTCATATGTGAGGCGGGGAGCAAGACGGCGACTTGACCGAATTTAGCGATAGCTCAGACGATGAGGGCAGTTTATTTCCAGGGGGCCATATGGCCTCAAGAGGTACTCTACTTATAGACTTTTTTGAGCTTGTCGCTCCTCTTAAGGCATGAGCTGAAGGTGTTCACTTGTGAGTTTTGATCTTCTTCTTCTTGGAAGAACTGACTATTATCCTATCCTCTCCTCCTATCCCATCCTAGATCCGCTCCATCATTTAACGATGAATCATTAAGAATGGATCATTTAGCGACCCCTATAATAAGGATGGAGTCCTTATATTATTAGGCTATAATATTACATCATATGCTAGTTAAAGGATGGACGAACTACATCTCCTCGGATCATATTATTAGGATTAGAGTCAAAGGATGGATTATCCTATACAGTATAATTATCGTTAAATGATGGAGCGGAGAGCTCACTCCTATCCTAATTATAGCCACATCACCCTCAACATGTGCAATCATATACGGAGATGCTAGTCATTATAGCCACATCACCCTCAACATACGGAGGCGTTAATCGTTTTAACCAAACCATTCTCAACAGGGCGATCATATACGGCGACTTTTTTCGGTACAAAGAGGCGACCGAGATGCTGCTGGATGCCCTTGAAGGGAGCTGCTTTCGTCGTCGCATGCATCTGCCTAATTCTCCTCTCCCTTGCTCTCGGTCTTTTCTTCTGTTAAGGCTACCACTCGACAACATTTCGTTTTGGGGATATTAGTACTAGCACTCCAACCTGACACCTTCAACCTGCCACCTTCTTCTTTTCTCCTCAATCCTTTTCCACCTCTTACTGTGATGTCAATGTTGAGAAAACCTTTCTAATACCCCACGAATGTGCACACTACTACTACTACTACTACCCCTACTACTACGACTACTGCTACGACTACTGCTACGACTACTGCCGCGACTACTGCTACTCCTCCTACTACAGTAGATGTTTAACGAATAAATAAAAAGAGCCGGCTCTTTTTCCCTCATATCCTAGGCTAGTCCCTCCATCCAATACAGATACCGCAACTTCTTCTAACGCTTCTGCGGCGAAGACGAGGCGCCTGCGGGGAAAGGAAAGGCCGTTATAAGCGGGACGCCTAGAGTTATGTTTTCTTTCCACACAGTCAACACAGTGTTAGTCTATTCACGCAACCTATTCATACAGTCACAGTGCTACTCTGAGGAGTATGCCAGGAGTTATTCTTTTAACCCTAAATATACCTCTTTCCTTTTTTTTCCTGGATATGTGCGTGTCTACCATACTAGTATCAATTCGTATGAATAATTTTTACATGCGCTCTTATGCTAGCGGAGGCGAAACGGGAAGCGACTGCAACAAAGTCCTTGCTCCAAAGGAAAGTGCCACCACCCAAGACGGAGCCTGCTGCTGAGCCTGCTTATGGCATCAACAACAGCTTCTAACGTATTTAGTCAAGCAGATGCTCTACTTTCCAACATGTTGATCCAGTGGTATGATTTGGGATTCTAGATGGTGGCCGTGTCGTTTCAATTCTACGTGAGACCAAGTACAGACTTGCTTTCCCTGTTTTATAGTGAAAAACAGCACCTTTTTGCTGATTTGAAGGGGAAAACAACTAGCAGTGGACAGGACCTATTTCTACCATCACACGAAGCAGAGAAAATGTTAATAAGTAGACAAGCACAAGTACTGAGCAACAACTTGGAGCTGTGTGTGCTACCATTATAATTACATCTCTTCTAATCATAGACACAAAAAGCGGGTGACGACACGAGTGCGAAGAGTACAGGAGAAGCTGGAGCTGCTATAATAGCAGAGGCGGCGAAAAGTGACGCAAGCAAAGCGAGTCTGCTGGAGACGCACCAGAAAAAGGCAACAGAGCTAGACCAGATGAGAGTGTACTGACTTATTTTCAGACTTTTTTTTTTGCTCTCAAGGAAGATGCGAGCGCGGTAACTCTAATTGATACTATAGGATAGAATGACTAAGACTCTCTTACATCAGTGCTACTTCCCTGGTTGGGGCTCCACTGGGATTGATGCATCCATCGATGATGATTCCGCCATATCTTTTTCAGCTATGCTTCCGGACAGAGCTACTACCTTCGTGGCAGTGCGTCGAACGAGCGGGCCTGGCGTCGCGCGTGACATACTCTCTACGGGTCGCCGACCAGCATGTACTAGATGGAATAATTACACTGTGGTAGTTGTCATTTATACCCGTTAGGTGGTTGTTGAAGACTGCCCACAGTTCGGCGATTCATCGACCTCGAAGACTATTCACTACTCTCCCCTACTGCCTGACCCTGTTGTATTTACTGGCTGCTAGTAGCATATTAATCAATCATCCATGTTAGCCATAGCATCTGCTCAGCATTACTGAAGACACATCAGAATTCGTAGGATCTGTACTCATAATGCTTTGCGACACCACTCTATCAAGTAACATTAACCCGCTAGTGCTCATTGTCATTTGACACGATCTGGATGTGAGCTGTGAGCTAGAAGATTCGAACCAAAACAGGAAGCATTTGGCTTTTAAGTTACTGCAAGTCAATATTTATAAATAGTTGGAGAACGTTTTGCCACATTCTGACTCGAAGAAATTCTCGAAGAACTCATATAAGCGACCATGAAATGAACCCTACACATGATCATAACTCTTCACTAATATATGATAGAAAATTATAATCACTAAACTGGTCGTCTTGATAGGCAAGCTATCAAGGCAACTCTTGTTCTGCTGGAACATAGCAGCTAGTATATATGCAGTTTGAGCCGTTCTCTGCCTCTTCTGTATATGCCAGTCGTGTGAAAAACAAGTTGAACGGGTCGGAATCGGTGAAAACGTGCTTGGAGACGACTTGGAATCGGTAATACCTCGCAGGTTTTTACCTGATGAAAAACGATGCAGTCGCTGCTTAATATAGTTCAGCTGGATCATAGAAAAGCAGGACAGCTTTTCAATAGTCGGTGCTGACAAGACCTTTAGTCAGCGCTTTCCGATGACCGGTTGTGATGCTATTGCCAGTCACCGGTTGTGATGCTATTGCCAGTCACCGGTTGTGATGCTATTGCCAGTCACCGGTTGTGATGCCAGTAATCGGTTGTGATGCCAGTAATCGGTTGTGATGCCAGTAATCGGTTGTGATGTGGTTTCGGTTTTCACACGCTATTATCGGTTTTGACTTTATCGCGTAATTAAATCGCGGGAAATTAAGTCGTGGTAGAAAGCCAGACCTCCTCCACGTGAACCTCAATCCCAACGACAATGACACACTTCCTGATCAAAAGCCATATCACTCGTTAGAGAGCCATATCACGACTCATTACAGTCTCGTGCACATCAGTTAGCGCGTATCGAAATTTGATTGTCTGGACCACTTTCAGAGGACGGTGCAGGACTGAACTCATCCTGAACAAGATTCTTGTAGGTACTTTTGATCTCCGTAGTTGAAGTTGCGTTGAACAAATATCTGCATGATACTCACACAGGCTAACAATGACTCTGGGACAAGAAGATACCACTCTTTTTCCTAGCACGTTCGACTTTTCTGCAGACTCACGAGCGGGCATAGCGCTGCCATTGCTAGACTGTTTTCCTAACAACGATCGCAACTCCAACTTCTGAAGTTTGCGAACAAGGCAGCCAAAAAAAAGTACTACGATCCTCCACTTCATTGCCCACTTCTCCTAGGACCAGAGATTCATCAATTCTGGACCCCGCATAGTACTATAGTACACCAGCATTCTGCATTTTCATCTGGAAGATCATGCCCCAAGAGGAACAACGGCATTTCGAGAAAACGAAAACATGTCGAAGAACATCGCAGGCGAGGACTGGCCGCAGTTCGAACAAATCCATCACTCAGATGATCAAAAGGGGGGTGATTATCAGATCAACTCAGCTGGAGGGGTACTGATTATGCTGAAGACCCTAAACCCTAAACCCTAACCCTAGGAATGACTGTTGGATCCATGCGGCCCGACTGTTGGATCCATGCGGCCCCACTAATATAGACCCCTTCCCAAAACAATTGTAAGACATACCCCTGGATTGGGTTTACTACTACTACGACTACTACTAGACCCAACCGCTCAGGGAAGACCTTGTTATTGATGATTTGATTGATGGATTCATTTGTTGAGCGCAGCCATACGTGTACCAGAACAATGGATCCTGGGCACCATTAAATTAATATGCGGTAGGGTCTCTCTGTTGGTAGGTAACGGGCAACAAGGGCGAAGCCTTGAGCCAAAATGGCTACGGAATAGGAGTAGAAATGACTGTTGGATCCATGCCATAGAAGCAAAGGTGATTGAATATCTCAAGCTCCATAAATCTGTATCTTTTCTCCTCTTCTTCGCGTGCAGGATGAATATTAACCTGACTACCTTGCCTGCTCTTCTTCCTCTAAGAACTTAGAAAACGGTAGAGGCGATGTGACTCGTGATCGCGCTCACGCTACGCAGCAATTCGACGAGGATAAGGAGGACCTCTATTTACCCGGACACGAGACGATTTCATCCTCTCCAACTAGTCCTCCCCCATATCAAATATTAACGCCAGCGGCCAACATAGTTATGCTGTGACGCTCTCTAGCGAGAAACAAAGGATACATAACTTGATTAATAACAGGAGTCTGTCTGCACATCAGATCTTGGTGCGTCGAGATTCATTGCATTGCATAATCAATCCCATCGTCTTCTTCCTTTCTTTATTCCTTACCTTGTCGTATTATAGAGTGAACATAAGCTGAAGGAAGTTCAAGGAAAATCTCTAATTTTTGGAATGCCACTGGTGGTGCGTCAAATAAAACGAAAAAAGAAGCGAACTTCTATGGTGACTACGACTCGAGCGACCAAGACCTTCGGGAAAGCGATTTTTACTATTATGCCATACAGACACTCTAGCGTATAGCCCTTCCAACAAGCTATTATGCCATACAGACACGTCCAGCATTTTTGGATGTTGAGAGGCTCTACATGCGTCCATCTGTGATATGAGATGGATCCTACGCTATCATACTAGAAGACGTTCTTCTCAGTTCAACCGAATTGCTTCGTGTTCTTGACGGATGTCAAGAGGCCTTTCTCCTCCTCTAATGATTTGAGCAGCAGAAGGCGCCAGCACCAAGCAAGACGCTCATCGATGGGTTCTGGGACGCTGTGGCGTGGACCCAGGACGCCACCCCTGATGACAGTGACGACGAGACCCTTCTCCCGGGAAATGCCGGAAACGGTACTCAAGGATACACTTATCTTATGTTGCTATCTTGGAGCGTACTATCTGAGCCTACAGCCTTCTGATATCCTATTCATAGCGTGGTCCCATCCTATCCGTGGCCTATCCTATCTTATCGTATCCTATCGTATCCTATGGCGTCCGATCTTGTCCAACCGTTGCAGGTGGTGTTCGACAGAGCAGGTTTAATTCGGGCGCGGGACCGACGGTGAACCCAAGGGCTATCTTATTCGTCGTGTTTGCAGCGATAGCAATCATCTTAAGGCCTTTTTTTTCCGAAAATGGTGGCAGAGGTAGAACAAGAACATGATTTTTAACATCTTCGAATACTAGAAGCAGGTACTTAACTTGCGAGATGAACAACTCCTCGTAGATGATGAGCCGGAGCCCACTCCTGTCCCATTCAATTTCTTTGAACTGGTGTCATAGAACAACATCAACATCTGCGAATACTAGAAGGTAGTAGAAGGTTCTAGACTCTTTGTCATCTTAGAAGAGGGTACCTACTGGATGAAGAACATGTTAAGTGAGAAGAACAATACTAGGTAGAGGGTACTAGATGCTGCAGAGCAGGAGTATGGTCTTTTATAACCCAGGCACCATTGCTAGGGGTTTTAATGCAGCAATGAATGAGCTGCACCCTTGTAGTAGTTGTGACCAATACTAGAAGGTTCTAGCAGTACAGATGTAGTTGTAATGGAGACCCCTTGTAGCTTGTAGAACCCTTGTCTACCGTATTGTGATGCCCTCTGAGGGTAGTTGTAGAACCAATCACCTCGTAATGAAAATCCACCACCTCTAATTCGTAGCAGCGTGTCGCTGTTCATCTTTGTTGCCTGCATCACCCTTGGTGGACCCTATGCGAATTATGGCATGATCACTCTTTGAACAGCCTAACTAAGTTGTACATACCACGCACACTGTAGTAGAAAGATGAAACAACAAGTCTTCTGGATGATGTAGGTTTTTACGTTTTTCAGATCTTTTCTTGATTGGGCGAAAAAAGTAGGCGACAGCAGCAGTGTAGTATGAACAACTAGTGTTCTTGTATCAACAAATTTGGTTGAGTAGTGTTGTTACTGGGGAGGTAGCATCAAAGTTACAATCAGTCGATAGGAATCCTGTCCGGAGCACTAGCTATGTAGCGATTGAGAGCCGAATTTGTGTGCTCTTGCATTTGGACTTCACCCCATCATTGGGTTTACCACTAGTACTGTCCTGTGGCGATGCAGGGGTTGATTTCTAAGAACCAGGAGACTCGTCGAAGGGTGGGTCGGAAAATGGAGGCGCAGACAAAAAAGCAACTGCAACCCCTACGGGAAAAACGAGCGCATACAAAAAAGCAACTGGAACCCCTACGGGAAAAACGAGAAGAAGAAAAAAAAGAGGGAAAAAGCCAGCAAAACAAGTGGCTGCCGCCGAAAAGCCAGCAGAGGAACCGAAGGCCGTCGAAAAGCCAGCAGAAAAGAGCGGAGCGACCGCGCCGGCTGCAAATGCAGGAAAGGCTAGTGCAGCAGCGGCAGAGGCTAGTGCAAAAGCAGGAAAGGCTAGTGGAAAAGCAGCAAAGGCTAGTGCAGAATCGGCAAAGGCTAGTGGAAAACCAGGAAAGGCTAGTGCAAAAGCGGCACAAAAAACAGAGTTAAGGAAACGAAGGAAGTTGTTTTTGTATCTACCTATCCTTTCAACACTATCGCTATAGTTTGCTCTAAGCATCCTCCATGCTATCGTTGCCTCTTTTTTTACGTGAGTGAAGAATAATTTGAATTTGGTACGAGTCACTTTTGCGATCCATCTACTATCCACTTTAGCGAGTCCTCTATACAGCGATAATTCCTATACAGCTTGAACGATCAAAAGTCAAATGACGGATTTAATGTGTATCTGTTTTTCGCAAATTAAGTTATATGTCGCTCATGCGTCAAAAGATACGTCCAGAACAGGTAAATGAATGAATGAATGAATGAGTACTTTTGAAGTGCGGTAGCGCTAATGATACCTCCTGCAGACGATGATGTGGATGAGGGAAGCAAAAGTACGTCTGCGTTCCTGCAAACTAGTACTGGTGATGTGGTGAAGACGTATCGCGACCACATCACCAGCGATCGTGAGGCAGGCAGGAGTGGAGGAGAGGGAGCAGGTGCCACTACTGAAGACTCAGAACCGCAGTTATGGTCGTTGAAGAGTAGTTTCTCCATCACTTTACTGCAGCATCCCTCCTAATTATTAGGGTTAACAGTAGTTTCTCCATCACTTTATTGCAGCATCCCTCCTAATTATTAGGGTTAACAACTCCTAATTATGTTAGTGCAGGATATTTGTAGTAAGTTCGTTGGAAATATGACGAACTGGCCGTGGTCGAGGGTGCAGCAGAATGTTGAATCTAATATGCCAGGTAAGGAAATATCGCGGCTTGCGAGGCCTTGTTACCAAGGGTAAAAAGGAGAGCCTTCTCCAGATCGAAGTTGCAATGACCGCTACGCCGGGAGAAGCATGGCCCGAAGTTGCCACAGCCGCCTCATTATGACCTTTGATTTCCATCTGGAAGTTCATGATATAATGTATTGAATATTTAGAAGTATGTAAAAGTATCAGTCTGTGCTGGGTCCTCTTGATATGATTAGATGACTACAGGAAGCGTAGGTATATCGTCTGTCTATCTACCTTTCTCTCTATCTATCTATCTTTCTATCTATCTTTCTATCTATCCTCCTCTCAATCTACCTCTCTATCTCTTTCTCTCAATCTATCTCTCTTTCTCTCAATCTATCTTTCTATCTCTTTCTCTCAATCTATCTCTCTTTCTCTCAATCTATCTTTCTATCTCTTTCTCTCAATCTATCTCTCTTTCTCTCAATCTATCTTTCTATCTCTTTCTCTCAATCTATCTCTCTTTCTCTGAATCTATCTCTCTTTCTCTCAATCTATCTCTCTTTCTCTCAATCTATCTCTCTTTCTCTGAGCATGTCGTATCTAATCTATCTATTTTCCTCTGAATCTATCTAGTATCTATTTTTCTCTGAATCTGTTTGTTCTATTTTTGTTTCTAAAGAGTGCCTCTGCCTCTGATGACGCTGGAGACCGGTATGACGTGGATGACGCGTGGGATGAGCGGTCTGCGGCGTGGGACCACACTTTGGCGTGAGGAGATACATATTGAGGAAAAGGGCCAGTTAGATATAGCCTGAACGGCTATAGGTAAACAAGCAGGATTAAATAAGTTGTACTGCTTTTTTTCTCAAGAAGAGAAAGAGTTTCTTGAAATCTAAGGCCAATGAAATTGTTCGATTAAATGCACAAGCAGGTTGCATGATCGAATGGACGTATCCAAGATAGAACCAAAACGTAGTACTTAGAATAAATCATCAAAAAGGTGATTCAGATTCTATAGCCAAAAATATAGCCAAAAAGTGCCATGATGTATATTACCTTTGATTGGCACTGAAAAGTTTGTGATTACCTTACGTACCTCCACATGTACGACACATAGTTCAAATCTGTCGCCCAATGTACAACTAAGTACAGCTAGTACAAAAATACTGTAATTTATTTTCTCGAATCTTCGGCCTCTGATCTTATAATCTGTCGTCTGTCCTCCAAGTGGATGATGTCACTTACGTTGAATCTTATTGATCTATCATTAACATTATCGAATTTCCTAACAACTGACTGTCACATAAAATTGTTTATTCACTCGTACAATTTGTATTGGACGCATCATTTTTATTTGGCTACGTTATAGGATACTTGTTATCGTCCTTCCATCATTTGAGAAGGGGGAGGCAAGTTCTTCATATTCTTCAGATCTTCCAAGACCATTCAGACTTACGCGTCACCCCGATGGGAAATGAAGATTCTCTCGTAATAACTACATGTATTTGCCTTGCAAACCATTCACACCGGTCATGCAAATCTTCACAGGACTTGGTAACTCACTGTGGGTCCTCAATGGAACAGCATGAGGCGGAAATTAGCGGTCATCGGTCACCAGGCTCGTGAAAGGAACAGCATATGGCCATAAGGCGACGAGGAGAAATCAGTACCAAATCAGTGTCAGGAGAGATCGCTAGTATCATCTGATCGGTCAGCTGTCGAGATCGGCAACACGTAAAAAACAAACGTTCAAATCCACTCCAAGGCTTTAGTTGCGTCTGTCCAAGCCAGCTAAACGATCGGTAGAGTCCCCGAGAGATCGGTGACGCAAGATATCTTGATCGGTAGCCATATCAGAAAGTCTCGTACGCACAGCAAGAGACAACCAACCGGACTCTCGCGCAACTCGGACGCAACTCTGACTCCACCCCTAGCTCAGACTTAGACTTTTGATCCTACCACTGAGGAAGGTGATGAACTTATGACTGTCTTCATGATTGATGAGCTTTGAATTCTTGGATTGTTTCCTTTCCACTTGCCTCTTTGTGAAATAACTTTCATCTCACCTAATGAAATACATAGGACATCATGGAATCAATAGCGCTGGATGTAAAACACATAAATTCCTCGTCTACAACGACAACAGGAAATTAGTAGCAATACGGACCTCTACGGACCTGCGAATCGCAAGGAGTTCTTTCGTCTCTCCGAAACAGAGCGACACGAATCAAAGGTATTTCACCATAATTTCCTGTAGGCAGATTTTCCCGTTCCTCCAGATATATCACAATCTATCAACTTCTCTCTTCTGAGTCTTTTTTCTCAAACACTACAGATATTCTCAGGAACCGACTCCCCGAGTATTGTCTTCGAAATACTTGCGAAGCGACTTGCGAAGAGACACCATAAATGGAGGGTGATCGTGATCCGCCGTCGAATCCTAGCCCCGATGATGGGGGTACAACGAACTATGATTTACGAAGTTTAGATTTAGTACTGCATAAGCAGAAAGAGACTCTTCAGACTTTCTCACTCCTTATATCTGAAATGTAAGTGATGGCTCAAGTCGTGTCTGTCCTTCTACGGATTACATTAAATCTACAACATCAGGAGCGCCGCTCATTTCCAACCCGAGGCCTCCCCAAATAAGTCCGCTTCCGGCCCCTCAAGAAGAACCTTAAGGAACAACTAAGAATGATAATGATTAGAGAGGATGCTCAAGATGGACCTTATATATAACAGGAACAACTAAGAATGATTGGTGGGATCCTCGTTTCTCAAGTACCAGCGTTACCCCTGAATGACAATGATGATTTTGTTTCTATCCCATGAGTTTGAGTACAACTTGCGAGTATTTTTTAAATTTACACCTAGCGTGTAGCCCTTCCATTTCTTGACTTTGAAAGTTCTAAGAGGAAGACTACATTCCATCCTTGACAGAAGATGGATTTGCGAGCTTTCTGACCTTCGACCAGAATCCACCTCCATACGACGGGCCTGATGGAAGCTTCACAGGTACTTTTGGAGAAGTTGCTGAAGTTTGGCTTTGATGGTAGCACTTGTGCTTGAAATGGTGTCCTCCTTACTTGCTGAGGGCTTTCTTACAGTAAAAATAGTAAGAAGATGATAGTTATTTGTTCTCCCTGACTTGAGTTCGTGTGGTACACACACACACACGACACATTGTGCGAAAAAACTTTCTTTCACAGATCCAGAGTACGTGAGACTACGAGCCTTCGGGACAGAGCAGCAACCACGATGCTGCTGCTTGTCGCGGCGTAACTGCGGAATTCTTCTGGTTGTTTTGTTATGATTCAATTACTCTTCACGAACAGACACGATCCTGATTCAACAAACTACCCATTTTCACTTCCAATCATTTCTCTCAGTTGAGTCTACTGCTTCCAAAACAATAGTCTAGATGGTTGCTCGCGTCCAGAGGAGTCATCTCCAGAGGAGTCGTCTCCAGTCATTTCCTATGCTATGCTAGGCTATGCTGCGCTCTAATCTGTGGCCTGGTTGTGGCCATTTTTGGAGTAGTGCTTCCTCTAGTCTTGCCGCTGTGTGGAGTGAGTATCGGGAAAAGCAGCACTCATACTCCTTTATGGTTCATAGTATCAAATTTCCAATTGAGACAAGAAGAGGACAAAGAAACAAGAATAGGGATAAGAAATCTTAGAGTAGTAGCGTATCATATTATATGGGTCACGATCATGTGATACTATAGAAGAGACGTATACGACTGTTGACCATCTTCATGTGAGCCAAAAATGATATTGGTACTCTCCTTCATCAAAATAGAACAAAGAGATTCAGAGAAAAATAGAACAAAGAGATTCAGAGTACTAGTTTTCCTAGTGGGCCCATAGTACCTAACCTAACCTACTTAAACCTTTTTGGAAAATTAAAATATGATAAGTACTGATCATCACGACGTGCAACTAACGAGCCACTTCGAATATAGATAAGAGACTTCTAACGACTTCTACGGCGCAGACACGACCTGCACCAGCCGCAGCCGGCGGCGCGGCAGCTGGTGGGACAGCAGGCACGGGTGGGGTCTCGGCAGGCGGAGGAGTGGTTGAGAAAATAGATCCGGAGAAAGTGAAAGAGGAACTAGAAGAGACCAAGGAGGAGATTGTGAAAGCAAGGGCTGAACTTGCCGAGGCTAAGAAAGCCAAAGCAGAGAAAAGGAGCGCGCTTCAGTTAAGAAAGATTAGCTGAGCAAATGAATGAGCTCGTTTCGTCCGGCACCTGAGTTGCACTTTCTCTTTTGTGCCCTTTGAAAATATGTTTCGCTACTAGAATCGTAACTACTGTAAATCATGAGGTAGATGAAAACGAAGGCAAACATACAATAATGGTGTGCTTCTACATGCATGGTATGTTTTTGTACAGGGCTTTCGTGTATTTGCGGGGACGCTTTTCTGTACTTGTCCTGAGCTTGGTTTCTTCCCTTTATTTCTAATAGATGATGCAAAGACACCCGAGGAGAAGACCGCTGCGGAAGCAGAAGTGAAGGCCAAGCATCACGCTGTTGGAGCTTCACAGGGCAAACTGTTTGACCTGTTACAACCTACGGCCAAAGAAATAAGTATCAGAAATGTTGCAAATGACTTTCAACAGATTAATATTTCAAGAAATTGGCACTTCAACATTATAGCCGGCCCTTCAACGTATTCCTGAATGAACTATCCGGTTCTTACATCAACTACTTATCGTATTCCAGGATCTTCTCCATAAAGAAGATGAAGATGAATAAAGAAGATGTAGATGAAGGAGTATCATGCTAAGCTCTCTCGGTCAACGAGTGGAGAGGAAAGATCCCTTGGGACGACATCGGTCATAATTAATGGCGACGACTTTACTCAGGTCACCCGCCTCGGTGCTCTACCTTGACTTTACTCAGGTCACCGATTCATCCTCGGAGTCGAGCCAGGTGCCGGGGGGCTTCGATCTGCAGGATTCACGACCTATAACCTATATTGAAGAAATAGCCTATAACCTATATAGCCTATATAGCCTATAACCTATATAGCCTATATAGCCTATAACCTATATAGCCTATAACCTGTATAGCCTTCTAAAAAGAGCGCTCGCCACCTTCGCGATGTGGCTGCTGGGCACGCGGATGGGCACGCGGTGGAGGGTGGACTTGGCCACGACCATGGTGAAGAAGCGCCTGTGAAAAAAGTGGAGGTGAGATTTCTTAGTCCTCCTGGGACCTCTGGCGTAGCACCAAGCAGACTGGAGACGGTGCACGAGTATACGGAGATGAAGCATGTGCCAGCTTTATGTTGTTCATATTGAAGAAAAGATATCAACAAAAAAGCCATATTCTAGAATAAGTAGTTTACAGAACGGATGTAGGATGGACTTGGGCTCTCAACAGTTTCTATAATTCATTGAACTAGTTCAATAGTTCAATAGCTCAACTCAACGATGGATCGGATGGATCGGATGGACCCCCCTGCGTCACACACAATGAGCACGTTTGTGGTCAGATATTTTTTGCTTGTTGTCATGTCACGTCCGTTTTTCTAGACGTACTTGAAGCACTAGGGGTTAGTAGTTTATGTTATTTTTATCTATTTGTACAATTCAGAAAACTGTGGGCAGCTGGTGGAAGGTAGATGAATGGAGGGATAACTGGTAGGTGTAGCTGCTGTATAAAGAAACCGTTGGTATTAGTAGTAACCAACGTTGATGTTGCTGATTGTTTTCTTTTCATAAGAGACCGACGTTATTCGCCTGCCGTTTTTGGACGATGGAGTTGGGATCGAAGAAACGATTCCTGGCGATTCCGCTGCTGTCGCAGAGGGCGGTGGACTTAAGACTACGATTCATAGAGTACTATAGAAGTCTGTATCCTGTCTCAGAACTTCCTATAATAACAAACTAAGTAGCTAAGTAACTAACTAACTAACTAACTCACTAACTAACTCCTGTCTCAGAAGTCAAGTGACAATCTGATAGATTTACAATAGCCAACTTTATTGTAACGAAGAACTCACTGTTCTAGAAAGAAAAGTTCTGCAAAATGAGTAGAGATACGATTGATATTGGTTGTAGACAAGGAACTTCGACTTTTCGTGTGATAGCTAAGTCGGGGCATCCTCTCCTCTCCTCTCCTACCTTACTTACACTTGCAACACATGGTGAACCGTTTGCGTTACCTTATGCTAGGAATACCCATCTACTTACTCACTCTTAGTACATCTCGCTCTAAAACATCTGGAGCATCTGCAAAAGGCTTTTTACAGAAGCGAAGCTCATCGCCTGTACGTGTCAGAGGACTGCAACCATGGGGCTTTTTGCAAACCAAAAGGGTTACCTCACGGCAGCGACGAAATTTGCGTGGTGGTCACACTGCGAGCGTGAGCTACGATCCAGTTGGGCATATCGATGAAGAAATGCCTGATGGCAGATCTTCTCTCAGAAAGTCGAGGGCGGCAGGTGCCTTCCTCGAGAAACAAGCGAGCGCACGAGAAGCTGCAGCTGGTGCAACATCTCCTACAAGCACTATAACCGCTGCAAGTGACGGAGAGCCTCCCGCAGGAGTCGTTGATGCTGTTATGATCTACTCGTTAAATTAGCGCAGAAATGTCTGCATTACCTTGACCGCCCTATCAATTCGTCATTCTTAGCTTTTTTGGGGAGAATAGATACTAACTTTACCTCTAGATGACAATATCTAGGCTCTGGAAGGATCTTGTCTCTCTAGTGGTCTAGTAGGAGGACCATCTGCGTAGCCTATCCACAACTATGGTGGTGACCATCACCACATGATCATCACCATCCTTCTCTATCTAGGCTCAGCCTCTGCTGCTCTTCTCTAATTCGGATCGGGAGCCGCATGTTTCTGCTGTGCCACAGGGTATCCCAATGGACGAAGGGTCTACGCGCTTTTACGCCGACTGTGCCAAGAAGATGGATACGAAGGCCAGTGCGGTTGTGGTGATCGAAGATCATGAGCTTTATGGCGTTGATATAATGGACGAGGTCATTGTTTTTATTTGTAGTTCTTGATTCTGTTTTTTATAACTGGTGGAGAACCAACAAAGTTCGCTCATCTCTGTCAAATTCATAAGCTAACCTAACTCATTTTCTACAGGATCGATCTAGGCTGAAAGAGACTAGGCGACCACCTCCACTGTTTCTCATATCAGCTTCAGTAATTTTAGCCTCAATCTACTTGACAAAAAGAACGATATAATAGATGACCGCTAGTACTATCGTGTCCTTGTCTAAGATGTGGAAGCTTTGCGTGCGAGAAGGGAGTTCACTACGCAAGGCGTCACCTGGATTCAGGCTGCGGAGTTGCCGGACGAGGAACCGCCATCATTCGAGGTCACCGAACTGGCGACACTGGGCAAGGAGCTGTGCAAAAGTGCAATTGACTTGACGTTGTTTTTCCACCGTAATTTGCCTGAAGCGGTTGGCGGAGAGCACCCGCATCATGTGGATTTGCCAGTTAAGGGTCCTTGTCACTAATGAATGCCTGTTGAATAGGAAGTACTATATTCTTTTTGAATATTTCAAAAAAAATATGGCAGCTGATTCAAGTTTTGGTTTTCCGAAAGGTAATATAAATGTCCCACTTGAAGAAATTGAATTCTAGGACAGCCTTGAAATTGAATTGTGGCAAGCCCTAATTCTAGGACGGCATCGGATATTTGGCATGAGGCATGGCTTAACCTGATGAAGTCTCCGGAGAAGGACAAAGATGCCGGACCCACCGCAGAAAAAGCCGAGGAGGCCAAACTCGTCGACAAGGGATCACTTATGAAGCAAATTGCACTTACATCAGGAGAAGTCAGTAAGAGGACTCGGTCTCGTTCTTAGATGGTAACTCAGTAAGTAGAGGACTCGGTAGAAGGAAATTACAATTACACGAGGAGGACTGAGTAAGAGGACGCGATAGAAGTAAACGTCTTAATTTATTCTTGAAATTTTGTATTCCTCGATTGGGCTGCATAGAAGCGACTATTCATTTGATGTTGTATGGATGCTAGTGTCAAACTGCAACTGCTACCTCAACCTCAAGCCGAAGAGTATACTATTATTCAATGTCTCACTCATCTATGCTAAATATGTCCCACTCATCGTCGCTATCTTATTCTAATGTGGCAGTGGAAAGGCTCGTCGGTTCGACGCATGCGGCCAAAGCGAAGGAAGCGCTGGAGGCTTTTCGAGGCACGACGATTTCATCTGGTGGGGAGGACGGTCTCCTGCTGACGGCCGCGGCTAGAGTCGAAAGCCAAACTTTTTTATGACTGCTAGAGTTGAAAGCGAAAGCAAAAGCGTTTGCGTATAATTTTGGATTTACTAGCAGCTTCATCCGACCCTACAATAATTTACTTGCCTTAGAAGTATCATCGCAGAGTAGCTTACCTTAGTAGTCATCAAGGTAGTGAGTTCCTTGATAATCTAAGGTCTGCGGTCACGTTTACCAGCTCACTATTTGATATTTTGATTTGAGTTAGACTTTTAGATGATCTAGATGTAGTCTTCTAGCGGGTACCTTTGATGCTGGATTTACGAGGTTTAAGTACTTACGTTAAACCAAGCAGCTGAGCAGTCTGTTCTATGAAGCTGGCTCTAAAGTCTCGCGACTATCTGCTTGATCACATCGTGAGTCCACTTATCCCCGACCTGGTGATGGGAGAGGACGCGAGGCAGGTCTTGATGCCAGCTGAGTATGCAGCACAGCGTTTTGGAACTGCCTCGACCGCTCCTCTGGTACTATACTTCTGTGTGAAAAAAAAATTGATACCACCTATGACTTCTACTTGACTATTTACCTCGCGATCCTGTTTAACCTAAAAACACCACGTCGTATGTGTATGAAGCCTCATCCTGTCCAACTTAGGTCGCCGGGTCGTATACGCGAGAATCCATCGTGATCAACTCCTTTTGGAAACATGGACGCAACAAGTATGAGTCTTTGCACACCGATGTCTCGATCAAAGGGAGCCCACTGCTAGGTACGCAACTGCGTGTTGAAACTAAAATGCTATTTCAAAATTATCTATTCGTTTTGTATGTATGTGCACGATATCATCAGGTTTCAAATTTTCCTTTTGTTTTGATAGAACAAGAACAAGATTTGATCTACTTTAAGTTTTGACCTAGATTCTAAACAACTGTCTACATATTTTTTTCCTATAAAAGAACAAGAACAAGATTATCATCAGGTGCTAACACGTGGATGCGAGACATTCTGCATGTGCCGGGACTGATGCACATCGACAAGGAGCTCGCGCTGGATGGTCGCTTCGGTGTGTTAGGCTACTTTGCGCAATTGCTGGCCAAAAACGAGGATTTTCCTCACATGGAGAGCCTATTCACCTTACGATTAGAAGAAACCAAAGCCCTAGTTGTTTTATAGAGAAATTCAATCTTTTTCGGCTCGTTTATAGTCGTGAACGCTAGCCTCCTCGTTTGTGGGCCGACTCCTATCCTGTCCTATCCGATCCTATCCTATAATCATGGCCACTTAAGTGAAGTAGAATACGATAGATCTATAGAGAGTTCTGGACTGACCTCGCGCTGTTTGTGTCTTGATTTCGATCATGATCACACTCAGATTCTGTCTCTACGGTTGGTAGGAACAGCACTATCAGAGGCATACACATGAGAGGGGGCGCGTGACTCGTTCACTCATTCACTACCAAGAGGACGCACGTAGACCTACCTTGCAAACCAGCATTCAATCAGATGAGTGTTTCAAATTATAGACCAGTAGGCTTCCACTACTTATTTTTGGTGGAAGATGGATTCCGATAGATGGGTTCCGATAGATGGGTTCCGATAGATGAATTCCGCTATGTTAATAGAAGTGGAGGTAGACGAAGTACAAAAGGTCGAGCCTGATAATTATTTCAATATGTTGTTAAGCGCGGTAGAGATCAAGTAAAAAAGTTTGAGGCTCAGCTCTATGCTTTTTTTCGTCTTGTAACAGATCAGACTCGTCTAATAGCAGAAAGTGAAAAAGTGCGGCAAGCGGCGGTTATGTGCGGAATGAAGAACGTCTGGCCAAACGACGGTGGCGAATCGGCGACATCTTCAGCTTATGATGCTGGAATTGATTCCCATAGCTAGCCTGTACGTAGTAGATGATACACATATAAGTACTAATAAATGTATTCATAAGTAGTTAGCACTGATCCACCCCAGTGCTGCTGCATGCAATTGAATAATCTTCTCTAAGTTTTACCAGGTTCCACCGGCTCCGATGCCTCCAGTGAGTCGGCTGCTTCGGTTTTGTCGTCTTCAACGCAGAGCTCATTTGGGAAGAGAGCTGGAGGCGGCCTCTGCGGCAGCTACTTCGATAACTTGCGCGACAAGGACTCGAAGCCTACGGAGGCTGCAGATGCTGCGTCGTTAAGGCTAGTGCCAATATTTTGAGAGCACTTCCTTGTAGTAACGCGATGCTTCTTGCAGTCTTCGCGCACATGATTCTCCCTTACATTTACTGCAAGTACTACCGGGCTAGTGCCACAACGTCAACATCAGAGAAATTCGTAGAACTTTTACTTCATCTCGTTCTACCTGAGTCAACGCTTCCAAGGTGGACCTTTCGGTGACTTTGCAGAGAAAGATCGTGTGAGCTTAAATAAGAAGGAACATCTAGTACAACTACATCATGCCAACATAGAGTAGTTACTCTACTCCATGTAAAGTATACTCTACTTCTTAGTGTAGTTTTAGTAGTTTTTTTAGTACTTCTTAGTAGTTACTCTACTCATTAGTGTTTTAGGTTATCCCTTCATGCAAAGTAGTTACTCTAGACTTCTAATAAAAACCGCTTTCCTACACATCATTTGTCTACGAGCGACCGGGTTTGGACCAGAAGTGCCGCGATCTTTTTTGCTTAGCCTCAAGGAGATCGGCGTCACAGAGCATGCTGACATTCCAGGAAGTCTGGTGGTGTTCTTCTACTATGTGGCATCGCTTTTTTTAAGGCTAGTTTTTCACTATCGTCCCATGTGGAGTTCTATGTTGAGTCGGGAAGAAGTTCCCCCTTGTACGGCTCCTCCGATATTCGTAGATTTGTGGCCGATTGTACGGTCTTATGCGCTCCCAGTATGTAACTTGGATGAGCTTATTTAGGTTAATTATTTGATTGAAAGGGTGGCGGCATATAGTCCTAACGCAAAAAAAAAAAAAATTTCAAGGGGAGACTAAGGGGGAAACAGGGCAACGCACTCAACAGAAGACAGTGAATGACTAGCGCTAATCTTTCTGATCAAGGGTGGCGACGACCTTGCAGGCGTGAAGAAACACATCATCAAAGATAAGGCTCAAGCTGAAGTCACTTGATACGTTTTTGCACGCTAATTTCCCTCGTTGTTTCGGATACTCTTAGGTTGTGAGGGTTGACAAGGAGGGATACGGCTTTGAGAACTCTTCTTAGGATGTCGTGAAAGGAAGTAGAGCTTCCTTCCACGTTGAGCGCTAATAAACACGTGGGCGAATTGTCTGGCGCGTTGGTCTCGAACATCAAGAAGATGGTTCCTCAGCTGCTAAGCGAAGATTTTCGAGGGAAGGTTGGAAAATGGGTAGAAGAACACGTCGTTGGAGGGTTCGCGAGAGTTAAGAGTAGACACGGAGAAGTATGTCATACTGTAGTAAAGTCATAGCTCCAAAAGAGAAATGCCTCTTGTCAGGCACATCAATCAGTCAATCAATCAAGTTTAAGTTGTGGCGACTTTGTTCGTTTGTCGACGAGGAGGCTGTATAAAAGGACTTAGTATAACTAGTTTTCTTCGTTTATTGATGAGGGTGTAGAAAAGGACTAAGAGTTTTGTTCGTTTGTTGACGAGGGTGTATGAAAGGAGTAGCTTTGGTTTGCTGAGGAGGTCAGAGAAGGAGTAGTTTTGTTTTATCCTTAGATAAGAACAAACTATGACTAGTCTAGTAAATGTGACCAACCACCCTAATCGGTATGTATCTGTACCTTGTTACTTCAGGCGGGTACCTACGTGGTAGTCGAGGAGCTAGCACGTTCGCTAGTGTTAGACTTCATAGGATGGAAAAGTATTATGAAACGACAAAAAAGTTCTCTAAGCTTCGATTCTGGGACGCTTGGACGAAGGATGCTGCATCCGACTCCGAGGATGGTGGGAAGGCTACTCAGCGATCTCAATGGCGCTGCTTTTGTTACGACAAGTCATATAAGTCTAAGTAGTTGTTTCTTATCATCCTAAGCGTTTGAAGAGGTACACTACACTCGAACTCGACTGTCCCCTTTCATCATCCTATGAATGACGTAGTAAGCTACCTTTCTCTTTTTTGGTGTCATCCTACATGAACATGAAGAAATAACCATTGTAGTTCTAAGATCTTTATTCCTTCTTTGTCTCCTGCTCCAGTAACAGCCTCCATCTTCTAACTTTTGCAACGGTTGCGATTCGTCGATTCCCTCAACGTGCGCCAAGACCTCACCGTGACCGATGCGGCACATGCGGGTGGTATTACTGCAAATGGTGTAAGAAGAAGCACTCTGTCTAATGCCATGACTTGTCTACTACAAATGGTGCAAGAAGAAGTACTCTGTCTCATGTCATGACTTGTCTACTACAAATGGTGTAAGTAGAAGTGCTCTGTCTAATGCCATGACTTGTCTACTACAAATGGTGTAAGTAGAAGTACTCTGTCTCATGCCATGACTCGTCTACTACAAATGGTTTAAGTAGAAGTACTCTGTCTAATGCCATGACTTGTCAACTCATCAGTTATGAAACAAGAAGAGCACATTAACCTAAAACAATTACAGCTGCGCCAGCTATGCACGCTCCTGTGGCTGTGGTTGGTCCGAAGGCACACGCGCACGCACCAAAGGAGCCACAGAAAGAACGCTTTTGGCCTGGTGACTCCGCAATACATCACACGCCTGCCGAGTACTGGGTCAAGCCTCAGCGAATGTACTTCGGTGAGACGATGGTCACCAGCGGCGTCTCCACGTTTCTTATGGAATATACTTACTCACTGTGCTTCTAATAGAAAACCCTAACGAGCTTCTAAGAAAAAACGGTAAACAAATTAGCATGTGCCATGGAAGTAGAACCTGTGGAGTCTGTGTGTTATCGACATGCAAGCTCTTCCCTTTCGGATAAGCATGGCACTACAAAAAAGAAAGTGGGCTACGAAATGAATTGGAACCCTTTTCTTCTATCACAAATCCTTGATATTGTGATACAAGAAAAGGTTTCCAATTCATTTCATAGGAAAATTGGAAACCTTTTATTCTAATATCCTTGACATTAAAAATGACAGTTGAGTGCTCTAATCCTGGCCAGCAGGTTGCTCTTCCCTCGAAGCATCATCAAGAGTCGCTGGGCATCGAGTCGCGCGTTCTCGTTGTGGATGTCTGCCTGAACTTAAGGCCAAAGCTGATCACGAAGTCAAGATCATTAGAAATGATGTCCCCGACACTTTAAAGTCAAGATGATTTAGAATAATGACGATGATGATCCTAGTTCTTTGTACAGACAACAACTATTATTCTAACAAAAGCAGAGCTCAAGGACTGCTGGCCTGCTATGCCGCAAGCAACGGATGAAGGCGTGCCGCTCTCGGCTGGCGCTGGAGACGAAGGTTCCGAGGAAGCGGCTGAAACTGGAAGTGGCTCGGCTGTTGAGAAGGAGGAGGAGGAGGACTCTGAAGAGGAGGACTTTGATGAAGAGGAGGAGACGGAAGGGGAAGGGGAAGAGGAGACGGAAGGGGAAGGGGAAGAGGAGGGCGAGGCGGAGGACCCAAAAGAGGGGAAGAAATAGGAGAGCGAGGTGGAGGAACCAAAAGGGGGGAAGAAATAGGAGGGCGAGGGGGAGGGACCAAAAGGGGGGAAGAAATAGGAGAGCGAGGTGGAGGAACCAAAAGGGGGGAAGAAATAGGAGGGCGAGGGGGAGGGACCAAAAGGGGGGAAGAAATAGGAGGGCGAGGTGGAGGAACCAAAAGGGGGGAAGAAATAGGAGGGCGAGGTGGAGAAACCAGAGAAGGCTAAGTGATCAGGAGGATCTGAGTGCTAACTGCTCGTTTGGAGGGCAGTTGAGGAGGTAAAAGCGGTTGAGGAGCACCACCGTTTTTGAGGAGGTTGAGGGGCAATACAGATTCAGATGAGGAGGTTGAAGAATATTTGAGGCTAGTAAGAAAACATGGAATGACTGGGTTGATAGTAAAAATAGTAAAGAGAGTAGTTTTCCCCTCGTCTCACATCCTTCAACTGAGTGATAGTACAGTTGTAAATCTAAAATGTGAGGTCAAGTAGTGTGAACTAGAAGGATAGTCGATCATACCTATCATGTACTCTATGTATTCTCGGGATTACGCATTCTTAGTTCATAGCATCCGTAGTGACAGGTTTCCCGCGTGAATAACTGGCTACGAAGGCCTTGCTGAGGATGAGTTGGTGCTAGCTCTAAGAACAAGAAGAGGTCGGAGGATGCGACCTGTCCGGTGGAGGGGGTAGGGCTGCGGTGGAGGCAGTTGCAGACGAGGGTGTAAAGGGGTGTCGAGAAAGAATGATATAAAGGGGTGTCGAGGAAGTGATACAGGTACATCCGCAAATGAGGAAGCAGTAACCTAAGCGCTAGAGACACTGAACCGCACCACAAATAAGTAAGTTGCGTTCCTCTGGAAAAAAGAAGATAAAAGGAGAGCTTAAACAAAAAGTAAGCATCAAAAGCTTGATCCGGTCAGTACTAAAATGTACAGGGAAGGAGAAGATTTTGTCACAAGAGTATTCCGATTCAATCATAAGAAGTTCCAACTGCTAGAAGAATTCGTAGTATATGAGTAAAAAACGTTAGTTAAGTACATAAAAGAACCAATATAATATTTCTTCAATTGCAGCCATAGAAAATTTGCATTTCATCGATCATGAATAAGGACCAAGGACGGCACAAAAAGTATGTTACCAGCGAAAAACTTGCAGCACTTTTGTACAACGAATGAGACTACTTTTTGCATGACACGAGCACATCATTCATCAGTATTCATCATGGATCTACCAGAGTTAGCGATAGCAAGCCTAATTAAGTTTTCAGATTTTGCAATGTAGTTCCTTTAATTCCGAGAATGTACCTGCATCACATGTGACACCATGACTAGGACAATTGATTAGCATAGCATAAAAAACACATATTTGATCTCTCATCTCTCATACAGAGTAGGATATGCCACGCAGCTAAAGAGTAAGTATGAAGCTCCAGTAAGACAAGAAACATGGAGCCGCTGAACGACAGTACAGATCGAAGATGTTACAACACAGAACAAGAGAAAGGTAGTAAGTAGTATAAGCATTAGAATCCAGATCGAGCATGTTGTAGAAGTAGGTATAATCAGAATAAGTGTAGTAAGAACTCTGTAGCTGAACAGATCCGAACTGAACTCGCAAAAATAAGCCATGTGCGTCCGGCATTGCTGTATAGAGACGCGAAAACCATGCATGTGCACAATCCCAGCCGCAACATGAATCACTCAACTCACTTTGAAGCTATCTACAGGTAAAGCTATCCCTGAATCATGAATCATGAGTAAAGAGACGCAGCACGAGGTATCATGTCACAAGACCTACAAGCATACGCAAGAACATATAAGAAAGAATGATGGACAAGACTCCATGAAAGAAGCAAGCACTTTGCACAGAGAGGAGCTCCACAGTCATAGCAAGTAGTATGCTGTTTAGCAATTTAAATTTTCTCTTGTATCTATGTATCCCGCTACTACTGTAGAAACCGTGGGGCGCCCTCACAACTTCAACATCAGAGAAAGTCGTAGAACTCAAAGAAGACTCAGGGAAGTCGTAGGTCCAATCCGAACCGACTAACATCATCATCTTCGCTTGGTATAGAGTTGAGTGACAAAAGACAAAGATTAAGAACTTAGTTGTAGATCATGCTTCGATGTACTATAGGGAAAGAATTGGCTTATAGAAAAGAGCAAGAGTCCGGTGAACGTGTTCGCACCGGCATGCTTCATACGTTGTGCAGACACCTTCAGATCGATAGTGTTCACGTCCGAATCTGAAATCTGGATGTTGCTGAGTCCTCCGCTACCTCCTTTTCGGTTGCATTTGCGTCTATCGGGACTGCGGTTGAGTCCGTGGCCAGCCATCGGTATTTCTATAGCTGGTGTCATGGACCACGTATTGTTATAGCTTGCCGGCGAAAAAACTCTCGGTGCTCTGAAAGATTCGTGTCGGTGTAGAAGCATCCTGTTGCGGGAGCCATGGCTCCTCACTCTCACTCTGTACCGGTTTTCCGTCTGTGGTCCTCTTATCTGAGGAATCTGATCACACATACAGCTACAGTTTACCCACCCCGCCCGACTCACGTCTGTCTCTTAAGCCCCACAGAGGAAAAGAGCGCTTTCATCATTCGAGAAGATAGTACTTACTTCTATCAAAAATTCTGCATATTCAACTGGCATATCAGGCGAATTAAAAATATCGTGCTTGTGCATTTTCATCGTACTGATAACGAAGAGAAACTTACTAGGTAGTGCTACTGATTTTGCCATTGACTAGAATGCTTGGAGGCATTCCATAGTGAAAGTTGTCATCCTGCTTACGCTGGGTCACGCGCTCCTGGTGCTCCAAGTGACGCACTATCGTCAAAGAAACTTCAATTGCTACTTCTCGGAAGAGTCTCTACTTCTACGAAGAGTCTCTACTTCTAGGAAGAGTCTGTACTACTACGAAGAGTCTCTACTTCTCGGAAGAGTCTCTACTTCTAGGAAGAGTCTCTACTTCTCGGAAGAGTCTCTACTTCTAAGAAGAGCCTCTACTACTACGAAGAGTCTCTACTTCTCGGAAGAGTCTCTACTTCTAGGAAGAGTCTCTACTTCTCGGAAGAGTCTCTACTTCTAAGAAGAGCCTCTACTACTACGAAGAGTCTCTACTTATAGAAGAAGCTGCACCGCCCTTTGAATCCTCCTTCAATCCTCCTGTACCGCGACGACTCTTCGTCTTCGAGATGACGCCTAGAAAGCTCCCAAGCTATGAGCCGAATCAGCCTTTTTGGGTGGCAGAGGATACCCTGGTCTGTCGCGCCGCGCCAGAACTAGACTCCCCAGAATCGGCGCCACCAGTCGGAAAGAACCGGATTGTTTACTTTATGATGAGGCAGATGGCGTCACGCATAACTAAGTAATGCGCATCTTTGGCGACGATTGGTAACTCGTTGTTCAACCGCACACTTTGTCACTTATAATAAGTCTCCAATGTCGCTCCAGCCGTCGCACCTAGCGTCCACTACAACGTAAGACTAAGGCAAAAAAAAGCATCTGTTGAGAGTCGAGTGAAACCGAAATGCATAAATGCCACCTACCTACCTGGGTGACTTTTTAAGCATTTTGGTGACCCGCCAGTCGCCCTTTGGAAACTGATTGGGGTCTAGAGTGTTCACAACTTCTGTCATGTGTGAGTCGAGAGGCGCGGACTTGTTTACGGACAAAAAGAAAGAGGACGGAAGAATAGAAAAATTTCAGATCTTACGCGCAGCTTGATTTAAAAGGGGGAGAGCGTCCCATCGCTCTCCCTCGCCGATCCTTTTATCTCCCGCCCGCTCTTAGCAGAGAAGTGGCTAGCAGGCATAAGGCAGCCCCTTTGGTAGGAGTAATCCCTCCGGTTTCTGTTTTTCTTTTTGGGTATTTTATGGCGATTGCGGAAGCGGGATCCGGTTGAGGATTGCTCACGCCGCGAAGGAGGGAGCGCGAGGCAGTGAAGATAAGAAAAACTAGGTTAGTGCTCCCTCAACAACGAAAAACATGTTGTACTTAGGGCCTTACGCCAGTAGGCATTTACTTCTAGTTGTTCACTTGTCAGTTGATTGCGCATTAGTCAAGAGTTAGCAGGGTTGGCATCCCCTGCGCTCGTGCCTTGTAGGTAGGCGTATAAGAGTGGGACGGTTGGCAGCCGGTGGAGGTTTATATAAAACTCTTAATCCGCCTCCTTTACTCCTAGGGTTCATCTTTTTAGAATCGGCAGGTTCGTAGGCAATTAGTGCGCTGTATTATAAGGAGGTAACCGGACTCCACCTGCCGTCGGTTTGCGAACCGGATAAAGCTGAGGCCGCTCATTTAGTAGCCCCGGGATACAAAAAAAAAAAGTCCAGGCTGAAGCGAGAAGCCCTTGAATCTTGAAGTCTCCAGGCGATTTAGACTCGGTTTTGAACAATTTTTTCTAATTGCTACACCGGTCTCCCACTCGTTGAGCTAGAAAATGGCATTGTGCGGATGGCTATTACAAAGACCGACGATCGCCTACACGAAAAGTTGTCGCATAAACAGCGACAAAAGATGGTGCACTGGGTTACACTGGACGCGTCACGAGTCAATCCACGGAAAAAGAACATGCTGGTCATCGAGGGCGACGAGCTCACTTTTTTCAAAGTGTTCCTCTTGAATCGCTATGGTACTGGCACCGAGGACCGTCGATCAAGAAAGCGAGGTGGAGAAGACGTTATGATTGACAAGAAACAGTATTAGATTTACAAAAATAGAAGTTCGCTACAAGACGATGGTTTTTCTGTCTACTTATCGAACTTGAAGTTGTACTGCAATCAAGTTTGTTGACGTTATTTCTTCGGTCTAGAAGATGTTGACGTTATGTGGTATATTAAGTTTTCGGACGAGTCACTCTCATATCTCACGGCGGCGGCAGCGGTACGAGTTCTTCCAACGAGGATGGGAACACCAGTGGGGGTGGGTCACCGCGCAACACTTTCTTGACGCAGGGAACGACAGAGACTGACGACGTGGATATCTCGCAGGTGATTAGTTTAGATACGTGGTATCGTTTTTACCGCGATTTGGACAGGAATGGTAACAACCTAGTGTCCATGATCGAGTTTGAGGCGGGGCTTCTGTCGATGAAGTACCCTGACGAAAGCACAGATGCCGGAAGCCAAAGACGAAGGAAAAAACTGCTACAGTTGCTGGACAAAGACCGATCAGGGGAGCTGTCTTTTGAAGAGTTTGGAGCAATATTAGGCTTCTCAAGCGACGAGATACGCAAGACCAAGGAAGTTATGTCCACCTAGACTTCTTGGTTGCTTCTCGTAGTAGCTAGTAGTAGGATCGAGGTTGAGCAATGTCGTAGTTTTTCGCAGCACAGAGCAGTACTTATAATGTCTAAAAAGATGTCTCTCTTGTAGCGAATGTCACTCCATCATGACCAGCGATGTTGTTCAACTATCTTCTCTGATCCACCTTCTCACTAGCTCATCTACCTACTACAAAAATCCCAAAAATCCTTCTGATCCTGATACTTTTCTAAAGAACACATGATTCTAGAGGAGATCCGGCGGAAAAAGAGTGGCGCAGCTGGTTTTGGAGCTCGTTACTCGGCTGCAGAGGAGTATGATTTGCACGCGCGAATGGAGGAATACGGTCGGCGCTCCAGGTCAACATTGCCTAGTCAGCGTCATGCTGCTCGAGTGTATGGGAATCGCAGCGTGCAAAAGGCCCATGATAGATTTACGGGAGATGATTCTCCATTTTCAATATTAAGGTTCTACTTGATGTGAGGAAGAATGAATGTAAGAAAATAACATGCTGGTGTAATCCCATCTATCATCTCTAATAAGCTGTCTTTTGGCGGAGGCAATGCGGCGTTACTGGCTCTCGGTGGCCCAGAGTCCGCTGAGAGCGCCTCTCCGGTAAAACGTGCGCGTGCCGCAATGCGCGAAAGCGAGTCATCTAGAGTTAAGGCTTCAAGAAATCCATCTTTTTAGCCAGCATCTTGGGCCCGTGTTTTAAGGGAAAAATCTGGTACCAGGATGCTGCCCCAGATGGATTTTTCCGATCTCTAATAGAGTTACATCGAGTGAAGGAGCACCGGGATCGTCGTCAGCCGGCAACTCTCTAGAGCACGGAAACAAAACCGAGCGACTACCAATACTGCCGATGATTAAGGGTTGGAAGGTGACCTCTCATGCTCATCTATGAGCAGCATAAATCTATGAACAAGATTTTCCTTTCCAGCAGAAAAGTCTAAAAGTCATAGATTTAGATATGCTGGATACTAGACAGGTCAAATTAAGAGTACAACCCCTAAGATGGTGGAAGCGCAAGATGCTGGCGGGGGCGCCGCAGCTTCGAGGTCTGCGTCGCGGGAGCAAGAAGCGGCTGCGGCGAACAGTATCAGTGTGAAGCAACAACAATCATCGCAACAATCACCTGGCGCAGCAGGTGAAGATCTACAACTCAGGGGTGGGTCCGCGCCGAACAAGATGAAAACAGGCTCAGGCGCAAACGGTGCAAGCTTAGATCAGCTGAATACCACACTGGGGACGACGCTGCCAGCCACCAACTCGACGAACTTCGGATCCCAGTCTCTTCAGCTAGAAAATACTATTGCACCACACGGAAGCAGCATCTTGCCTGCAGAGGGCAGGGAATCCAAATCCTTGGTGATGCAAGAGGAGTTGCAGCTTGTGCCGTCCACAGCGCCAGCCATGCTGAAACGCGGTGAGCGGTCCTCGTCCTCGACGTCGAACCAAGAGAACAACAGGAGACACGCTCCTCATCGATCAGGATCATCGCCATCAGCAGCCCTATCGTTCACATTTCCGAACACCGACATAAACACGCGCTACATCTCTAGTGCCGGTTTTGAGCGCGGATCGCACAGAATCCTACATCCTAAACGTTGGACATCGCGATACGGTGTTAACGACCCTAAAACGCCGCCGCCGTTTCGAGATTACTTTTCTTATGTCAAGAAGTAGAATTCGTATGTCAAGAAGTCTCTACTCGGGTCGCTACGGAACCAGGCAGCTTCGAGTGAGTTGCTACGTGGTTCGAATGAATGAATGAACAGCAAATCCTTTTTCCACCGCAGTACATCTTTTATTCCGGTTCAGAGCATGAAAGCGTGGTGAGATCCACGAACGATTAAAGCAGGGATTTTATTTATTTAACTTTCCTATCACTTCACCTTTTCAGGTCAAGACTCTCCTATTCCACACAACTCCAACTCCTACCTTCCAAGATTTTTATTACTTTGACTGCATTATACACATTCTCCACCCATTTAGGAACTTCAATCAAAATCAACACCACAAATAGGGAAAACAAAAAAATGTCCTCACGCTGCGCCCGTCTCTGTCCTGTAATAAGGAATCTGTTCATCTCATGCAAATGAGATTCTTGACTATCTAAGGATCAAAAGCTTATTTAACGAACGCAGTCTTTCTTTTCTAGAAACAATCAATGATTAAAGACGAGTCTTTCTTTTTCTAGTTAGGTCTGCTCCACCCACTTTATTGAAGACCAGAAAAGCCTTCCCTCTTACAGCATGTTTATACGAATCTTCCTTAGGTGCACGCAGGTACTCCCTCAGTTTCTCACCCCTTTCATCTCTTTTCCGGTTACGGCTTGTTTTCTTCGGAACCAGAGATTTTGGAGCAGGAGGCACGGTTACCACCGGGTGTTGGCACCGATAGTTACGCCACTAGTCGCAGTGACCCGCCCGAAGGCGTGGAAGAAAATATCAAGTTGCGTTACCTAGAAAGCCGCAACAAAATTTAAGGCTTCAAGAAATCCATCTTCCAGAACATCCCGGAGGGTTAGTTTCCAAAGTGGAAAGAAGCACCCCCATGATGATGTTCGACATGAAGATGAACTATTCCTTCGGGAAGCTCGAAAAAATCAGTATGGGAGAGGAGCTAGTGCTTTTTCGACAGTACTTACATGACAAGTATGGAGCGATAACCTTTGCGGACATGGAGAAGATCTTTCGGATGATGGACACTAATGCGAGCGGTATTATTATAAGTACCATCAACAGTTGGATAATCAATTACAAGATCAGTTGAGGTAGTTGTTTGGTGGAGGTGTTTGGAGGTCGTCTGGATCTGAACTCAACATTCTTGTGAAGTCTCTATCTGTATCTTGTTCTTTCTTATAAGCTAACTTCTGCTCGTCCCATCAGATCGGCTTGGTGTGTCCGCGTTTACGTCTGCGCTGCAAGCGACTCTGAGGTACCCCGAAGATGGTGCTGGTACGCAAAGAGCCATGCGACGACGCGTCAACCTGTTTCTCATCATGGATTTGGATGGCTTGGGGAGTTTAGACAGGTAAGTATATCATTGCGAGACAGGTAAGCATATTCATCACCATCTACTTCACGTAGACGAGTATTCGTCTTAAATAAAACAACCAGTTAAGTAGTTTTTACCTCTAGTAAAACTTAGATTTATCCCATGCAGCAACACGTCTGAAATCTCCAAATCCAAATCCAAATAGACGCATCTACTATTTATCCCACGCAGCAACACTTCACATACACATACCGAGTATGTCCGAATCCACAGGTATGAGTTCTGTCGAGGTCTGACGAAGCAGTTGGATGCCCAAGTAAACATGGGGGAGAAGTATCAGCGCAGGTTACAGCGTTGGGGCGGAGCGTTTTCAAAGTGGGTCCTCCTTGCGAAGGGAGCAAGGGTTAAGGCGTGGTATAGGCCTATATATAAGGCGTATTGCCCTATAATGAATCGTGAACCACATGATTATAGTACTAATGTTCATTTATAATGAATCGTGATGAACCACATAATTATTATTGCCCTATATATGATGAATCGTGATGAACCACATAATTAGATACTGTTACTGCTAACATATTACTGGTTGTTCCTTAAATACTAATGTTCATTATCATTTAGATAATGATAATACCGTGGTAGAGATCACGATCAGAAATTCCTTTTTTTTCATTCCTTCTTTCCTATACAGTTTTCCCTTTTTCCTTTATCGTTTGCTTTTATCCCAGTCCCATACGGGGGAAAAACAGATCCAGGAAGTTGAATCCCACAAAATCACCAGAACTGTGGGAGTAGATTTAAATGCGAGGTTTCTGCGAGGAAGTTCTAAAAAGACATTGCGAAAAAAACCAGCAGAGAGATGGCATTCAAGCGAGAAGGAGCTGCGCCACTCATTCAGACCACAGATGACGCAATCCAGTGAATCCGCAAACAGCTCGAATACTTAGGTCGCAGGCTCTTTGAATTGAATACTTAAATGTTTTCATAGTTAGGAAGATGAAGGCTTTCTAGCCTAGTTGAGCAGTCACTGACATTTCTAGTCTAGGTGAATCCCCAGAGGGGCTCCCATCATCATCTTTTTGCAGCTCTGCGAAGATCTCATGAACATTCTGGTTTTGTAGACGCAAGCCCAACCCCCCTCTAGTTCTAACCCCTGCAGCTTGCTACGACTGGCGGAGAAGCGACCCAGCAGATGATAGGCATATCGCATCACACCAAGCTGCCCTCAATGCGCCAGCTGAGTACCAATCGTGCGAGTCTGGAGATCCTCCAAAGAAGGGCACGCTTCCGCGCAGTGACAGCCTTTCAGCCAAGGCCGTTTACTTAAGGCGAGTTACCATATTGGTCACATTCTCCAGTAAGATCCTCATTAGCAGTAGAAAAGTAGAAAGGTAGAAAGTCTCGTAGTAGAAATAAATTGGCCTGCAAGAAGGATGCTCATCTGATTCTGAACAAGATGAATGTACCTAGTAGTGTCGCTGCAACTGCTCCCTCTAAGTTACCATCGGGACGTCGAATTTAGGCACTACGTTTGGGCCTCCAAGACCAGAAACGAGTCCAGACATGACAGTGGAAATGTACACGATACCCCGAATAGGCGAAGACGGAGGAACCAGTGGCACGACAAAGGGAATGTCAGCGGCGACGTTCCTCGCGGATGAGCACAACCTTTTGCCGACGAACACAGAGGATGATGATCAGGTACTTTTTAGGTCACTTTTTTTTTTGTCCTCGCCAATGATGTGAGAGGTGAATTTGAGCCTGTGAGTCGGCAGCATCCTTTACTACGTTTACAGATTCTGAAAACTTATACTTCTTCCAATTAGTTGTACTAGAGATTTAGAGCAAAACGCTCATACTCACACCCCACACAGGTCTCAGACGTGTTGAAGAACCTTCAGAGACGATTCCTCGAGGCAGAGAACATCAAGCAGGCTAGGAAAGATAGGGCGTTAGCGGAGACTGTGGATTTCGCTCAGACGTTCCACAAACCTTTCACTTCCTCGGTTTGCCACATGTCGCCGGTCTGTAACTACGGGTCTAAAATTGAAGTCTAGACGAGACTTTCTTTGTGACCTAAGAAGACAGAGTCTTTCGTATTCACTGGCAGAAGTCTGCACTGAACTTCGTGCGAGATAAATTGCATTGTATTGGGCATTGCAGACATAATAATGTACCAGGGTGTAAGTGAGTACTTTGTAGTAATCAGCGTAGTACTATGTTGCACACACCCACACAACTATCCTCTCTTACTCGTATTTCATTCTATCCATCGTATTTCATTCCGTCTATATTCAACCGTGTAAAACGATACCTGCATCTTCTCGTACTGTGATGCACACACACACAAATTTCCGTCATTCAACCCACAACATGCTTTAAATTTGCATCGACGTCCCGACATCCATGTTTGCGATTGGCTCCCATTCATGCCTCGTATAATGTTGTGCATCAAGAATCATGTTAAACCTGAAATTTACCCCATTCTTTCGTAAAAGTGTAAAGTTACCTCCTCCGTTCTTTCAGATATCAAGCACAGTAGTTAACCTGCAAGACTTCATGGAAGCGACTACACTGGTTGCTCTCACACTTGATACTATGTTGAAAAACCGGGAGGACTCAAAGACAGGAGAGATATCGTACGCGACACAAGAGAGGCGATAATGGTGCCGCGTCATGGCTCGTGCTTTCCGACATAATCCTAGGTGTTCCAACACAAAGAGGGCGTTAGTAGTGAATCATGTGGTAAGATAAAATCCATCACAGCTTCGTGAGGAAAGTAGGAGTAGTAGTTAGACGCAGGTGGCGGGGAACGGGGTCACTGGGATCAAGTAAATTGACATGGTAGATTCGGTGCGGAATCGCACGTCGGTAGAAGCGGTCGGGAAAATTCTATCATGCACGAACTCGAACACGCAAACTGACCTATTTAGTTACACTTACTTATGACTACTACGCAGTCGCAAAGGCAAAGAGGATTATATTCGGGTGAAGCTGTCGGTACAGTGTCGGTGTCTGAAAGTCGCCTTCTCTCGGTGGATGTGCTATAGTCTATGCACTCTGTCCTGAGGGAAGTTCCAAATGGGAAAAGAGATTCGCTAACCTGTCTCCCTTTTCCAGGCTCATGGCGATCACTTTTGTCAATCATGAAACATAATTTTTTACCCCTCGTACTTTCTCTTTTCGTTCGGGTTGATGCTTTCTATTGCTTATATTTCCTGGCTGGTTTTCACCTTCACGCTGTCAAAGCTTCCATTTTTCTTCAAAGTCTCTAATTGTGCATGCTAAGGAAACCTCTTTTGAAGGCGGAAGTTTTTTGAACTCTTTCCTTGTGGTTTCACAAAGCATGATGTGTGGTGCTCCATGAATTTCGCCTCAGCATTAATAGTTACCATGTAACATATGAGATCATTTTCCTGGTACTAGTTATTCAGATTCCTACGTGAGATGAGATGAGACTATCGTCAGGGATCCTGCTGCTATCCTGCAGCGGGACTACGGCGCTGCAGGCCTCGCAAGACGTACCTGAGCCGGAGACGACAGACAGCACTCAACTCGGGCTCGATGTTAAGACCAAAATCCCTAGTATAGTAAGGAGTGTTTTCCCATCGCCAGCTGCATGATGATTCTAGGCTATGCATTTCTCTTTACTCATGAACAAAATCGAGTGTTTGTCCGCCACAAAACCTCCTTCAAGATGGTTTCCTTACACCAGAAGTGAGTCACGTGATGTTTTTTGTTTCCACAATCGATATCAATGACTGAATGCTACGGATACAAACATCTCACTCTACTGCTCCTCTAATGCTTACGGCTTGATAAGCGCTTACCACCATGCAAATGCGCAAAGACGGCGTAACTTATCTGGGAGGCGTCGGTTGCCAGTGCGCCGACCCGTCGAATACATAAGGCTCACCCCTATCATCTATTCTTGTCGGCCTATTGCTATAGTTTTAGTTTACAACTATATTACTAGTACTTTTCCTAGTTCTTGTATAATCTTACTTCAGATAGTCCTGCCTCTTGGAGGAACGGGAACTTCAATTGATCGATGGATTATTTATAGACATAGACTTCGTCCCTGAGGATAGACTTCCTCGTCCCTGACCCTGAGGAACTCTAAGGTACCTGGCGGATGAAACGTGCGATTCCAGTTGTGATGGGTCTGGTGTTGCTGAATTTGCGAAGCCGCAATTTTCTGGTAACCAAACTCTGCGAGGACGAGTCTTTAACGACTCGTTGCGAGGACTAGTCTTCAACGACTCTACTAATACCTTGTTAAGGCTAGTAGTTGTCAGTCACTATCTGGGGCGGGTGTGGGTTCCACGGCAATACCTACATGACAAGTATGGAGCCTTCATGTCGTCGTCAAAATTAGATGAATTAGGTTCTCAGTGGGTAATATGGGTTTCCCTCAGATGTGGTCAAGGGCGGGATTTTTTCAGTAGGGAAAGAGGGAATCCACTCAAGAAAACCGCGGACAGTGATGGGGACTGACTTCTAGCGTTAAGATTGGTCGATAGCCACCATAATCTGCGTCAGTTCAATGGTTTGGGAGAGCACGTTACTGGGCCGATGATAGTAGCGGGCAGACATCATTATGGCATCCTAAGCTAGTATAGAAGTAGTCTGCGAGAACGGCTATATTACACCTGGAGAAATTTGACAGCACATAACTCCGGTTGTAGTGACGGGCTCTCACAGCTAGTAGAAGTACTTTGAGGCTAGAAATCTTAGGTACCTTGCCAAGTAGCTCTAGGTTCAGGTCGTCAAGACGTCCACAAATTCATCTTAGAAGGAGGTATCTTTGAGCCAGTGCCGCTTTCAAACACAAGGTCAAAGATGCACCTAATCAAAGATATTTGATGAATTAGGGTCAGGGGAATAAGAACTCAAAGATGTACAACTGCCACAAAGATGTACGTCGTCACACAAATTTTTGGTGCCTTCTGTTAGAGCTCTAACAACATCATGCAGCGCCAGCTGGAGGTAGAGCGGTCTCTACAAACGTTATTGCGCAGACGGGAACATTTGTGGAAATGCAGCCTCAGACATCAAAAGTCCAAGCCTTCGGCGCTATGATGAAGGAGCGCGCTGAACTCTACTTCAACTCTGTGTGCAGTTAAGGTTCGGGTGAATCTTTTTCACGACGTCTGCTTCTATCTTGTTCACCACAGAGTTCAGGGAAATCGTAGGCACCTTGCCGAACAATAGATTTGCACCACGCAGTACCTCAGTGGTCTTACATTTGCTTTTCTGTGTCAGTTTTCAAGGAGTCTGAGTACTAAAGGTTGGCCGTTTATGGTGGTGCAGCGACGTTCTGCACAGAGTGTTAATAGTCTCTGTTTCTGAGTCCTTGTTGGATTCTGAGACTATTCTTGTTCATCACAGAATTCTAGCTCTACTCGTGGTCTTTTCTGTTTTTATTTTGTTTTTGGTTGTCAGGCTGAGACCAATTATTTGTAGCGAGACCATGACTGCAGAAGATGACTTCTATTATATACTTTGGGCTTGAGTATTTTTACTTTGAGCTCTAATGCAGTGGGCAGAAATCGGACATACCAGAATTCAAATGCCCAAACATGTACTTTTTTTATGATATTTCATGACTTGGTTGAGGCTTGATATCGGACATACCCGAACTACTGTCCCCTAGACCTGGAGGTAGTCTGTCCAAGAATAATCAAGTCACAAAATAACAAATACAACAGCATCAACTACGACAACGAGGGTCTCGTGATGGGCACGGATTCAGTATTTTCCAAGGGGAAGCTGTTTCCGGATGTCAAGAAAGGAAAAGGGAAACAGTTACGTCAGGGTGTGTTTTGATTCTGATTACGACTAGTGTTTTGATTCTGATTACGTCAGAGACGCGACTAGTGTCGAATGAATCCAAGCTGACACGTACTCTTTTTACTCGTCTAATACCCGTATGCGGGCTTTCAACGGGGGCATGTGTACCGACATGGGACAAGGGGGCCTGGGAGAGCGAGAAAAATGCCCACACGCAGATAATATTAAGGCTCAGCTTTCAACGCTCATTGGGGTTGGTCACTGAGATCGAAGAGGCGACCCCTGGAGAGAACAGGGGAAAACGAAGGGAAAGGGGAGAGCTTTGAAGGGGGGCCCTTTCCGTTCCGAGTCAGTGACCATTGAAGGCTGAGCTTTAATAATAGGCTACCTGGATTTGATCAGGCACTGTCGGAAACAATACGTTGCCTATTACGAAACGATGGGCAAGCAACCGGTAATTCTGAGTCATTTCATTTTCACTCCAAGCACTGTTGTTCTCTCTGCTTTTTCAATGCCCATAGTAGTGTTCATCTTCCCCATCTTTTTCAATGCCCCTAGGCATGAAGTATGCTTGTGACTCTGCAAGATACATATTGTTTTTTGTCTTAAGAAGAGAAAGAGTTTCTTGAATTCTAAGGCCAATGAAATTATTTGTCATCTTCCCCATCTTTTTCAGGCTGGAAGTGCCGTGCAAGAGGAGGATCTTGCGAAGCGAGTACGGCTGGTCTGCCGCGATGTTTTTTTCCACGAAAATGAGAAAAGGACAATCCTAGAGGCTTACGTGTCCAAAGTCTGTGGTAAATTGGACGCGGAGAAACAGTGTGAATCTCCTAATGCCAGAGTCCAGTTTTTTCCCGGAATCTTTGGCAATTACTTCGATCGCGGTCAGGTTTGTGAGGGTGGACAGAAGGGAGTCAAATGCGAAGCCGCTTGGAGTTAAGGCCTCTTGTACTAAGTATCTAGATGACCACTACTCTCAAATCCTCTTGTACCAAGCATCTAAATGACCACTATTGATTCTCAAATGACTAATGCTAGATGAGACCACTATTCATAGATCACATTTGACTATTGCTAAATGAGACCACTATTCATAGATCACATTTGACTATTGCTAAATGACCACTATTCATAGATCACATTTGACTATTGCTAAATGACCACTATTCATAGATCACGATTCCAAGATGGCTGAAGATTTACGGAAGGTTATTCTTCTATAAATGACCACTATTCATCCCAGGAGATGACTATTCCCGCATGAAAAATCCTCGGTGGTAGCTAATCCTAAACGACCACAATTTGTATCTCTAATCGAAAAAGGTGACTATTCCTGAAAAGACGTCAGAGGATGCGGAAGTGCCAGCTCCTCTTTTCATCGATGAAATCGAGCATGCCACTGTTGGAAGGATTACGGCAGATTTGTTAAAGAAATATAAGTACTGAAAGCGTAGTGACACTCCGAAACAAGATGGAAGACTCTTCTCATTTCATCCGAGTTGTAGTTTCTTTAATGCGCTACGTGTGACTTCTTGATAGTACTTAGTGTTACCTCGTATGGTGCAGCCGCTGTGTAGCCTTGTCCACATGCACTGTATCCGAAACCTAACCTACGAAGATTGGCAAGTCTGTATGATCCAACGAGTACTGTACATGGCTTTTTAATTTTGTGTTTTTTTCTCTCTGTTTTGGCTCTTCAGTAGCCACTGAAGTCTGCTGGTTTATCTAGTGGACCCGCACCTAACCTAACCATGGCTCAAGTGCTAGCGTACGTTTCATGGCTCTAAACTGGACGATGAGTTGCTCAACAAAATGTTGGACGAGATGAACCTCTGGTGCTCCAATTGGCCTACCGTCATGGGGAAGCAAGTCGTAGAGGTGAAGGAAGCGGAGAAACAGGAGGCGAAGGATACTGAAGGAAAGGAAACAGAAGGGAAGAAAGATGAGCCGAAGCAAACCGAAGTCGAAGTGAAGACAAGACAGGTACTTACTACTATTTTTAATATCTATAAAAAATTCAGAGATGATCAGGTAGGGTCAAGACCATGATCATCATGTAAGGTCAAGACCTCCACAGGTACTACACTATAACTACATATTAAGTGTTGAAGTTAAGACCACAGGTACTACACTATAACTACATATTATAAGTGAAGTTAAGACCAGAGGTACTACACTATAACTACATATTAAGTGAAGTTAAGACCACAGGCACTACACTATAACTACATATTAAGTGAAGTTAAGACCACAGGTACTACATCACATTCACAGATAACGATGTGGGGTTGAGACAGGGATGACACTACGCACCGAAATAACGCTTCCCCATTATATTAGAGAAAGTAGGTAGTTTAGAATTCAAATCCCTGAAAAATCCAGGACGTCGCATGTGATGTTATCAGAGCACCCTTGGATGCTACTATTACGGCCCTTCGTCATTAGATTCATTTTTCTCTCTCTCAGCATCCGTTTGAGATCGACTGTACAGAGAGACCATATTTTACAGGAGAAAAATCAGGACCGAGATGAGCAGGATTCGTCCACACATGACATGAGAGAAGCGCACTCTCTAATTACATGCAAGCGTCGCTGCGACAAACCGACGCTACGAAGGAGGCTGAAAAAGTCAAAGTCAACGTTGTCGCTTGCGACGATCCTAAATTTTATGAATACAGTAGACCAGCACTGGTGGACTACTTTATAGAATACTCGGACTGGCCTCAAAAATGGATCTGATTCTAATTTTGGGTTTTGCCAGATCCGATGAGGGAGGGCCTCAGAAAATTGCGCATGAAGAAGTGCGTCAGCGTATACGGCGTCATTCTGGCGGGTACCTATCGTTATGGTCAGCTTTTATTCCACATTCTAAGTATAATATCTTTGATTGAGTGTCAAGAATTGATCACGGGGATCATTCGATAAAGAAATTGCTGGAAAAGCAAGAATGTAAGTAGTACGAGGCAACAAGTTTGTTCCCAATCTCCGGACTAGGCAACTGTTTTGGAGCACCTTGACCTTCTAACATCGTTTCCCGTCTCCGCTATTGAAGTTTGCTGGTGGGTATCTGGGAAACCTGTTGAACCCCACTGGTGTGGAAAAAGTGGACGAGCTGCTGAAATTGGAGCCACAGGGTTCAGTCATTAAAGCCATGTCTTCATGGTACTTACTATGATAGGATTTGTTATAAAAAATTGAAATGTTCATTCATTGGTGCGGGAGATTGCTTCTCAACCTCATTCAATCAATTCTGCCTTCCAAGTACATTCTTGTTCGGATCTTTCAATTCAAGGTACTATGCTTTGGGTGATCCGGCTACTGTCCCTGATGGTGGCGTTGTGAACCAACCAGCCGCCTTGGTCTTCGACGTTCCTTAAGGCTAGTACCGCTAGTATGTCCTTATTCTTCAGATCGTGATCATTCGATCTCCTTGTTCTAACAGAAGACGATTCTTGGCTCTTTTTTATTACTCTCAGCGAGGAAATGTATCCTATAATCGCAAGACGCTCTCTACCCCAGCTGCACCATTCTCCTTAGCAAATGGACACGAGCCAGGCATCGGCCTGCACTATCTTCCCTTATTATGTTCTTATCTGTCCCTTATTGTGATAAGAAACATGTTTACGAGGAAGGTGCAGTGAATGCAGTCAATCTCTAACGTCCTCCGGAGAAGTCGGAGTACGACATTAATCGTGCCTTTAAGCGTCATCAGGGAGTGGAGCATCTGGCGAAAAGCTTCAACGCTCTGCCAAAGTCTCGCGCAGACTATGGATTCGATGCCGTCTATCTTATGGTCAGCTTCTCACCATCTTTCTCGGCATCTCTTCGGTGCCCTTTACTTGTTCCCATTGAAGAATAGAAGGAGAGATGAGGTGGCCGAGATGAGGGGGCCGAGACGAATAAAAGCTGGCGCTAATTATCCAGTAAATCTCAAGGATTTAAAACCAAATGCTCAATTGGCAACGGTGAAGTTCTCCATTTATCGTTCAGTCTTCGCTCTAGTGGCTTTGCACGGCTACGGCTCCGTCAAAGACGGCGTTGTTTGGAATGTTACGATACGGATTATTAAAAGGACGCCTATATTCATATTACTAGACAGCACTGTGCTGATAAGACGTTGCTCCTTAGGGTTCGACGTCCCCATTTATTTCGACCTGAATTTTTTTTAGTGCCCACCTGGAAGGCGCTAAACCGGAGAAGAGCCCTCTCTGCAACCTGTTTCGCTACTACCTGTTTCGCTACTACCTGTTTCGCTACTACACCTGTTTCGCTACTACCTGTTTCGATACTACACCTGTTTCGCTACTACACCTGTTTCGATACTACTCCTCTACCTGTGGTCTCAAATTCTCTATTACTCAGACGGACCGGATGGGTGAACGATTGTAATTATGCGAATCACTCCTCAAGAACATGATTCAGATTGTGCTTCTTCTAATCCATCCCTGGAAGGCAAGAAACCTGAGGAGAGCCCTCTCTGCAAAGCCTACAAAGAAAGTCGCAACGAGGTAACGAAGGGTGGGAAAGGTGGCAACGGTGGCAACGGTAAAAAGATGCCCTGGCACCGATATTGCCCAGGATCTGGCGAGCTGATGTCCGTGCAGATAGCAGCAGATGGTGTTCCAGCTGTCTCAGGACCCAAGGTCAAGGGAAGCAAAAAAGTCGACGCTTAAGGCAGCTGTCTATTTTTTCATCAGATTGAAATTTCAATGTCTAGAAGTAGTTCAGATGAAAACTCCCGGGGATAATTGGCACATCGTTATTTGCGTCGATGCATGAGTAAATTGGATTATCTGAAAAGGACATCATACGCTATCCACTACTCATCTGCTGTGCCTTATCCTAAGAGGTCAGCTCTGCCTCTACTAATTCAAGGCGAAATCAAAAAAGCAAGATGTGCAAGGATGCCACTGCGTCGCGTGGTTTTTCAACGTATACATATATACACATTTCAGCATGAAAAATAGTCCTCGCCACGAAATGACGAAACTAAACAACATAGTCATATTTAGCTTTTCTGCAAATAACGACAATAAGCTGATCGTTTTTCCTTTCTTATTTCTGAAATTCCAACCTGTGCAGTATGCAGTTAGCGTCCCAACCTGTTCAACAAGAATGTCAAAATCAATGCTTTACACTCTTTAGCTAAGAATGAAAAATGTTATTACTTAAATTCCAAGTTTATACACTCTTTCTCTTTGGCTAAAGCCCGTACTTTTCAAATTCCACCTTCTCCTTCAACCTCACTGTATTTCAAATTCCACCTTCTCCTTCAACCTGACTGTATTTCAAATTCCACATTCTCCTTCAACCTGACTGTCAGTTTGTAGCGAAGATGAAGGAGGAGCTGCCTCTTCCAAATTCGAATAAAGATTTCGTGGAAAGCGGACCAGGCAGAGAGGCTATCGAACAAGAACTTCATGCAAGACCCGAAAAACTCAACGAGGAGCTGAAAAAGTTAGTTACGGGTGCTACTAACGCTCTTGTTGTTGCAATTTTTCTTTCATCCACTGACTTCATCTACTGACCCACAACATTCAACTATATTAGGTATTCGCGGCGCCTAGAATAGACGGATCCTACTTAGCATGGCCATTACTAATAAATCTGTACCTATATATCTTTTACCTACTATCCTTCCTTTTTTTCCTAGTTAGCTTGGCTCCACCAGTATATTAGGTATTCGCGTATCACTATCTTTACTCTCGCACTTCTACTTGCCTCGTTCTGTCTGCTTACCTTGCGTCACTTTCGCTATCACACCACTTGCCTCTTCATATCTCTTGTCAACTGTTGTCCTCGTTTATCTAATCATGTCCTTACATCTACACCTACTTACATTTAGATCAATATTTTTCTGTTATTCTCAGTCTACTACTAAGATGAACTAGAAGATACTTATTCACATACACATTATGAATATGTGGTCTACTAGGTTCAACATCTTATGACTATAATATTCTCACGACCTCCTCAACCCCTCTGTCTACTATGCTCCTCGTTCTAATGTCTTCACCCCTGCAGCTTTTCCCTTCTTGGGAACGAGTGAGGAGCCTGTGCAATTCATGAGCTTCAAGTGGAGCAAGGATATCCATAGCACGGTGCCCACCAGTGCGGCAGAATCGCTAGCATTATGAAAGCTGAAAAGAAGGGTCAAAGTGTTGTAGCAGAAGTGTTCTATCAGTAAAGAAGTGTACTAGAAGTATTCCATAAGATGTGCAGGATGCAGAACCTAACCTAACCTAGCTAGTCTCTAAGGTGTGGAGGAACACCGCCAGAGGCCGCACCAGAGGCCGGAGCAGAGGACGGAAAAGACGACGGCTCGTGCTGTTGCGATAGTTGTCCTTGAGTCGTCTCATTATTTTCGTTTTGATTATGACACGGAGTTATTGATACCAAGTTGTACATTTTTATTTTTCTGTTTGAACAAGAACGAAGCACACTCACGACTTTGATACAAATTCACAGACTTTTGCTACGCTGGATGAACCACCACGATAAGTATGGACAAGGACGATGAGTATGATTGAACAACCACGATTGGTATGAACAGCCATGATAAGTGATACATGATCGACCAGGTGCAGTAATGTTAATGCAGTCACTAACGTGACGAGGAGGAAAAAACACCATAAGAATGAACCAGAACTTTTTGCGATACTTGTGCTGTGCAAAGCGGTATGCTGGGAACGAGAGTCTTCCGCCGTGATCTGTTCTGAGATAAATGCGCGTCTGATCAGGGGAGCAGCAGTGCCTGTACCTGTACCTGTTCAACAGAGCGTGGAGGTTCGCTTTCTGAGAGTAGTAGTAGATCCATATTTTGATTATTTTTCCTTCTTGAGAGGTGCCGACGATGTTGCGTAGACCAGTTAGAAGAATGTAGTTTTTCGCAACAAGCATACCAGCAAGCACAACTCTCAACTACATGATGAGATGACTCAAAAACTGAGTCCTGCAGTCGTGGTGACTACATCAAATTGCAAATATGGTGCTTCGTAATTCGTGTCCGCCACAGCGGCAACCGCATAAGCATGATTATAGGCCCACTGCCGTCTTCTTCTTATGCCTTTTCTCGTGCCTCTCTTCTCTACTTCCCGGTCGTTTGCTCCTCTTCCGAGAGGCTTTTGCCTCCGAAGCTGGTCGAAAGTACAGTGAAAACTACATCACGGACTGGTCTTGGTGTCGTGGTCTCTCCCGCTATTTCGATTGGGAGAAACTATTGCAGAAACAGCGATCGTGTGGCATTCTCGAAATACCTCTCAGCAACCTCCTGGAAGATGAAACGAAGTCCCAAAAGGAGTCCTCGTCTGACCCCAAGGCCTCGTCTGACCTATTTTTGTGCAAGAAAGGAGGAACAGAGGACGATAATCAGTCAACTGCTCTTGAACAAGATGAAGCGGCTTTGGAAAAGGCAGCTATTCAAGGTCAGCTAAAGCTTCGGAAGTCCGACCCGTTGACGGAAGCAGAAGAATATGCACTGGGTAAGGCTTCAATCCCCTGATCCATCCTCGGAAGCATCTTGCGCACGTTTTCAAGGAGCAGCTCCCGGTCTGTGTAGTGGATATTTCTCTCGATTAATTCTATGTTGTCTACTCTATCATGAAGACATGATCGCTCGATCTCAGGATGGATAAGGGCGGTGGGCTCCAAACAAGAATCGCTGGATTTCGCACTGGAGTGGCAGTGGGGACGTCCTGTAGACTTGCTTTGTGCCAATGGATTGGTCACTGCAGCCATGATAATTTTACACAGAGACGTCTTTTGGAGACGCGGCGCAGGAGTGTCCTCGGTTAGCGTAGCAGACTACGTTGACGGTGAGGGCACACAGGAGAGTGATGTTGTAACTGTTGCAAGAGCCATCATTAAGGCGAGAGCCATCATTAAGGCTAGAGCCAGACTCAGTCTTACAGTCACTATCTGGCTTAGACTATGCTGAGTGGATTGCCCTTGGAAGTGTGTCGAGGGGATCTTTCTTATTTTTAGGGCCACCACAAAGGGAGAGGCTATGAAGGGGTACAGTACTACGGCAATCTTTAACAGTAGCAGCAACGATGAAAAAGGGAACGAAGCTTCTATAAAGGGGCCTCCGACGCAAGCGGAAACCTTTCCCTTGGATGCACATAGAGCACTCTCGATCGAGGCTTTGTTGAGACGGATGGCCGATAGGGTCTTCTTACTCGATGCGAGTCTATGGGGAGCCAAGTCGTTTCTAGTCAAGGGTATGGCCAGAAATAGAAAGGAAGTTTGAACCCCTCTTCTTGTCAACGGTAAGACAACCACTTATAATTTGTAGCTTTTGCGCGCCTCACAGTCAAGGATATGAGAACCTCATTTGACTTCCGCTTCCATCGCGTTTAGGTGCTAGTAGTACCTACTGATGTTCGGCGACTTTATCAAACAACGAAGATGCTCCTCATGCTTCAGATGATAGTACTAGTAACTAATGTTAAACCACGACTTGATGCAAAGAAGATGTTTGTTCTAATGTCTAGTATTTCGAGAAGCATTCCCGCGTACTGGATTTTCCACGGAATGCGCTTCCAGACAGCAGTGAAGCAGCTGCTTTACTGTCGGAGAGCAGCTCTCCAAAAGGGCCACATCAGCAAGGCTCTGTGGCTCATACTATGGGTAAGGCTACAAGAAACCCACCTTCCCCGGGATCTTGGTCCCGGTTTTACAGCGGAAGCGGGAACTAAGATCATTAGCCCGCAGCTGGGTTTCTCTTACAGTTCTAATATTGGTAATGTGTTTGAAAGGACGCAGAATGAGCTGAAATTTTACGCCGCCCAGCATCCTGAGCAAACTGTGACTTTCATCGTTCCGCATCTCACGGAAGATACTGCGAAATACCTGCTAGACCACTTCCCGCAGCATTTGGTTCTCACTTTCAAAGCACCAGAGAACACTTCTGTGGACTTGTCAGAAGAAGCGACGGAGGACAAGAAAAGCCTAGATTCCTCAGAAACAACGGAAGACAGGAAAGACGTGGATATTAGAAGTGATGTGGATCATATTAGTGAAGATTTACTTGATCGGACTGTTATTTCTGACGAAAAGCCAGTTGTAAATATGGAAGCAAGACGCGTCAACAAGGGAGAGGAGGGCAAAACGACGATAGAAGAGGCTGTCGAGGACGCATCACAGTCATATTCTTGGTGGCTAGAATTGCAGAATTCAGGACTGAGAAATTGGTACTTTTTTGACCGTGGCGATCCGGCAACTATTGATCCCCCTGGCGTCGGTGTTAACGGGATGGCGGAGAGCGTGCCAACATAAGGCAAGGAAAAGCTTACTCATTCTGCTCAAGAAATTAGTAGGCTGACTTTCGGTACTACAGGAAAAGAAAATTGAGTTTCCTGTAATTCCTTGAGTCATCTGATGAATACCCTGTATTTCTATCGGAGTTGATGGATCTCGTCCTTGTTGTTCTTCTCTCGGAAAGAGGCACTCTTTACGTCTTGATTCAATTACACGTGCTAATAAATAGTAATTTCTGTGACTTTCATATAAGGCCGCTGATTTTTATAGTAGCAAAACCGGATTTGCTACCCACGCCAGCTGGTCTGCGGGAACTCATTCGGTATCAGAATAAAGCAGAAGTTACTGGAGGGCACGTACTTTTGGGGCACTCTCCTGTCGAAAAGAAGTTACTGGAGGCCGAATTCAGGATAAAAGCGAAAGACCCTGCTGATAGAAGTTCAAAATTGCAACAACTTGCTCTTATGAAAACAACACCGATCATGGTACTAGAGATTCATCGACAGCAGAAGCACGGCTTCACACAGCACATCTTCACAGGCATCCTGAGACCGTTTGGAAGGGGGAAAAGGTTCCAGGATGCGCGCGAAGATGGATTTCTTTTGGTTCTAATTCTTCTAGAAGTGTGACTACTACTCATCTAGTTCACAATGACTTCTGTTTTGTTGCAGCGGTGAAAGACTGGCGTTTGCGTTTCTCTTCGTGGTATCAAGAGTCGCTTTTTCTACCAGACGAAAGCGTGACCTATGAGTCTCTTTTGGGTACGAGTATCAGAGGTAACTGGTTTGGGCCTGACGTTGCACTAGCATCCGTGCCAGAGCAGGACAAAGACGAGGATGATCAAGATGCTGAAGATGGTGCTTCTTCTGCTCCAGATAGAAAAGTAGAAAGACCAGAAATGAATCCACCACCTTCAGGTGGTCCCTTATTTCCGGCTAAAGTGTGCGATACCACGAGTCCTAGTTTTTTGGCAAAATCAGAAGTAATAAAACGCATCCCATTTGATCCAGAGATTCGAGATCCGGACTTACTAGCCCTCGAATACTTCTTACGACTGCGTCAACAACAGCCACGACCTGTCCGAGTTGCAACACCAGTGTCAGCGGAAATGACATACTTGGGAGGTGGAGGTGCATTGTCATCGAGTAAAGTTGATAGAGGGAACAACAAGCATGCACAACATGGGATGGAGAAAGCTTCATCATTTGGTGAAGATCAGTTGAGTCATTTTTTGTATGGCTCTGCGGTGTTTGCGAAAAGTTCAACTCAGTGGAGTGATGATTTGTCTTCAAGGTGGCGTCGCAGGGCTGGTCGATTTCCTACAGTAACGGAATTACGCGAAGTAGAACTACCCTTCGTTTCGCAAGGGGACGTTTTGCATGATGGAAATGTTTTAGTAGGACTTTCTTCAAGACAATCAGCTTCAAAAGGAAGTTCATGCACCACTTGTTCACGTACAACAGCTTCATCTTCCTCTCTCGAGGCACGACCACAAGGGGACACTCGCCTATCACCACGCCAAGCAGAGCAAGCGCGTCACCGAGATGACCCGAGGACGGCCTATCTGAGGCACGAGCACTCAGCGGTAATCAGTCTCGGTTGTGACTTGTCTGCGCAGAACTGCGAAATTCCTGCCTGGGTATATCGTGGCTGGACAGCACCTCCTTGTTGTCGCAGGACGCTGAGAACGCTGCTTTTTTATATCACTTTATGAAAGGAGCCCATCGAAATTAAGTAAGTAAGTCTAGGCCTTAGTCTAAATATCTGAAAGCAAGCGCTTAAAAGCTCATCAGCTTTTCAACCAGCAACGACTTGCAATGATTTGCTCCTTTTGGTGGAATTGTGAGTAAAACGCGCGAAAGGATTGCGCCCTCCTGTCGCCCCGCGCCTTCAAGGCCCGACGTTTCCTCTGGGAAAGTGTGGAGCGCCTCACAGAGGCCGCAGGAGCTTGCCAACTTTCCGCAGCAGCTTGGCCAAGCAGGTGGCTCAGCCCAGCCGCGCCGCCTGAGGGCCTCGCGCCTGCTGATCTTGGGAGAGGTGCGCCACATGAGACGAAGAGGGGCATACCGCTGAAAGGGTACCACGGACGCAGACAGCGCCTCGCGCATGGCGCGCAGTCTCCTTTGCTTTCTTTCAGCTCGTGGCGCTTGCCATACATATGCGCCGGCGGTGTGCGCAGGGGGAGGCGAGACGGCTCATGAGCGGCAGCACGGTGGCCGCGAGATCTAGAGGGGGGCTTGGATCGGTGGGGCGGTCGAGCGTTTTTGGCTGTTCTGTCTGCGGGCAAGAGACGCAGCGCGGCTGCCTTCGGCGGGGTCGGTTCTTCTTGTATCAATGCAAGGAAATCGCCCATGCTTTTCCCTTTGCGTCTCGATATTAGCTTAGGGGCCTTGGGATATGGATGCTAGGATATGGGCCCTCGGATGTGCGGCGCAGAATGTGACCTGGCTGGCGCGCATGTGTGGCTCTTCATTATGGAGAACTCGCCAGCTTCTCGCCTTCCGCCGAAGTCAGACGACTCGCGGCCATTCATGTGGCACAGGCGTGCCAGCGAGCGGCCCTTGTCCGGCTGGCGCCTGTAAGAAAGTGCTACCATGACACAAATTTTCTACGCAGCCGGCTGGGCTCTCTTACAGGGATGCGGAGGCAGGTCGCTGCTCACTTCCATAGGGCGCCGGACTCGCTCGCCGCGATCGATGTCGACTCAAGCGCCGATCTGATGGAGGCGGCGGCATGGCAGGCGGGTGCGATAATTTTTGGCGCAAGTACGCGCGCCCTCGCTTGTCTAGAGAAGAGAGCACCGTCCGAACGCGGCCGGGGGGCTTGCGATCAAGGGCGTGGCTGGCGGGAAAGGAGGACGCGGGCACCCCTTTCAGCCACCTGGTTGGGCGTGGGGTGCTGGTGGGGGGTCGAGGTCGCCCATATGGAGGCCTACGGGGGAACCCATGGAGGGCCCCGCCCCGCCTTGCATAGGTTGTCGCCTGAGCTTCGTGCGTGCCGTGGTGTGCCGTTGTATAAGGGCTCGGCGAGGTCGGACGATGCGGACAGCTGTCGCTCCTTGGTAATTACTCTGATCGCGATGAAGTTGGTGGCAAGGCTGGTCGGCACTAGGCTGCTTGCAGCGTTGGAGGGGGTGGGACTTTTACCGCCGGAACAGTATGGCTTCAAGAAGAAACGCGGCACCCTTGGGGCGTTGACGCTCTACAATCGACTCAGAGCGGACGCCTTTAGTGCGGCTTCGGGGAGAAGCACAGGGCGGCCCCTAGTGTCCATGGTTGACCTTCGGAAAGCTTTCCCGAGTTTAGACTGGAGACTTGTAGTGCTGGCTTTTCAAGTTCGTTTTGGGCTAGCAGGTGGGTGCTGACGGCGGCGCACAGGTGGGCTCGCACTCATTCGGGGGCCAGGCGTTTTGGCTGGGCCACGGATGCAAGGAAGGGGGCCCCACCTCCCCGGCGCGGTGGGTTTGTCATAGTCTACGCTTGCACATTGCGGGCAGTGAAGCATAGAGTGTACCGGGCTGGGTTGCAGGCTCTTATCTACGCTCTGTGAAGCGTCACTTGCGGCAGCTTCGTTCGGAGAAGACTAAACTCGAGAGGGACAGGGATACTCTAGAAGCTGAAGGCGTTGCTTGGTCCCGAGAGAAGACTGACGGCAAGAAAAACGGCATTCAGCGAAAAGTGGGTATTGCTGTCACGGAGTTGGCAGATCTGCGCGCTCGTCAGCGGGTAAATCGTAGGAAGGCCTTGTGAATTTGCCCAGGTGGGTTATGAAGCAGGGACGAAAGAAACATGACAAAGAGACAGGTAGGAGATGTGGCCACAATTCGAGCACGCAACCTTGGGCGGCAAACATGTGAGGAGGATGGCACAGCCGTCAAGATTGGAAAAGCATGGAGGGCGCACCATGTGACGAGAAAGAGGCTAGCTGGTTTGGGTGGAGGCTCGGAGAAGTGGAAAGAGAGAGAGAGAGAGAGGAACCTCCCCGGCTTGGGGAGGGCGGTCGCCTGGCCCCGACTTGCTGGCGCTTCGGGTGCGGAGGGTTCCCCCCCGAGCACCACGCGGCCAACCCCTGGCCCTGCGGCCTTGTGAATTTGCCCAGGTGGCGCCCCCTGTGTTTATGCATCACCCGGCCTGGCTACTCGGTAGATGAGTGCCGCCCATTTGTTGCCAGGGTCTTGAGCCACACGGCGGACCGCGTGGGCGCGGTGCCAGCAGCTCCTCGGAGGGCTCCCCGGGGTCTCATCTCCCCGCATTGTCTGGCACAGCGCGGCCCCCATGTTTTTCGCCCCTGGGTGTGAAGCGGCGACCGGCCTGAAGGCCACCTCCTTGCCAGTCGAGTCCCTTCCAGGATTCGAACCAGAGGCCCTCCGCCTCCGCAGCGGAGTGCAAGCACCTGCCCACGCACTGGGCCACTCTGGCAAGTGCGTCCCTTGTGTTTATGCATCACCCGACCCGGCTACTCGGCAGACGAGTGCCGCCCATTTGTGGCCAGGGTTTTGAGCCACATGATGGACCGCGTCGGCGCGGTGCCGTCCGGAAGCGGAGAGGGGAACTGCAGTCGGCGGTAGTCAGCTCGATCCCCTTCTGCAGTACTCAGACGAGAGCGGTGTCCACAGGGACTCAGTCTCCCGACCCTCCTGCCCTTGCCTCCTGTTGGGTCTTTACTGGTCTCCCTGCAAGGGCAACCGGGGGGCCCCCCACAGGTTTTCCCGGAGACCTCTATAGAGCGCGGTCGCGACTGTAAGGGGTGTCTGTCTTGCGTGCTTGCATTGGGGTGCACTGCTTGTGCGCAGGCTTCTGAGGCTTCGCAGCCAGCTTAATCATTGAAGAGAGGAGGGCGCGGCGTTAGCTGTCTGCGTATGGTTTTGCCCTTCCTCTGGGTCGACAGAGTTCGCTTGTCATCATAGAGATTAGCCGTGGTGTTTTCGTTTGTCATTTTTAAGCGATGCACCTCCGGCAGAGCTTACTTGGCTCGGACGGAGTAGACGTTGCTCAGGGATAATGACCATGACCACTTTTGCTATCTAATCTCCGACCTTTTCGACGCAGTTGGGATCCGATATCTCGTGACAGATGGCGCGCTTCTAGGCGCGTTAAAGTATCACCAATTGATCCGATGGGATGCGGATATTGACTTGCAGATACACCCCGATGACTTCGACGCCTACCTGCTGAGGAATGAACCGATTAATGGGAGTCCTGAGATGGCCACAATGGCTGGACGAACAGACGAACTACAAGAGAATCTTGGCACTACATCCACTTCCACCACACTCAGTAGAAAAAACCAAACTGTAGCAGGACAGATTACGGATGATGGCTTCTTTTTGCGAAAGCACGAGACCTCGCTGACGCAGTTTCTGTTGCAGGCCAACGTGAACAATTACCTCCTGATCGAGCTCAACAAGCGGACATACGACGCTTTTGATGAGTATGGCAAGGACAAGGTGATTGGATGATTGCAGTACATGGTGACACTTTCCTCGTTGTCGTAGTCCCGCATTGTGGATGTGCTTTTAATAAGAAAAAGAAAATCACAACTTTAACTTCTCATCTAACCCCCAACACCCATGCTGCTGCCTGTCGAGGGACGCTTTTTGAAGGCCTCACGATCGGGATTGTCTTTGGTACAAGGATGGTACGGGCATGGGTTTTTGGCTAACCGGTTGAGACACGTCCCCGAGTGGGAAGAAGAGCATAATCCACTTTTTTGTGCAACGCCTTACCACCATAACTGTGCAGCTGGGCCAACAAGTAAGGGCACTGACGTAATAAAGGCTGCGGTGCCGATGTAAGTATGGATCAGCACGGCCGCAATCGAGCAAGTGTAAGCAGGAGAGTCAGGACGGCCGCAATCGAGCAAGTGTAAGCAGGAGAGTCAGGACGGTCGTAACTGGGCATGTGCAAGCAGGAGAGTACGTAGTTTCATGTTTATAGAATCATTCGTTATAACCTTGTCTTTGAGCAAGCTTCATCATAGTGCGAGCAGCTTCGCTGAAGTTTAGTGTCAGTTCCCTTTCAATCCGATTCAAGATAGAGCTACGACGCAAAAGTTCCTGTCATTTATTTTCAGAGAGCAGCATTCATTCAATCTCCGATTGAAAATTCATCGGGAGAATAAAGTCAAGCACGTTTGTAATGCGGTCAATTGTAAAAGCAACGAGAATTCCTCGAAGTGTCGAAGGCATTGAATTCCTTGTCTCAGGCATGAGAGAGCGCCTTCAGCAAGCATCGAAGGGAGACGGGCTTGAGCGATTTAGCTACCACGAGCGAGAAAGGTGTAATGTGTAAGTGTGATTTCATGTGTAACGTGTAAGCGTCGTCTGAGGGATCCTTGGTGGAGCGCATTTAGTGTCTCTAGCTCTACTTGTGAGTGCTTATACTTCATCATTCAAGAGACGCTTGTTGCTCTTCCATTTTGCAAATGCGTCTAGGTGGTTGTCCACGAGGATACCGGCTGATAGTGATTGGTGCACCAACAAGAAATAAACTGAGTAGGCAACACCAAGTGGGTAACAATTCTTAGAAATATTAGCAAAACCAGTGGTATGATAATAATTTTTGTCAGTAAAAGTGGTATAGTTGTCAGTAAATACAGTAATTACTTCAGAAGTACTTCAGAACTCTAGACTTAGAAACAACCCGCTGAGTCGTGCTGGCAGAGAGCCCGCCACGTCCGTATGCGTGAACAAGCTCAAAACCAGAAGCGGCGACATTGACGTCACCTTTGTCGCTGTCAAAAACCTGCTGTCGGTTTTTAGTAGTTCTACTAGAAGATCGTAACGGAGACGAGCGGAAAGCAGTGATCTCTGCATTAATCACCTTCTCTTTGGCGCTGCAGCACTGGTTACTTAGAAGTTACTTAGGATTACAGCTTCAACGAGCAATTCAGCTGTAAGAGCTTCGGCGTTATTGGTCATAGTGCAACTCCTTCTGCGGTAAAACTCAGGAAGAATTTTTGTTCGGCTGCTGCGAAACATCCTCTTCTTCTACTACTTCTCCTGACATCAAGTTGTTGGCTTCTACTCCGTAACAGGAGCAGCTTTTATTAAGGCTCAACTTTCAATGGTCACCATTTAGATTGGAGTCACCATTTAGATTGGAAGAGGCGACCCCTTGAGAGAACAGGGGAAAACGAAGGGAAAGGGGAGAGCTTTGAAGGGGGTCCCTTCCGTTAAGAGTCAGTGGCCACTGAGTGCTGAGCTTTAATTTTAGAAACAAGACAACAAGATGCATCGTTTCGACACTTTTTCGAAACCTCTCCAGGAGTTCCAGGTCAAGACCAAGACAGGAGGATACCTGTCAATATGTGCAGGATGCATGATCGTCTACCTGTTGCTCAGCGAGGTGATCTTCTTCCTCGAACTAGAGCAGAAGGACGAAATGGTCATAGACCTCAACCAGGACACCAAGACGTTCAAAATGCACTTGGATTTGTGGGTATAAGAATTTGGACTTTGTGGAATATTTTATTGCACTCTAGATCAGAAGAACCGGACTTTTCTTGCACCACCGCCTTGCTAGGCACATTCATTCTTCTTCATTCACTGATCAACCGAAAGAAGAGAACGTGTACGATATGTGACCAGGGACTGACCTTCATACCGAGTACAGATGAATCATTTTCCTCATCATGTTCATGGCTAGTAGTAGTAGTAGTGTACCCATTCTAGAGGTATTTGCCCTTTTAATTAGGTAGCACATCTTCCTGATAACCTCAAAACGAAGTAGCTACCCACTCTTACCACTTCATGGCTGATAACCTCTCTCATCACACTCTTACTCCAGCTCCCTGAGCTTCCTTGCAGCGTGGTCGCTTTGAACTTGGTCCATGTGAAGAACCAAGACAACGTAATGCATGTCGGTCACACAATTATCAAGCAGCGATGGGGAAAGGAAACCAAGGAGGAGGAATACCAGGAACTGGGCAAGGGAATCCGCGCTTCGCTCCATCGAATATCAGCCTCATCAGGCGAATTCAGCGACAATCTCCAGCGAAACCTTGGCAATGCAGCACTGGAGGGTCTAGCGCACTCGACAAGGAAACAGAGATGCCACAGTTGCTACGGTGCGATGAGCGATGAGGTATCCCTCTTTTGGAACAATGATCTTACCGAACAATACTATGGATTCGATTTCAGTACGGAAAAACATGAACATCTGTTTAAACTTCTACCTGAATTTTTCGTTCACACACTTCTCACCCTCGTCACCCTTCAACCATCCACCTTCAACCATCCACCTTCAACCATCCACCTTCAACCATCCACCTTCAACCATCCACCTTCAACCATCCACCTTCAACCATCCACCTTCAACCACTCAGGATGATTGCTGCAACACGTGTGAGTCTGTGAAGGCGGCTTTCAAAAAGCAAGGATGGAAGTTGCCGCCAGATCACATTGTTGAACAGTGCCAGTCTGAGGTGTTCGAATCCCATCCACCGCAGGCTTATGAAGGTTCTTGATAGTTTATTGTGAGTTAGATGATCATTGGATATCACAATTCTTGTAATTTTTTTATCTATTGCATGCTCTTAGATTTCTTGATAATTTATTGCATACTGTTATTGTGAGATTGGATTTCCCGGCTCTTCTCGCTCGCTTACCCGTTATTGTGAGATTGGATATACTCGAAAACTGAAAATAACCGAGTTACTGACTGAAATACGGGAGGTAGCTTTGACAGGGCTACTCTTCCTTATTCAGTATCTCGCCTATTTCCAGTAGTCACTCGCTTATTTCTTCAGTTTTTCGAATAGACGATTCTTGTAATTTAGATTTCATCTCCATCCACCTCACAAACCATCCCTTTTGCTACGAAGTTACTTAGACAACAGACAGACAGCAGAATCTTTTCCTAGTAATTTACTTAGACAGCAGAATGAAATCGAATCCTTCACGTCTTCTCTCTTCCCACCATCCACAGGTTGCAAGCTCACTTCTCGAAGTGTCGCGCGAAAGGTTCCGGCTTACCTGCAGATTGGTTTGGCTTATGATTTTGATAAGCAATATCTGCATGCCAACTTTATCGAGAAGGCGCAGAGGGGCTATGTTTCTTTTACGCACGTGATCGATCGTCTCCTCTTTGGCGCGAATTTTCCAGGATTCATTCCGGTACTGGACGGCATCGAGCAACAGCATGAACATGGTATATATTTATAAGTAAGTTAACTATAGATGTTCTTTCTACGCTTACAGTTTACCTACTTATCGGTGTCGTAGCTCTTCTTAGAAGGTACTACTTCACTGAACGGCCTCATACATAGATACACAATGCTATACAGGAGGCGCCATGACATGACATGACATGACTTAGTTATTAGTAGATAAGTATTTGCTTGACATTGACTTTTCTTCTCTCGGTTTTTGTTTTTCTACTTAGGTTTGCACCACCAACATTGTAGATGTTTCTACGAGAAGATGATGCCACTTACTTGATGGTACCTACTTATGATTTTTTTTATATTGATGATCAAGAAGAAAAAGATTGGGATTGGGGCAGCTCATCTCGGTGTCGTGGATAAGAGCACATCACAAATAACTAGTACTACAGTGAGTTGTTCTTGATTGACAGACTTAATTGACTCTTTCACCTACAACACCTACTCAGTGCCGCTGATCGAAAGCTGGAGCGAGGAGAAGCTTGAGTCCCAGAGTGAGCACTGGCAGTACGACTTGCATCTCATTCCGACCGATTTTATCACCCCATTCGGCCAAGTAATCGAGAGTCACCAATACTCGGCTACGCAGTACTTAATATAGACTTTTTTTTGCACAATAGATAAAACCTATTTCTGTAACTGAAAATATTACGCTTCAGTAGTAAAAAAATCATGAAATTGGAAAGTTTACTCCCAATTTTCATAAGACTTCTAAGTCCAAATTCTTGTTTCCTTTCCGAAAAAAAGTCACCACCACAACCACCAGTTTCGTCAAAGGCCTGAACGTGGTCCAGCGACATCGTGACTTGCCGGCTGCCGGTATCTACTTCAAATACGAGTTCACGGCCTTCCGCGTCAAGTGGATTCAGAGCTACAAGAGCGTTGCCCATTTCCTCTTAAGGCTCACAATGCTCATAGTACATTTTCCTCTTTGAGGGCCATACATTTTCCTCTTTGAGGGTCATACATTTTCCTCTTTGAGGGTCATACATTTTCCTCTTTGAGGGTCATACATTTTCCTTCTTCCTGGAGGTCTGAAGCAATGGACGCCTGCTGCCTCAGAGACTTTATTGGAGTCCTCTCTACATTGTAACTCCTTCGAAATACTGGTCTTGGAAAGTCCTAGGTTCGTCGTATTATTTTGAGCTCTAATCTCCACGAACATCTGCGCTATTCTGGGTGGCATCTACGCCTTCTTCTCCATGGTCGACAACGTCTTCTATCAGGTACTTATTACGACTCTCTATTAATTTATCAATCACTTATTAATTGTAGTACTTGTTGTACTACTTGTGTTAAATATTAATAAGATTTTTCTGCGTACTTCATATTCACATGATATTATAGCTCCGGTGATCGCTATTTTTCCCATCTTTCCAGGTGAGCAAGTCGATGAAGGGCGGAGAGAGATCTCTGAATCTCTAAGTCGATGGATTTAGTAGAAAAGCGTCGGAATTGATATTCAGTATGATACGAGGGTATCCATCTCAATTTCGATGCTTAGGGAGGACGGGCACTCGCAGAAGGAGGATTGCATCTGCTGCGAGGTAAGGAAGGTGGACCCATTAGGGGTAGTAGGTGAGTCACGACTTTTTGGTCCTGTAAATATGAGAGGTGAAATTTTTTGATCAATGAGCATTTTCGCACATAGGATAAAAACGTTCCAAGGACATCAATACGCTTAACAAACTGTCCGTTACTAGTGCTAGGCTTACTGCTGTTACTGCTGTTACTGACCGCTCTTACTTCTTACCTTAAAATTATAACCTTATCAGACAATCACGAATTTTGCTGTTGCAAAAATACAACCAATTTTATATCATGACGTTGCTTGGCATTGGCTACAAAGATAGAAGAGGGATTGAAATGGGCTAATGAAAAATTCAATTGTAGTAAGTAGTTATAGTTGTGAAATATTGTACAAGTAAATAGATTGTTGTACAAGACACATGTATATAGGTAGCCGCAGGTTCTGTAAAAGATGATGTGGCACCAGTTGAACAGAGGAGAATGACCTTTTTCGTAATGACTCACTTTTCTTTGAAAAGAATGCATCTTCATGGTCAGACGATCTACTTTAATTTTTATGCAGCAAGTTTACAGGCGGACACGAGAATCAAGGAGCTACGATTATGACCCTGAATCTCAGCCATGACCCTGAATCCAGTTGTACGCTGACCGTGACTTTTTTTCTTAATTAACTGAAACTGTGTAGAATCTTTGTTTGATAGTTCGTTGTTTGCTACTCACTCTAGGAAACAAACTAGCATGGGAAAAGTTCGAATATTTCGAATATGTACCAAAAGATTTGTGCTGACTGGCTCAGGGCAAAAGAAGACTTGGAAACCACTAACTAATCATTAGGGGAAAATAGACAGCTTTCAACAACGAAAAACAACGTTTTAGAAATGCATGTACCAAATTAGTGTGAACAAGTTAGTAGTGTTTAAGACCGTATTTCTTTTTAAGTTCGCAAGCATCAACTGTATCAACCAATAGGCATACTTAGAGGTTGTTGTTCAATATTTGAAAAGAGAAAACTACAAGTACACTGTACTGGGCACGCAGCCGGTGCTTTTGCTTCTGTCTTTGAGGCAAGCTCTGAGGTGAAGAGCAAAAGTGAACAAATTTGTAAAGAGGACTTCTCCTATCCTACACCTACTTCTGAATGTTACTTATACGCCATGGTAGCTAGCATGGTAGCCCAAGAGTCTACTATAAGGAATCAAAGGCTGTAGGTGTAGCTAGGAGAGGCGAAAGAACAAGTATTTCAACATAGTCGCATGATTCAAAGTCATATGCTGGAGATGGAGAAAAAGATTCAAAATCATAGAAACAAGGGATCGCAATCGCCACGAGATGTACCAAACTCATTGTTTGTTGTAATCATAAATTGAAATTACATGTGGCACAGCTGCTGTGACACGCGAGAGCCTAGAGGACGAGGGCAGGCGAAGTCGCCAACGGAAATGAAATGTGGCTACTTCGAGCGTGCTGTGGTGACGAGAGTTCAGAACTTGAACTTGATTAATTTTCACAAGTTCTCGTTGTTCCGAACCGAACCGTTCTGCATGGTTCGGATCAATTTTCACAAGTTCTCGTTGTTCCTCTTCCTGGGGTCAAACAAATAGATCGGCCATAAAAACTGATCCTTTTGATAGTGTACAACTTTACGCCGAGAACGACTCTGGAAAAGAAAGTAGAAAACATCGAATGCGCCAGCAGAGATCCTTCGCATTTTGCCTCTCAATTAGTTCAGAATTGGGAAAAAATTGTAGGCGGTTATTTTCTACTAGTCACTTTGTGGCTCTTTTTCCCTAGCATTGGTGCACAAACAAATTGTTGGACAGGCTGCGTAGTCATTTTTAACCATTTACTCCTAGCGACACATCAGTTCTTCTTTTTGCTATGGCAAGGTCGTCCGATGACAGTCAGTGTAGGTTTTCTTTCTACTGTTTTGAGCTACTAGTTTCAGTCGATATTTTTTAAGCAATATTTAGAACCAGAAGAAAATGCCACGTCACTCGAAGAATCGCACGGATTTGCCGTACGCCACGGCCTATGAGCGCGCAGAGGCGGGCTTTGGTGCTTCGCACACAGAGCTCCTCGGGACTGATGTGCAGTTGCCTTTTGGCTTTTGCTGCTTGTCGCTCAAAGCTGCTTTGAACCCGGTGGCGAGTCCATACGGCAACATCTTCGATCGCGAATTTATCCTGAATTCTCTGATGGAGCAGAAGAGCCAGATGAAGAGCTTAGAGAAAGCGTTCGCCAGACAACTAGAGGACGAGAAACTTCTCAAGGAGAGAGACGACTTCTCTGCGAAAAGGCGAAGGATAGAGCAATTTGAGCGACAAGAGACGGGGAACGATTATGGCTCCTGTTTCGTCTTTTGATAGGAGTGAATTGTAAGTACGTAGATTGAGAATTAAAAACGGATGGAATTTCAGTCCTGTTAATTATACCTACACACTACCTAGAGGAAAAACGGAGGAGAACCTTTGAAGATCGGCTTCTCTTTAATCGACCACGCCCATATAATAACTTACTTCAATCCTTCTTACTTGAATCAATAAAGCAAATGCCCCTCAGTCAACATCTATATCTAATCTCTAGTCCTCGAGGACATGAAATTCAGCACGAGTCGCGTGGAAATGGAGGTTAAGGACAAGAAGGCCGAAAGGAGCAACAACTTCTGGGTTGCCTCTGACGCCCCGTCCGCAAAAAAGAGGAAAATCCAACCTGAAGAACTGAAGAAGCATACGTCTTTTAAGGCTCCACTTTCAATGGTCACCATTTAGATTGGAGTGACTGAGATCGAAGAGGCGACCCCTTCTTGAGAGAACCAACAGGGGAAAGAAACGAAGGGAAAGGGGAGAGCTTTGAAGGGGGTCTCTTCCGTTCCGAGTCAGTGACCCTTGAATGCTGCGCTTTAAGTCGTGCCCTATTAACCCCGGGAAGAAACTGAGGATGAAGGACTTGATACCAGTGAAATTCGAGGTTTGCGACCAAGAAATGTACGATGGCGGAGGCGGTAGAGGAATGTACTGCTGTAGCGTAACGAAAAAGCCAATTACACATCAGAAGGTACTTTGATTACACGGATTAGGAGGCACTTTGATTACACGGATTAGAATAGAAGGTACTGAAATTACACATCCAAAGGTATAGTTGTTTGACTTAGACTTTTTACTACCTAGGATGTTCATTCCCAACTGATTCACGCTGTATTATGACCTGGTAGTTCTTTGTAGTTTAAGGAGCTGTCGAATTTGGGTTTTTCTACCCCCGTAATAGATATTTCCGGTCTCTATTCTGAGGGAGTACTCTTCCTCTTACCTCTATCGTCGGACCTCCTTCGGGAGTCATCCGTTAAAATTGGAACGATACAGAGAAGATTAGCATGGCCCCTGCGCAAGGATGACACGCATAAATCGAGAAGTGTAAACAATTTTTTTTCCATATTTTCCCTTGAACAGCCGAAACCCGTTTCCATATTTTCCCATAAAGCGAACCCATCCCATCTAGGTCCTCACTATTTCCCTCAAATGCAGGTCACTCTCCTGAAGCCATCCGGCTACGTCGTTCTTGAGGAATGCCTGAAGACCGTAGTTCGGCCAACCATGACTTGTCCAATAAGCGGGGTGAAGCTTGAGGAATCGGACTTAGTGCCTCTAGTACCAGGAAATACAGGGTTTTCAGCGCATAATGCGATTGAAACGAAGACGACGAAACTCATGCGCACAGCAGCACAAGTCAATAGCGACCGCAGCGGCACTGTAGGGGCGAAGGGGTATGTGAGATAAACAATTTGAGTATGAATTCCTCCTCCGCCGTACGCCTTACAGGAAGCGAAAAAACAAGATATTTAATTAAGAGCTGCATTAAAAAGCGACTCCCTGATCCCCGAACATTATCCCCGAACAGGGACTTTTCTATTTCTCCCAGAAAATTTATTATTTCGTCAGTGACATTGATGACATCAGCTAGATCTTAGCTCTTCGCAAGACAGGGACCACACAATTCGTGGCTCTCGTGTCAGTTGTTGCCAATTCACGTTTCAGTTGTCATCAAGTTGTGCTTGTGTGTTCCATCGTTTTCGAAACGCATGAGTTCATTCAGAGAGACGCTTGACTGAGTGCACTTGAGAGAAGGTTATTTTTCGACAAAGATTCGCTTACAACGGTTTCGAACTTCGACATGAGAAAGCAGGTTGGTCCCGAAAATTGATGCTTAGATTTTAGCAGTGGTTTGCTTTGAATTCAAAAATGATAAGAAGCCGTCTTTAAGAGCATTGTCCAATCTATAGAAGTAGACACATGGAGTAGCAGTGTAGGCTAGAAAAGAGCCAAACAAGATTCCTTAGTACACATGAAGGAGGGCTACTTGTTGTAGAGGCTAGAAAAGAGCCAAACAAGATTCCTTAGTACTGTACACATGAAGGAGTTCTACTAGAGGCTAGAGAAGCCAAGAAAAATGTCGCCCCGAGGCGGTGGAGACCACTTGGGGCAGCGTGCGGGCTCTGCCTCTGGCTCCGAAGGACGCGAATTTCCTTCGATGTATAGCACCGCAATAGAGCAGCATTATTTGGAATCCAGCAGTGTTAATGCGGGAGGCAGAGTCCGACACCAGCTGGTCCGGGGACCCAGGCCTGGCGAGGACATCCCAGAGCCTCAGGTCACGTTAGCTTTTGTTAAGGTTCGAAGATAGCGAGGTGACGTCTTGAGTTGTAAATACTTCTTCTATCAGTATCACGTCGATATCGATTAGACAGTCCATTATAGACCGTCGCACAGCTGTGCTCTTTATCATGTCTTGCGACCTCTAATCCTCTCGATGTCTTGGAAGCGCTGCACAAGGGTCGCTCGGAGGCTCGGATAATGGAGCTTTTCGCTGAGAAGGACTACCTCTACCGCCAAGTTAGTGGCGAGGAAAATTACATGGAGGATTTGTCGGAGGTGGCGTGTCGGAGTACAGACAGTAATGGTTGGACTTTGCTCCATTGGTGTGTGCAGAACGACTACTTCCATGTCGCGTGCGCGTTGCTAAAACTGGAGATGAGGAGTAACTGCATGCTAGAAGAGAGCTATCAGGAAATCGGAGGACAGAGGGGAGCGCAGGATAGGTGAATTTCTACTTTCTGATTTCTTCATTAAAATGCCATTTGCATTTCTTTGGATAGTTCAAGAAACCCTATGCTTTTACCTGATTCATTTGCAAAGCCTTCCATCATCCTCAGATCACGATGACAGAATCGTCCTCGCTTCCCTATTTCGATCCCGAAACGCATCCCAAAACGCAAGAAAAAAAACATCTATTCTGCAGGCACGGCCTCACCCCAGTAATGCTTGCGTGTTATACTGGTGCTCGAAGGATGCTGGACTTGCTAGTGAAGGGAAACGAGGCAGAAGAAGTGCCTCCACCGGAACACTATAACTTTTATGTTCTTCTTATCCCTTCTGACTCTTCCTTTCCACCATTTATACTCTTCTCTCTCTCGTCCATTTCTTTCTCCCGTCTTCATCACGACCATTGTGTTTTCCTTTCCTTGATTTTTCCTTTCACCCATTTTTTCATACTCCCTTGCACCTACGGAATAACTATGAGGCGACGTGTCTCCACTACTGTGCGATGCGGGATCGAGCCAAGATGATAGAACTGATAGTTCACCTAGAACCTTTGTTGCTGAACGCGGAAGATCGAAACGGCGATACACCTCTCCATCATGCGTGCATTCACATGTTTCCAAGTACTTGTTATGATTTTTTTGTGTGTGCGTTTAAGATTGGTCCTTCTAACTGCGAGGTTAGTGAAGATAAAGTTTACCTATTAGGGTTTGGGTTTAGGGTTTAGGTCGAAAACTCAAAATAACCGAGTTACTGACTGAAATAAGGGAGGCACTAGCTTATAGCGTCAAGGCTACCTTTCCTTCTCATCAGTATCTCGGTTATTCTGATCAGTTACTCGCTTATTTCAGTTTTTCGCGTACAATCTATCTCATACTCCATTGTTATGATTTTTCTTGCACATCAACACTGATGTGCAGTGATTATGTACTGAAGATACAGGGAACTCCTATGAATGATTGCCCAAAACCCTAAACCCTACAGCTTCGATTCTGCTCTTGCTGGAACTAGGCGCTGACGCGAATGCTCGGAATAATATTTCGAGGCTACCTCTAGACCTAGTAATCGCCTCCGACAGGCCAGATCCTCGTGTATTGAGGGCATTGCATGACTACCATGACCGCAATTTGCCGCAGCTGCTTACATTAAGTTTCTGGTCCACAACCTCTACAAGGTTGATAACTCATCTTCATCCTGGACATTTATTTTGTGCAAGTGCTTGGAGGGGGAAACTAAAGCTTCAAAATGATGATCTAGAGCTGATACGATGAATAATTTGTTCTGTACTAGAAGGTGAAATGGTTCTAATTGTACTAGAAAGTGACAGTTCTAATCAAACCAGCAGAGGTGCGACACGAAGTGAGCCGATTGTGTCGAGACGAGACGACACGACGATTCGTCAAGCGGCAGCTGGTCAAAAAAGAGCAGCAAATGCTAGAAGGAGGCTCACCAGGGAGCGGACAGGAACGAGCCATGCAGCACATGCATGGTAGGAGTATCGAAGGCAGCCATCGAACGGCGAATGAAACTACAGACACCACTTCTCAGCAGCACTACAGGAACAACTACAACAATAGCAGTCATGGTAGAAATGTTGGGGGTAACCATTACATAGGAGGAGGCGGTCGTGGCAATGAGGACACTATTGTTCTCTCAACTCAGCATCCTACTTTGGAGTTCGCCAGGCAGCCAGGCCAGCAAGAGGACCTAGAGGGCTATGGAGCGAGCTTTCTGCATCCTACAACACTTAAGGCTCAAAATACTTAGACTTAAGTCATTTTCAAGTGCTATTTTCGTATCCTTCGTAGGATCTTGAGAAATGAGCCAAGGAAATGAAACGTTTTCGGCTCTAACAAACTTGGCAACACCTTCATCTCCGAGGAATATCAATCAGGTGCTCCTAGGGGGTCTGAAAGCCTCCTAACGAAGGAGGGAGGCGGAGTGAGCAAAAGCTTCCGTAGTAGTACCCAAGCAACACAGGTGATGACGCAAACAGGCGATCAAGGACAGGATGAAGATGGAGTAGCGCATTACTGAGAACTGCAATCTGCTAGCACTTTAGCACTACGAGAATGTGACACATCCTAGCTAGCTATTCAAATTAAGCGCTACTACAACACATGACGAAAAATTTTACATGTTATGATTATGCTGAACATCCACAACTTACTAGTTTCTCAGAAAAAATGTTAACACCAAAAAATGTCATGCGCATTATTATTCATCTATCTTACGTCACAACAAGCTTGAAATACTTAGTCGAAATTCTAATTCCACTGTTATTTGAGAACTATTGATCCTCGTATTCCAATACTATTCCACAAAGCTAAAATTAACATGACCATTCTGATTTGATATTGATACCACATCATAGGTAGTTATCTTCAACACCTGTACTTCTAGAGAACTGTATCATCTAAGATTGAGATTCTTTCATGTGAGAAGCTAAATTGCGTGAGTGCTTTCAACTGCAGAAAAGGAGCACACTGGCTGCAGCATATCGATCAGACTAAAATTCTATGCTTACGGCAGCGACACAAACCAATCTATCATGCATGTGGCGGCATCAAAAAAAATCAACATAGGACTGGCAAAAGTGAAATGTTCAAGAAGGAGGCCACAAGGACAATACATAGAATAAGGAAAACATCTCAACATAGGAAATCCAAAACTATTTTATTCATAATCTCTATGTTCTACCCTAGTGCGACAGACGCAGGGCCCACGCAGCGAAATTCTCAGTAGGTCTGTCGACGAAATTGATGAATCTGTCCAGGCTCCAAATCCAAATCCAAATCTCTTTTTATGTTCTCGTTGCAGCGAAAGCACCAGGAGGTTCAAAAAAAAGCTCGGATCCCAAGTGTGGTTCCATTACTTCTGTAGGACAGCGTGTGAAGAAAGCTCTCACAGTCACAGAGGGTCTGGATGGATCCCTTCCTATCCTATATCTATAAGGTCATCCTCCGCGTCCGCGTCAGTTTCGACCAGTGACAGGAGTTAGAGATCAAGGTATCAGGAGATCAAGATGACTTTCAGTGACAGGAGTTAGAGATCAAAGTGTCAGGAGTCAAGGTAAGTTGGTTTTTTCGCGCACGTCGCGCATCTGAGTGACCGAGGCTCATCAACTTACTAGATCTCATAATTTATTTTCAACCTTTTTCAACACTAAAAATCCGACTAGATGATCGTTGACCCTTTTTCCCGTGTACTTAATCGAAGATCAAAAAAAAGTATCGATTTTGATTAACAAAGCATATCGCTCATCCTTTGATCATAATGTATTACGGTGAGGATTTCAATTTTTTTCTACTTACTTCGTTTACGGAGTCAACAGCAATGCTATCTGCATGTCTAGTAGATTTACATGTTCTATTTTTAGCTTCATCATGATATAAATGATTCAAATCTTGTTCCGTAGATAAAATACTTTTTCGATGATCTAAAGACTGGCGGGACCCCTCTCCGACTCAATGAAAGGCTTGATTACGCCATTATCCCATCACCTCGTTATGAGTTGAGCTTCATTATAAGAAAGTGAGTAAGATTTTTTATCGTGGTTACATGATATCACAAACGAAAACTAAAAGCATCTACTTATTCTGGGAGTGAATTTTTTTTTTTATCTTGCTTCTCTAGAAGCTTTTCACACATACTTACCTCAAATATCTGAACTTGTTGCGACTTTGGACCATTCCCGCTTACATGCCTTTGCCTGCGCGCTTCTTTTTGCCTTTGCCTGCGTGTTTTAGCGCGCTCTAGACGAGAAAGCGCGAGGCCCTTACCGTCTTCCCTGGGAAATACTTGAGAAGCCCTCTGCGTGAGGTTTCTGGTTGCTTTCCTCCGATGATGCACAAGAACGAACACGAAGAGAGACGGCCAGCCCGGGGCGCCCTCCTCCATTGTGTGCCAGGGCTCTCGCACTCTTGATGAGGTGAGTGACCCGCCTAGGGCGCAGCAGGAGCAGAGGCGCGGCGGTGATGGTTTCGGTGCTCAGTGTGTTCTAAGTGTTCATGGTGAGGAGAGGCCCATAGCCCCGGCAGGTTGGTGCCGCCTCGGTGTTTTCCATGAGGGCAAGGGGGTTGGTGGGTTGCAGGTGCGGCGCCTTGCGTGGCCTTGTTGGTTGCTTGTGTTGCTTGGTTGTTGGATGTTTGTCGGACAGTCTACCCGGCCCAGGTGTGTAGCCTGGTCGCTCACCTCGCCCTCGTAGGGATGAGGTGGCCTCCCGCCCTCTGCCTCTGTTCTTACCACAACCATGCACGCTACAGCTACCTAGGTTGGCAGCTTCTTTCTCTCTGGGCTCCGATCGCTCGGCTCCGGCAGCCGTGTTGAGGAGGCCAAGGCGGAACGGTCACTGTTGTTGCTGGGCGACACAGCTGAACACCTGCCGCCGGCTCCCTGGTTGGAGTTTGTTTCCTTTCGCTCTCTGGAACACGCGCGCGCGTGACGGCATGGCCCCTACCCGGCCACAAGTTCCCCTGGATATTCTACACGGGCGTCCTGACTTGCCGCAACCGCATCGCGTGAGCCCTGTATGTTCATTATAGCAGGCCGCTTGCTTTGCCGCACACTAGTGAGTAAGACCCAACGTGTTGCTGAACTCCTTCTATACATACATACACTTTTCACAATCTTCAACATCCCAGGTGAAAAAGGATTTGAGACAGTACAAACGTCAACTAGCTTGCCACGATGAATTAGTTTTCCATCTGAACTACACGCATTCGTTTTTCTTTCCATGGATAGATGCTGCTCTAGCGTATACATAAAAAACTCATAGAGGTATCAGTGATGAAAATAGGGTAGCGCCCACATAAGTATTTCTTTCGCTGTTGTAACGCGAATTACACTAGCTGGCTCTTTAGTCTAGCTGGCGCGGGTTTAGTCTACTCTTATTGAACAGAACATAATTTCTTTTATTTTGAGCTCTCTTCGTTGAAGCAAGGTGTACAACTACGTGTGCTTGTACTAGACTCTCTGTTGCTACTATAATTGGCAATCATCTGAGAACGTCGAAACAAGATGACGTCGCCTGCGCGTTTGTCGTTGTGGATCATGATGAGATTCACTTGGAAGGCATTGCTGATCCTGTGGTACCCTTCTTTGGTATCGCTAGGATCGGCCTCTCATAGAAGTCCGGCGGACCCTGCTGGTCAAGATGGCCTTCTTCAGACTCCTTGGAGAACTGCAGAGAAGAACTGCACTACAACAAGGAGGGGGGTTCAAGAACTGCATGCAGAAGTACCAGTGCATGTGAATCAACCACCTGCAGGACGAGCAGGACCACAGGATTCGGAACACAATATTAAGCGCCAAACGTCGTCTTCAGCAACACCCGCTCAGCGACATTCGGGTCCGAAGTCGCAGAAACATCTGTCGAAGTCGCAGGCGCAGAGGCATCTGTCGAAGTCGCAGAGGCATCTGTCGAAGTCGCAGAGGCAGCTGACAGTCCCTCTAAACTTGTTGGCCAAGGGCTTAGTTTCTAGGCAAGACGCGGAGTTCCTTGATACGACACAGAAAACAACAGTGACGGACCTTTTTAGGGAGCTCGATTCTTGCATTGGCTTGCAACGGGATGCGTTTTCGCTTTCCTATGACCTCTCTGGGCAGATCTATCGGAAGATCATAAGCGCTAAGGATGAACAGGGGAGACCACGAGGAGCCTTTACTAGAGGAGCTCTTCTGGATTCTGAGTATTATAATCCCAATATTCAAGAACATCCTCGTTCTAGTGGAGGACGCACAAGACCGAGACGACTTGCTGCTATTCTGAGACTGCGACGCGAGAGCAGAGATATAGAGCTTGATATCCTCTTGGAGATGGAGCGAACCTATTTGAAGGAGGTTGAGGCCTTGTGCGGTAAGGTGGCAACTCTTCACAGTAAATCGAAAAAGGACCAACATCTTCATCACATGCAAGAAAAGCTTCAACGTGAATCTGACCCTGGTCGCCTCTGTTTTTTTTTCAAGCAGCAACTGGCTAATGTTAAGGATAGGTTACTACAGGTGTTCTTGTTTCCGTTCGTCTCCCCTTTTCCTGAAGGGGAAAAGGCATAACGAACGGGGTAAACGAACAGCAAAAGCCTACCTCTAATAATGAGATCAACACAGCAGCGCGCCTCGCGGCGTCCGGATCATTGCTGGCCACAAGGATCATGCGAAAGTGGATGGGTGCTCCCTTGCGCTTTCATGATGGCATGGAGACTCTCTTATCAGCGCTGCTGCCCACCAACGCTAAGAGCGCTTTCCTCGTAGACGATTACGGCCCTTCTACTCCATCACAACAACATCTTGAGCAAGAAGATCAAACTCCTGCTCAAGAATCTACTTATAAGAACGGAGCAAACGGTGTGGAGGATGATGATCAAATTATTGGAGATGAAAGTCGTTCTCGTCGTGATGAACGAGTACCATTCCCTGACGAGGAGGTGGACAGGCAGCACGTGATGAGCCTACGAAATATAGAGCGACAGCGGGTGCTTACTGCAAACGAGGTCGCAAACCTGCGGTATAGGGACTTGCTTCTGCGACTCTCGGAGTCCGAACGGCGGAGCTTGGACTTTTTTGTAGATGTGGCGAAATCGGTACTACGTTTTCAAAGCCTGATGGAACCTCGTGTGGAGGGTGACAGTCCCCCCTGCTATCTTGCTTCTGAAATGTTCACACGTCCGGACAACTCTTGTTCACCAAGGGATCCGATGAAAGCTGGCCCGCGGTTCTCACGCGGACTTAAGCCTTACGAGCCTGCGTACCTTGAAGCCATGAAGCGCGCATTCATCCGGTACAGACCTGTGGATTATAAGGGCGGCAGCGAGGACGAGGAGGACTCTGAAGATACACTGCAAGAATACAATGGAGAAATTGAAGAACACGCAGATGTGGAGGGTGCTGGTAGCCCTTCTCCAGCAGGCAGCGATGGCTGCTACACATTCGGAGGTGATGACAGATCCTCAGCTTTCAGCTTTGGCAGAAGTTCTTCTCGAACTCAATCGCCTGAATCACCTACGAGTCAGCTGCCCTGCGTGGTGTCTGAACCGGAGGAATTCGTTGGTACTAGAAATACAACTATTTTAGATATGTCGATGCCGGACGGTCTATAGTGCCAACCGCTCTCATACTAGGGGGGCCGCCCTGTTTTGGCCCTAGGTCATGGCCATGCAGGTGACGCGTGCCGCGCCGTACTGCGGAAAGGGGGCGCCCGTCGCGAGCACCCGCCGGCCCGGTCGCAATCGGCGGCAAAACAACCCCGGACACACGTGGCGCCGCCCATCGGCGGCGCCTGTCGTCGTGTGTGGCAGCCACCTCGCTTGGGCTCCAAGCAAGCCGCACCGGGCACGGCGTCAGCCTGGTGGACTCGGGGGGGCTAGTGTGACACACCGGCGCGGGCCATCAACTTGATGCGGATGTTTTGACGGAAGCACGCCGCGGGCAACCAAGACAGCGAGCACCACTGCCGCCTGGGGGAGTCAGCCAGCCGCCACACGCGCCGAAATTATGCAAATGAGGAACCCGCCACCTGTGTGAGTTTGGTAAGCAGAAAAGCGCCACCACCTCGCGAAGGGGTGGCGCTTGGTCGACCGCGTGAAGGCGGGCATGACTCTAAGGCGCCGCAGCCGGTTGGAGGCTTTTCTGTTTTGTCACGCCTTGCCCCGAAAGAGTGAGCGGAGAGCAAACGCGCCCGGGCTCCGCTAGCCCGATGGGGAAAGAAGGCCGCTATGCTGCTCCGGTGCAAGTGAAGCCTCGCGCTCGATTTCGAAACTGATGCGAAGCTGTTCAGGATTTGGCGAGATATTTTTCCCGCTTTCCCGCGGTAACATTTCCGCGAGTCGCGTCTAGACAGATATCGAGCGGCGCCCCTCTTGCAGTAACTGGCTGGCGCGAACTTATCGCGACCGCCGGGGCGTTAGGCTGGGGGCCCGCCTGTGTGGGGCAAGAAACCACACCGCCCACCGCATGAATTTCGGCGCAACGCTGACGAGAGCACGAACACCGTCCCAAGGTGTGGCGCTTCTCTGTCTTCGCTTTGACGCAGCGCCTTGGTTTCTGGGGTTGCGATTGCGGCTGGCACTGGTACACGGCGGGGCCGGCGGAGCTGCGCGCGCTCCGTGGTCTTAAGCGTCACGGTTTAGGGCCCCCCGCTGGCGTCGGTCTAGTATTGAATCACGAGGCGCATCCAAGCCGGGCCGGAAGGGTGGCGCCAGCCGTACGACGACACCGCCCGCGGCCGTCGTTGCTTTCCCCCAAGCTCCGACCCGCCTCCAATATCTGTAGTTATGTTAATGTATATGCGGGGTCCGGAGCATGCTCATAAAAGTGGGACTATCGTCATGAAAGTCCGTCAGCCTCTCACTCTGTATCAAAAAATCAAACGAAGGCGTCGGGCTTGGCTTGGTCTATCTAAGCACCATGCTCCGCGCCATCATTGCATTATCCATCTTGACTATTTCCATGTTTTCTTACAGGCACCAGCACATTGGTTCCTCCTGTGTTGTTTCGGCCCGACGAAATTGCATCAAGGATCGGCGACAAAGAGTGGCAACTGTTTTCGGAAAGGCTGCCATTTCAGAACAAGGGTGAAGAAGACCCACTAAAGCCTCAGAGCGCTTTGGATCGAGGAGACCTCTTGCAGCAGTTACTTTCCACAGAATCGTGGGTCTTGGTCTTCTTCGAAAACGCGTTGCGCCGATGGATTCCAGTCCTCGACGAGGTCTTGTCCGAGGATTTCGAATTTGAACGAGAACTCGAGAAGGTTGAAAAAATGCTACAGAAGAACGTAGAAAGGAGGAACACTACGTGGCCTGCAAGCGACAAGAGCTTGTCTTCGTGGGTCACGGCTCCTTTTTCTCTCCATTCCTCACCACCTAGCTATCCTTCCCATTCAGTTTCAGGCTCAGGTTCCCGAAGAGAAAAGGAGGAGAGGGAAAGTGAAAGACATGGAGGGACTCCCACTCAACAACCATATCACTGGCTGTCTGGGTCTTCGACCCAGGCTCCACCGATGGCTCCCATGCAAACTCCAACACCGTGGCCACCTACCGGCGCTCCGTCGTATGCAGCACCGACGTTTGCGCAGGAATATCATGGGGGAATAACAACCCCGTGGTCACCTGCTAAACACTCGGTGCTGCAGGAGCAAAGAACTCGCGACCAAGCCGCACTGGAGGCGTTTAAGGGCGTTCTTGAAGCAGGGAAGAAGATGGAGCAAGTGCTGCAGGAGCAAAGAACTCGCGACCAAGCCGCACTGGAGGCGTTTAAGGGCGCTCTTGAAGCAGGGAAGAAGGTGGAGCAAGTGCTGCAGGAGCAAAGAACTCGCGACCAAGCCGCACTGGAGGCGTTCAAGGGCGCTCTTGAAGCGGGGAAGAAGATGGAGCAGATGGAGGACCTTGGTGGAGATTCCAGTGGTTGGAATAGGGGTGCACGTTCCTTCCATGATGAGTCATTGTCGGACCCAGACAGAGTATTCCACGAGATCCTGACACAAGCAGACATGCTAGGCTCCTTTACTAGTCTAGTAAATCTTGAAGTACAACAGAACGATAATTCTGAAAAAGCGAGAACTGCACCAGAGCGAAAAAAAGAACCTAGTAGTACAACCCCGGATATTACAGGACCTGCTGGACTAGGTACTAGTTCTATTTCATCACTACCTGGAGCGGACACAAGAACGTTGTCACCAAAGGAGGCCCGCGAGCAGATGTCAGGAGCTCTAGGGAGTCTCACAAAGACTCTCGGCACTTCTTACGATCTGCTGCCTTATGGAAGCGCGCTAACAGGCGTTGCGACTCTTCCCGGAGCGGATTTGGACATCATTCTTTTTGCGAAAAAGGTAATTACAATCTAAAGTGACTGTGTGATTTAAGGTAGTTGTATTGGATTTTGTGTTTTTGTTAGGAGTAGGACCAGATACCGACATCGTCTACTCGTTAGACATTTTTTTTATCTACATTCATACCAGGAGCAAGCCAGCGAGCATACGTTTTCTGATGCAAGTGTCCGGAAAATGGTTCAGTTCGCAAAGTTGGTGGGTTTGGCATGCTTTCTAGATTTGTACGTGGTCGGAGGTACCACAGCGACCCCAGTTTGGCCCATCAATTGCCGTGAGATTGCAAAACTCTGGACTCCGGCGGAAGAGGAGAAGAAGGGGGCAGAACAGGATAGGAGTAGAGCTAGAGCAGGGGAGGCGTTCTTGAGGTCGTCCGCTCAGCAAGGTCAGCAATCCTTGACTCAAGGTCAACAATCCGGTGAGATTCCTGCTGAAGTGATTTTGATTGCCGCTCGGGAGCTTCATCGCCTGGAGACGCTAGAGACGGCACTAACCACATCAACAAAAAAAAACTCTGCGGACGAAAGGGAATGGTCATGGCACGATCCTGCTGAGACAATGAGAAACCTGACGCATAATGGCGTCGGACCGTTCACCAAGCAGCTGAAGCTTCTCTATCGTGGCTCTTTGGAAGTTGAGTTGTCCTACGCAGAACTACTGGCACCACCAAATGCAGTGGTGACCACAACCACGCAACAAGTGGAAGCCGCGCAAGCGGTGACACATCAAGGGGAGGAAGCTCAAGAAACGCAAACGGTGTCTTTTCTTCAACAACGACAGAAACAACTATGGTGGCAAGAAGAACTACGAGGAAACACGGACGATCCTCAACACCCTTCTTCAGCTTCAAGTAGTAGTAGTAGTAACAGTCCGCTGGTGCCAGCACCATCGGAGGATGAGATTGCGCAGTCTGCTGCTATGCTTCGTGCGCGTGCAGAAGCCTTCCCTGGTTTGAAAAACAGCTTGCTAATTAGGGATTACATCCTCCAACAGCCTTTGCTGAGGGACGTGGCGATCGTGCTGAAGCTCTTTGTGAAAAAGAATCACATGCGGTATCCTCGCGACCCTGGCTTTTTGAACAATTACACTTACATGCTGCTTCTCGTGCACTTTTTCGCTGTCAGGTTGGATTTTTTGCTCTTACACAACCCTGATACGGTTCACTTCCTGCCTTCGGTGCGGCACTTAGCAACGCACCTTGCTGCAGAGGAAAAACTAGCAACGTTGTTCTCAAAAGAAAGTGAGCCTGGCAGTGGCACTACACATTCGAGACCAGGAACACATTGGGACTCGATTTTGTTCAGCGGAGACAGTTTTTTTCAGGGCGCTCAATGGTTCGAATCAGCTGTAAGTAAACGTAAAGATGGAGTGTGGTCAACAGCACCAGAAGAGCGGGATTTGTGCAGTAGGAGGAAACATGTGCAGTTTATCGTACCCACCGCACAAGTCCACGAGGTGTACAAAGGAGCTTACTTCGAAGCACAGCATCAGGAGCAACAAGAGAAAGGGTCGTCCTCGACGTTGCCCTCGGGAGCCTCAACAGGGTTAGGACCCTGCCAGCGTCATCGTGCGCGGCTGGTTCGGCTCGCATTCGCGGAATTTCTTCGTTGGTTAACTAATTTCATTCGCGACTCGTCCGCGGTCCGAGCCATCAGCATACGCCCTTCCCTGTTGAACCCGGAAAAAATACAGACAGCTGCCGGCCGATGGCCGGAAGTCTGGGAAGGACCTTTTGCGAGTTTAGCAGTAGAGGATCCTTACGACGCGTCTCGGAGGCTTGTACTCCTAAAACCACACACTTTTGTACAGCGGATCAGCTCCGCCTTACACCTGCTCGATTATGTGAAAGAACTGTTCCCTTTCCCGGGACAGCAACAGGAGCTAGCAGGGGTTCACCAGACTCTGGACGAGGGGGCTCGCCGTAATCAAGAGAATGAGCTGAATCCTCGAAATATATTGCGCACTTTGTTTAGCGATGAAAAGTCGCTCTATGATCTTGCGCGACTACTTCTCCAGTTATTGATGTAAGTTGAAGATTGGAGATTTGTTGAAATGAGAAGAGGTATTCATGGATAACAAGGTACTTACACGTTTGTTGAACGCCCTTCCACCTGTTAGACAGGACGGGTGCAGAGGTGTCATGACATGACATGCGTATTCTCTTTATTGAGTAGAATTTCAATAGCAATGTTTTTTTTAGAAACAAGTCCTTCACGCCTTTTTTTACTCTAGTACCGTTTTCAAGCCGATTCATTTCTAGGATTTCTCTACCTTATTAATTTGAATCTTTTTTACACCAATTCCTCACTCTATCGCTAACTAGCTGGCAAAGGCATCCTTTTTCATCACAATGATAGATTATGTGATGAAAGAGCGAGACCCGACTCGCACTTAACGCGCTGCTTTGGTTGCTCAGTTAAGTCCTTGCAACTTGTGGTGCAATTTGTGCAGGTCCGGCGCCTATGAACGAGCACTGAAGTTGTTTTTAACTGTGTGGGTCCGTTGCTTGCTACTGGGTACTTCGCGCATTTCCCTCACGGCGGGAGGCTTATAAAGAACATCTTGATACTACCAGTTCCAGCTTTCGATCGTCATCATCTTGATACTAACGCTTCTTGGTAAGTCACTTAGTTGTTGTATCATAAATGAGATTATAATGAGCTGGAGCTTCCTCTGATGACCGATTGCTATGCATGCAGCGCATGCTCTGTCATAGACAAGCATAGGTGCCTGCATCTTCTTGTCAGCGAAGTTACAAGAAGGTACGAATTGTATTTTTGATGTGTGATCTTAATATCCGGAGTCGGGGAACGAATGACAAAGGCATCAATAGACTTAGCCTTAAACATGATCATCAACAACAGCACTTCTTGCTGAGTAGAAGTCGACGAGAAACGACACTCAGTAGACAAGGACTGACTTGAACTCGTATAGAAAGCATGTAGTGAAGAAGTGCAAAGGATAGAACGAAAGTAGTAGTGCAACGCCTCTAGAATAGGCACAATAATCAGGAGTCACGAAAATAGGTGCAACAAGGGAAAGAAGAAATAGAAAATCATGCACCTTACTTATAATTAGAGATGCTAGACCCGGTGAGTGGGTAGTACGTCAATCGATCAAAGACGGAAGTAGGCGGTGCTTCAGTGGCGGCGATCGGTCTAGTGTACCTGAAAAAGTAGGGCTAGCGTAGCGCCACCAGCTCTAGGTCGTAGTTGTGTTTTTGGCTCTTCAGTACGTGGCCACTGAAGTCTGCTGGTGTGCCTAGTAGACCTACACCTAACCTAACCTAATCACTCCATCGCCATCATCAGCATCATCATAATGTATTAACTCGATTTATGTCGCCGCTTACTGTATGGATAAAGAATCGATTGGAGTGGTAGTACCATGAATCTGTGGACTGTTCCTGATGTCCCAGACTCGCGCTGGCTACCAGTAATCCATAAAGATATGCTTTCTTACAGATAGTGAATCTTGCGAATTTCTTAAACGTCTGAAGAGAATGTTGTAGAGCAAAGCTGTAGAGAGGCACCCGTCTACCTTGCTGTCTCGTAAAAAACTAACATGCATTTGACCGAAAAGGCTCTAGATGTGGTGGAAACTACAACAATGGAAGTAGTGAAAAAATTGATTATAGAGGACGCTAGAAATAGCGACATCATTACAATCTCAATCAAATCTCAATCATGCTAGAACAAGTAGGAGATCGCGCATGTATTCCCTAAAAGTTTCTCAGAGGAATTCTACCGTATGTTTTCATTCTACAGCACACTATGTGTAAGTAGAAGTCGGGCATCAGAGCAACCTTAGACTCAAGTGCATTATATGGAGTGCATCGGTCCAACAGTTCCCCCGTTTTTCGGTCAAGTTCGTGGTGAAGCTTCGTATTTTTCTATCGGTCTTCCCCTGGTGCCCCAGGTAACAAAAAAGAGAGGCCAAAGGAGAGATTGATACAATGTACCTGCCAACAGTCTAGATCATCGGTGATCCTAGAAATACAAATCGTTACGAGTAGACGCTAGTGAGATTCATCTCTGCACACCACCCAGCAAACACGATCCCTCTAATTCTAGTACCTTTTGAATTTAGTTATAGATACTAGTTTTGACGACTAAATCTAAATTGGGCTGAATACCCTCTACGCACAGATCATTTTTGAGACAAAAGGTGAACAAATTTCGGGTGCGTCATTTGTATCGTAAAGGTTGAGTACTTCTCTACAGAACTCCAATGTAGATAGATTCATAAATACACAAGAACTCCAATGTTAGAACTCTATAACGTATTCAGACACAACATTTTTGGCTCTTCAGTAGCCACTGAAGTCTGCTGGTCTATCTAGTGGACCAACACCTAACCTAACCTCCAACGTAAAGATTAAGTACTTCTCTACAGAGCTTCCCATTTGTGGTCTGATACTTCTTTAGCCTGATGAAGGAACGATGGGCAGGTCATCTTTCTACCTCGACTGCGAGCAGGACTATGGTGTTTCTGTGTCTTCGGGTCCCCACGTCGCCCCTAGCGATCTCGCCTACACCGCGTGGTTTGAATCGCGACTCCATGACTTTCAGCACTGGCAGGGGCATCCATGGTATGCCCATGGTGCTAAGGCTAGCAGCGTTGTCGCGGGCACTGCAGGCGGCTGGTCTGCTTATGGCTACATAATATATTAATCCGTTGTTTTGGTGGATGATCCCTCAACCTGCGTGTAGTACAACTACAAGGGTGGAAAAGCCAAGGATATACAGCCTTAAATTTTTGTGGCGATTGTCGTAACAGAATCAATCAGAAAAGAACTACATGAAGAATGTTTGTGTATCATGTCCGCGTTGGGGGTAGACACTAAAAATAGCTACATAAAAAGAGGTGTCATAGACACTAATGCTAGCTACATAAAAAGAGGTGCCATGACATGACATGACATCTAACCTGCCGTAACGGGGGATCCGGATGTTGCTGCGCGTATCTGTGCAAAGGACCCCACCTGTGGCGGCTTTTGCAGCAATCCGCAGCTCCATCGCTCTTACTTCTACGACTCTCACCTGCTGACGCGCAGGGAAATGTTTCTCCGCAAGGAGATTCATGATCGAGCAGGAGAGTTCGTTAAGGCAAGAACCAAGAGATGAGCATCCTCAGCGCCTTCCTTGGTGGCTTTTTCAAGGGGAAAAAGAACTTCTATGTTCCAAGGATAAGAAGACTCCCAAGGAAGAAAGGGACCAGGGATGGTCTCAGGGATCATGCGACACGGTGCAACTCTAAGCTCGAGAACACTTCCTCCTTGGCTCCTGAGGGCACCAGTGCAGATATGTCGCCAAGCAACCGCTGGCTCTGCTACGGCGAACACACGCCACCTGTGGTGGACTTCGTGAGACGCAGTGGCACCATGTACAAAAAAGCTCCTGTAGCCTACATGAAAGCAGATCTAAGGACGCAAGAAGCAGAAGACGCATCATCATCTTCTTCTTCTTCTAGAGATGGTGATGGTCAATCAGCACAGCAGGATGGGCAAGGTCAAGCAGCACAGGACGATGGAGGTGAACGATCACAACAGGATGCTGGTGGAGACGGAGAAGAAGGAGTAATCATGATGTCCCAGCATGCGCCTCCACGGATCTTCAAGAAAGAACTGCGGATTGCATCGCTGTCCGCGGGAGGCACGTTACCCAGTCGAGGAGTACCTTTATCCGATGCGGAGAGGGTACACATGATGAAAGAGATCTGCGCGAACCAGAGTTGGACTGCTGGCGTTTACGCAGGAAAGTCACTTGTAGCAGTAAAAGAGGGTGACGAGAGCAAACACGGTACTTCTAGAGCAGTTCTTTCCTGTACGTGTATCCTCTGCTGCAAAAACGAACAATGCACTGCAGATGTATGTGCATGTGTATCCTCTGCTGCAAAAACGAACAATGCACTGCAGATCTAGTTCTTTCCTGTTTTCATCTGCAGTGCATTGTTCGTTTTTGCAGCTACGCAGTCGTAACTACAACTACCAACTAAGTAATCAACGTCACTTTCTGATAGGGTGTCTTGTGATGCATTCTTTTCATCAACAAACGTTCTGTTAGCTGCCATTTGGCTTCTACGGTGATCACGGATGGTCATATCAGGGACACACATTTGCTGGCAGGATCATATCGATATGCTCTGCAGCACCACATCACTATAGTATAGTCCTTATGCTCAATATCTCCTCAGGTCCGATGTGTCATGGCTTTTGCTACAACAGGCAGAGCAAGCGTGGTTACTTTTACAAGGACCTACTACAAAACCCTGAACAAGCAAGAGAAGCCTCACAGGACTTACCTGCTTCATCTGGTGACGTGAAACAAGGCATTCCACGTGCACCAGATAAGGGTGAACCAGCAACAGGAGACGCAGCAGTTGACAATCCTGCAGCGCCGCCTCTTTTAAGGTTTACTTACCATAATTTTCCATCTTCAGTAGATAGTACTTACATCTTGGAGGAGCTTGTCCCAGAACCTCTACAGCTTCAAAGTGAACTTCAAAACGGGAGCTCGTCACATCTTTCGAGTAAGCTCTAATCCCTGGAGAAGAAAAGCATGCAGATCCATTGAACGACGGTCCTGGTGATATGGACACACCGGGAGCATCAACTCTGAACGCACCACCTGCATCATCTGCGACACAGTTTGTTGCGGAGTCATCTTCGGATTCCAGCAGTGGCCTGACCCCCGTTGGCATCCAGCTTCGTCCCCCGGCGAAGACATTAGAGGAAGCCCCCGATGTCAGAACGCAGAATCCAGAGCTGATCACGAACAATGCTGATCACAAAGCTGCGGACAACGCTGACGAGTGGGAGTGTTATTATGCGGATGCGGAAGAGCAAGAAACAGTCAGTCGTGGCGTGGTCGAACGAAACGCCAAAGCTACACAGTGGGATTGGCTTCAGAAGAAGGAGTGTGACCATGATCCTTGGGGCTATGTAAGTCCTGACTGCAAAAAACGAGGGCCCGCGTCGCATTTCTGCCTTAGGAGTCGATGCAGACCGCCGCCACCACCATCAGGAAGGAGAAATCCAACGCAACAGATCCTCGGTTTTGGCACATCTCTTTTTCACGGTTGGGATCAGGATCTGCGACTGCAGAAGACCGCTGCTGCAGTCCTTTTCGGGAACGTTTTGTCGAAGACAAGTAGCGCATCTAGTGAACTTGATGCCCTTTACACCAGTGAAGATCCGGCAGCGCAAGTATTCGCGGTTCCCAAGAACAGTCACATTTCCTTAGATGCAGCAAGGCTGAGGAATTCCGGTGCCGGTGCACGAGGACTCTGCAAGCGCGTGGCAGCCGCTTTTTCCGGAAAGACAACAGTTGGGACGCTAGGAGTCTTGCGGAAAGGAAAGCTAGTCCCCGAAGCCTGCTCAGGCGGACCCGGCATGCTGGTGAAAACACGTGGAGACCATGAAGATGATAAAAGCAGAGGCAAGGATCAGTGGTTCTTCTGTTGCGATGGTCATGAGCATGCTGGTCGCGTCGCTGAAGATGAAAATGCTGTCAAAGAGGATCAAGCAGGAGGGTCTTCTAGCACAATGGACGAAGGTGGAGCACCGAAGAAGCTGGGCAAAAACCTGGTTTGCGAGCCATTATCCGAAATGGTTAGCCCAAAAGCATGCTTGCACGCCATCCACCAAGCCTTCGTTGGGAAAGAGGATCTCCTTTCCTTAGCCGAAAAAGAGGCAAAATGTGCGCAGCTTTGCTTCGTGCGGCCTACCCTTGAAAAGCAAAAAGGTATCATAGTTAAGGCTACTGATAAAGCGTCCTCAGCTACATCGATCCCTGGCTTTTTTTTCTACTCGAGTGAAGGAAGCCAAAAATAAGTGCTCTGAGGAATGCTCTGAGGAAGTGCGGCTCTAACGTAGGAAGAATCGCTGCGGCATTGGGTGAGGCGAGAGACGACGCTTTGTCCTCGGTGCAGTACTTAACCGGACTACAGACGTCAGCTCCTTCCCCAAAAGGCCCGCCAGGAAATTTTAGAGTGGACTGCTTCGATCCTGGAAGTCGAAATGAACTCTATGTGCCTGGACCAAGCAGCTTAGGATTAGGAGATAGTACAGTGAAGATCGACCCAGGGGGGCCGTTGGACGTGCGAAAAGCAGGAATGTGGCCCATTGGCGTTGTTTTTCTATAGTACTGTTGTGCTTAGCTAGGTACCGTAACAGCACGTTTTTGATACAACAATCCAAGAATGAAGAAGGCGAACGCGGTAACTAAGCTCTCAGAGCTTGACAAGTGATTAGCGAGATAAGCGAGCATTATGTTGCGGGCGTCTGCAGATTCGATGAATGCCGTGGCTTCGTCAGTAGTATTTGCTTGGGGTACATCGTTTGGAGCAGGCCGTGATCGATACCTGGGACGCTTCGAGCAATGGATCGATCGTCGATCGATCGCAAGCCGAGCTACTTCGTCGCCTTTCGGACTCGCTCCACTTCGACCATCAACCTTTAGTAGCACATAGCACTTAGACATAGACGGTCTCGTTTGTACTAGTCGCTTCGCAATCGTCGATATCATATACTTCTAGGTGTACTTTGACCTTGCTTGCAATGTGTGTGATTTTCGACTTTTGTTTCACGGCCATGCCATAATTCATTGGGCACCAAACCTCTTCTATGAAAGGAAGTAGAACTTCACCAGTAGACTAGGAAAACTACTCGGGATGTCAGTGAATGAATGGGCTAAAAGTTTCTTGATATCAGAGGTGTAAACTCTTGTGCCTCTGGCTGGGAAGGTCAGCAATGGCGTCGCAGTATGTTTCTGCTATCTCCTATTTGGAAGCGGCTCAGCCTGGGTTATTGACGCCGTTGTTTGGCGGGTCGAGCGCTGCCGACGACCGTACAGAAGAAGAGCAACTTCCGCTGCCTTCTGGAAGGAATTCTGGTGGTCAAGAAGAGGAGAGTGGTCGTGATGGAGTTGCTGCGATTGGAGGACCTAAGAAACGACATGCGAAACGTCCAGAAGACTTTTTTGCCGAGCTAGCAGCTTCACCAACAGGAAGACGAACGAAGGATGTCGTGGCGACGAAACCGAAGGAGGCCGACGTGGAGGTGGAGATACAACTGCCAGAAAATAAAGGGTCGACGTGTGCAGCTGATTCTTCACCGCCGAAAAGGTCTAGACCGCCAGAAAAAGGGTCATGTGCAGCTGATTCTTCACCGCCGAAAAGGTCTACACCACAAGGACCATCTCTGGATGAGCGCAACATCAAGACTGCTTCTTCTACACCGAAAATCTCGAAAGCATCACCTGTTCTTTCCCGACTGGATGCTCCTGCACAGCCTTCGCGTTCACCGCCGTTTGTGTTTTATCGACGGCGCAACAAGAGGAAAGCCTCACACGGCGCATTGTCGTTTCATGTCGAGAGACGTTAAGGCTGTACCTAATACATCTTTGGACGTACTATCCTTGAAACTACGTATGGAGGAGTATCCTAAGGGAATACTCCCCCATACTTTTCAAGGATGCGCTTGAAAGATGAACTACGGACAGCGCTAAAGACGGAGCAACTTCGTTTTTTTACCCGAGAAGCAAAGAACTGGAGATGCAGCCGCATCATCTTCCTCTTCTTCCTCGTCCAGTTCGTCAAACGCTGGTGACATTGGCGCTCCCAGCTCGTCAAGCGCTCCGGGAGGTGACGTTGGACCACGATTGGAAATAAAAAGCAGCGACGTTGGACGAGCTCCAAATCAAGTTCCTGTTTTTAAACAACCAGTGAGTGAAGGAAGCCCCACCGCAAATCCGATACCAGATCAAGTTCCTGTTGTATCGTCGTCATCATCTTCCAAGAGCAGCTCTTACTCTTCCACCACGAGCTCATCTAGTATCCCTTCACGCGATGACCTGGTCGCTCGCATTGAGGCAGCGCGTGCAGGCACTACACGTCCACTTCGTTCGAAGTCCAATGACACTTCTAAAACAACTAGTGTGAGTGCTGAGGGTCTTCGAGGAAGTGGTTGTAATCTCCAAAGTACAGGTAAAAGTGCAGTGATTGGCACGACAATGTCTGGAAGGATCGAGCAGCTCGCATCAAAAGGAGCGAGGTATGCCGCGAAGAAGGACGTCGCACGGGAAAATGGTCCTGGCTTCAAGTTCAAGGTGCCGCTCTCTCAGCGTCCAGCGTGGCAAGACGTGGATACTTCTTCGAGGCCACCACCTCAGAAGCTGCAATCATCTAAAAATCCGCTAAGCCCAGACGCAAGGATGGCGCTGGAAGACTGGTTTGTGGCAGCAGCTAAGAACACTCCTAGTGGACCGTCGCCAGATTGGGGCGACGACGATGATGATTCTGATGAGGGAAAGCAGGGTGTAGCTAGAATGAAGCTAAGGGGTCCTGATCATGTTGACAAGAATGTTGCAAATAACGCTTCAGAGAATGTTGACGATGCAGTTGTAGGGGATCACGGAGATGTGACACCAAGAGAACAAGAGGCGCGAGGACGATCCGTTTCCTACGGAGAAGGAGGTCATGATAGTTGTCCTTCAAACAAGCTAGAAAGTGATGTTGCAGCAATGAAAACTAGTGAACAAGGACAACAACATCAACTGGGAAATAGGAAGAACAAGCTTGTTGAGCAGGGAGGATTCACTTCGCCGACATTCGGAACGCCTTACATGCAGCAACTATCCGGATCGACACTGTCACCCTCAGTCACTGTATCACCGACGCTCGCTGCACCACTGGTGAATATTGCCATTCCTGGATCTTCTACCGACATGGAAGAGTTGAGAAAACAGATCGCGGCACTTGAGAAACAAGTAAAGAAGAGTAGGAGTACTAGTTCGGGCTTTGTGGAGGAGGGCGCCGACAACGACGAGGAAGAGAAAAATTCGTCTGGTACGAATGAAATTGGAAGTAGTGAAGGTAGTAGTGCGAATCGTTCTAGAAACAGAAATGCGAACAATACCACAAAAAGCTTATCTTCAGACGCACTGCCGCGGAGTAGCACAAGGTTATCTTCAAACGCACGTTCTCTTGTTCGCGACGAGGATTCTGAACACATTCCTCCTAGAGATAGTAGAGATACACGTAGAACAGCCAAGGAATACGCCAGTGCTGCGAAGTATCATTCGATAGCAGGAGGAGAATCGGAGCGTTTTTCGACATCCCAAGTTCTCAGGCAGTCTCCGACTACGCGTGAGAACGCGTCAGAAGTTAGGCACTCTTCAACTACTCGGGACTCGTCGTCGCCGCTGGAGCGCGACTCCAGAGGAGTTTTCAGTCAAAAAACGCAGCGAGACGGTATGATGAAGGACTTCATATCTTCTGCAGACCCCTCCATGCTCCGCGGCCTTTCTCAGCTAATGCAGGTCTTAGGACTTGGGAACGCCGATTCTAGACCTGGCCCTGGAGGGATAGCCGAAATGGATAGTAGCTCCATTGCAGCAGGTGCGAACCCACAGTTGGTACCAGCACCACACAACCAACACCCTCTGGGCCACATGTTCGCGGCCTACGCGAAGGAGCAGATGCCAGAAACGAAAACGAATGAAAAGAGTGCTTCGACAACTGAACGGGAGAATCTTCAAGAAGAAAGAAGTGGTAGTGCTGTCGGGGATCGTGGTAACACTTCTGTCGATGCTAAAAATGGAATGGGTGAGACAGCTGCCGATCCTACTGTTGGAGGGATGATCACGTTTTTGGATCCCTCGCTGGTACAGCGCGACAAGGAGAATTTTCTGAGACAGGTGCTGTCTTTCGTCGGCGGCGAGATGCACTCTCGATTGCGGGACAAGGACGATGAACTAACGCACTTGCGCAAGGTGCATCGGGATCAAGTTGAGGCTTTGGAGAAGGAGATCCGCGAAATGGCAGAGGATTCTGCGCGACGAGAAACGAGGTATCAGAGACACATCAAAAAGCTGGACTTGCAGAAAAAACAGACGGAGGTGGATTTACGCGATGCTCGGGACGAGATACATCAACTCTCTTTATCGGGACAAGAAGCACAAAATCTGCGAAAGGAGAAGGACGAGGTGGAAGAAAAATTTATGGACGACACAGGATCAGGGTAGTAGTGAGTCGTGATATTTCTTTGCCTACAAACACTGCCTAAGTAATCACTTGTCTGCATGGGGCCAAAAGGACTTGTATTGGTCTCCTTTCACAGCAATTCATTACGTACCAAACACGAGGGTAGCGATAGGACTCACCGAGGAAAACTGAAAACTTTGGATTTTGCTGTCTAACTACTTGACTTGTGTACTCAAACTCTAGGTTTGTCTAAAAGTTGTGTCTCTTATGTTCTTAGTATCTGAAAAGTGTTAAGATGTTCACTCTAAGTCTCATTTTCTTCAAAAGTATCAGCTTAGCTGATGTTTGGCTGTCTTTTACTTGCTTTTTCTGATGAAAGTCAAGTTTTGGTCAAAGCTTTGATCAGGAAATGAATTTGAATTAAAGTTGATAAAAAACCTTTTTTTCGAGGATTCAAGTTTGAAATTCAAACTTTGAAGTCGAAACCAAGTAGGAAAGTGCAGTTTTGTGAGTGTGCATCGATGACTAGATAGTACGCATGTTTTTGGCCCCTAAGGATTCTAGTACTACTGAGTTCGCGATCCCCTGTGATGCTCTTGTCATCCCTCTTACCAACCTAGTCCCCCCCCTTTCATGTATCGGAGCAAGCGCCTGGAGACGTACGAAAAGAGCGTGAAAGAGCTCGATCTGGAGTTGAAAGAGCGGGACAAGAGTCTAAGGGCACAGGATGATAAACTGCAGGAGCTGACTGCGCAGTGCGAGCGCGTAACCTGGGACAAACGGAAACTCGAGGAGCGATTGTCGAATATGCTCAACAATGGTGGTCGTGGTGCCACCGGAGTCGAGCACTTGCTTTCCTCTGAGAGCGGAGCTCTTGGAGGCGCGCAAGCCGGCATTGGTTTTGTGCGAAGTCGCAGTGGATCCCCCGCGAAACGAAATCTGCAGAGAATGGTGCCTCCTCTTCCTCAATATCAACATGCTGAGTCCTCAGAGTCCTCTGCGGGACAAAAGACTCCTCCACCTGCTTCGCATTTTACGTTTTATAGCGAACCACAACAAGATCAAAACGCGAATGGGTATCACGACCGCAACAATGCTGGAAGAAGCACTACTGCGACTGCCATAGCACTAGCACCTCCACAAACAAGTCATAGTCAAGTACAAGTACATGCATCTTCTTCTTCCTTGGTGATGGAGCGACTGCAACTAGATCTGGATCGAGAGCGACTGGAGAGTTCGAAGAAGCTATTTGCGTTAGAGGGTGAGCGGGACAGGCTTGCTGCTGACCTGCGACGCGAGCGGGAGGACCGAGGAGACGAGTTGAGGCGCGAGCGGGAAGCGCGGACACGCGAGCTGGAGCAGGTCGAAGAAGGCTACCGTAAGCGGCTAGACCCGGCAATAGAGCAGAAACATCGCGAGATCCAAGACGATCTTAAAGAGCAGATTCGGCTACTCAAAACGGAACTCCAGGACCGCGCGAGAGAGCTGTTGGAGGAGCAGCGAGAAGGAGGACGCTTGCGGAAGGCATATACGCGTCTGGAGCGCGAAATGGAATCTTTGGAAACAGATCTCATGCGAGCCCTCAGTGGCGGCGGCGCCGGCGGCGCAGGGGGTGGAATCAAGAACAGTATTATGCCTTTGAAGAAAAAGAACTAGTTCAAGTCGTGGCGTGTAATCGTTGTCTTCTTCGTACTCTATAAATCTATCAACGAAATGCTGACATCAGTGAGTCCTCTACTAGGACATGATTTTGGAGACGTTTATTTCAGTGTTGGTGAATCGAAAACACAAGGAAGAGATGCACATCTTCTAAGTTTCAATGGGACGAGGTCAAAATGCTGAGTAGAGGTCGTGAAACCATAGATACGGGTGGAGGTCCGCGACAAAAATTTCCTGGAGGACCCGAGAGACGCTTGAACCACTGCGGAGGAGATGTGCAACACCAGAATCATGATGAAAGAGTGCGAGCTCGCAGTCACAGTCCGCCGAGCATGTGGCCGAAACCCAGAGGTTTTTCAAAGAACCAAGAAGGTGGTCCGCCACTGATGTTTTATCCCGAAGGGCTGGACACGGTACACGAAAGAAAGGTAGTGGTGCAGTTTTCGTCTTCCCCAACGGCATCGACCTCAAGTCAGGGGGTAGAAGGTCTTAGTACAAGGCCACCGGTATTTTAAGGCTTGCCCCAATCCATCTTCTGAAGCATTTCAGACCTGTCCCATAAGGGGAAAATTATAGGCCCAAGATGAACCTCGCGATGGATTAGGGTGAGCTCTAAGTATTGTTGTCGAAGCTGCGCCAAAACCCTTGGTTCTGGAAGCCCTCAAAAGCAGCAGCAGACGTCATTCAGGTGCCCTTTTCTCCACGACACAAAAGGGCTGCTTCCGTAGATTCAAGACATGAAACCACTGGTCGGCATGTACGAGTGGAGCAAGCTCCTGTTGTTCGTCGGCCGGCGCCTCTAATGCGACGTAAGCCGAATTCAGTACGCGAGGATGAGATTGCAGCACTTCAAAGAGATCAACACGTATGGTCCGCGACTTGTGCTACAACAATATCAAGTAGTAGAAGCAAGGACAACAAAACCAAATTGAATTATCACAGTAGATCTCTTAACCCAAAACAAGGGTGTCCGACCTCTGCGACGATGGGTGCTGCGGTGCAAACTAGGGACGCAAGCCGTGCGATCGATGCCGTCAGAGATTTACGGTTGCGTCTTAATGCAGCCGAGTCCCGAGTAGCTCAACTAGAGGCAGCGGAGTGGCGGGAGAAGTCAAATTCTGGCCTCGAGATGCGGTGGAGGGAGATGAATGGCGAGAAAAGTGTCAGTCGTAGCATAGATGCGTTGGAGCAACAACGTGGATATGTTCCCACTGGTGCTGATCATGAGGCGAATCATGATTACAATTTTGCTCCTGATGATCAACTGCAGCTGCGTGAACAAGGTTGTACAACTTATCTTGGTGCGCCGGAAGGGAGTGGAGCATATCAGCCTTTGCTGGACTATCGGGCACGCACCCTGTCGCCACAAGCGTCTTTTCCGTTGGGCAGCAGGAGTCTCGCACCTGGTAATCTTGCGTCCTCCTCGCGAAGTAGAAGAGCGTATTCCCAAGATCGATATTTTCCACAGACGAGGCAATCTTCAGCTAGTGCAGGCTCATCATGGCGACAATCAACTGTTCGCAGAGGAGAGTTGCTTACAGTGAGGCACCCGCAGAGATTTGATAATAACATCGCGAGTTCGACGTGTCGGAAATTTGTGTCCTCCCCAACTAACAGAAACGGCAGGCTTCCGGCTTTTCGTGCGCGTGCTGCTGCGATGATGCAACGCCTGCGCAGTGGCATAACCGACCTCACATCGCAGCCCCGTCTTGCCTTAGAGCGACCATCTTTGGAGTCGGGTTCTGGTAATCCCGGAGGCAGTGTTGCAACAACGTCGTTGGTATTTCCCGGTGGTCCTTCTGAATATGACGAGAATTCCAGTGATTATGGGAGTAGGAAGAGACAGAGGCGGAGAAACGGTACTAGCCCTCCATCAACATCTGGCGGCGGTGGCCGTCTGGCTTTCGCATTCTCTACGCCTGCGTGCCGCACACGCCTTGATGAGTTGTACGAGCAGGAGCTGGACCGAGAGGAGGACGCCTTTCGATCTCGCATTCAGCGGTTCCACGATGCTGAGCAGCGGGAATTAGCAGACATCGCGAAGCGAGAGACTGAGGAAGCGAAGAAAATGGAAGAGCAGTTTGTCTTAGAACAAGAGAAACAACTGCAGCGCGAAGCCTCAAGACGGACGTCAAACAGTGTCCCTGATTATCTTCGCGAAGGTGGTGGTGGCGACAATTCGTCGTTGACAGCAGCTAAGAAGGAGCTACGACAACCTCTGCTTGAGCTTCTTTCAGGGGCGGCCGTGAAAACTCCAGATGGTGGAGGTGCAAAGTCGATCAGCAAGCAGAGCAAGAACGTGCAGCCGCCGACTGTTCAGCAGCCGCCTATGCACTTTGCCAGTGGAGGCAAAAATGCTGCACAGCAGAGTTCCGCTTCTGGAGGTCCGCAGACTACGACGAAAAATGTTGGTCTAGTCGTGGATGGACTTTTAGGTCGCAATTTGTCGACTTCTGATGCGCGGGTCGCGATGCAGCGACACAAGTTTGAGCTGCGCAAGCGGCGAGAGCTTGCCCTGCGGTTCGATCCGGAGAGAGAGCGAGTCCGGCAGAAGCATGACCAAGAGCGACAGCGCGTCTTGGACGAGCACGAAGGCTGGCTTGATCGTTTTTCTAGACGGCGCAGTAAAGAGCTTCACAGCTTGCATCAAGCGCTGGACGCGGACGTGAAGGCGCTTTATACGCGGTTCTCCCAGCACTCGAGTGCCGAGCACAGTCGACACTTCGTAGCCTTGGCAGAAAAAACGGTCACCGAGCTGGAGGAGCTGCGGAGACTGCATGATCTGGAAGTTGAGAGTTTGGGCGAAACGAATGCGATCGCGATAGCCGAAAAAGTAAATGCGCAAACGGCGTCGACGACTGCCGATTTGGAGCGGAAAGGAGAAGCGCGGCTCGAGGAGGCAGAGCGAAGACTGCAGGGAGAGAAAACGAGCCTAGAAAACGAGCTTGCACGAGTGCGGGCGCAGTTGCAGGCCGAAAAAAGCTGTACAGAGGAGGTCTTGCAGCTTCTAAAAGACCGCGATTTCGCGGTAAAAGGAGGTGCGGATCCGAAGTTGGTCACTGAGTTTCTCCTCAGTGTGCGCGCGCGCAGTACGCAGGCAGCGGAGATGTCTCTGTTAGCTCACCAGGCGGGCGGAGGCGGAGCAGCATGTATCGGAGCAAGCTCTGGTTCTACTGCCACTGGAGGGCTGCCATTAATGATCCCTGCTCAAGGAGGGCTAGCAGGCGCAACCCTAGTGCAAGTACTGCAGCCGGTGGGCACAGGAGGAACCATGGTAAGAACATCTGAACAACAGGAGCAGCAGCAAGGAAACGAAGATGTTCCACTTGTAAAGAGAGGTGGAGTTGCAGCGTTCACAGCAGTTCTACCAGATGGAAACAAGACTACCGCACCTGCTTCTTCCTCATCATCTTCATCGAGTAAGGAATCACGCACGCCGGACGCGAAGGAAAAGAAGACTAAGAAGAAGAAGAGAAAAGGCTCTACAGGATCAGACGAGTCTGCTGGCTCAGATCATAATGATGAAGCACCAGAGGGCACAACTGAGGGTAAAAAGGCGTCGAAGGCAAGGAAGAAGGACAAGAAGCAAAAGACGAAGAAAAGCAAGAAGAGCCGTCGTGCTGACAGTGCGGATGAACGAGAAGAGGAAAGTCCCGGTAAGAGTCCACGTCCTTCTCCTCGGGCAAACGTCGGAGACGCAGCATCAACAGCGCCAAGAGATAAGGCTGAGCCTGAACAAGGTTCATCACCCTTTTCACGAAGAAAGGCTGAGCTTGAGGTTGATTTTCCCACCTCGTCTTCTAACTCTCTTCCCCCACCTCCAAGACGTCGTAATGAAGAGATGGTTGAGGAGGAGCCTAAAGCTGAAGCTACCTCGTCTTTCAAGTTACCACCTGCTGTCGAAATGTCAGCATCAACATCTTGTTTCGTAGCGTCTCCGGTCCGTGCTGTGCAACCCTCAAACAGTGCACATCAATTGAACGGACTGATGCTCTTGTCGCCTGTGGTCACGTCGATGGCGCAGGTGCAGGCGCCGCCGCAGCCCGCTCCACGGCCTTCTCTGACTGGTGGCTTCGCGGGCATCGACCGGGAGAAGGAAGTGCAAGGCCTGTATAAACAACTAGGGAAACTGCAAGAGGACTTGGCGAAGTCGAACGCAGATGAGGCAAGAACGGAGATGGACATGCGGAGAGCTGAAAATGCAGAAGCCAAAAAGGATGTGCAAATGCTGGCTCTAGTAAGAAGAGAGCGCGACCAATTGCTGCAGCAATTGCGGGAGGCGCAAGCTGAGACGCACAAAAGAGATCTAGATTTGCTCTCCTTTTCACGCGTCCAAAACCGATGTGACGAGCTCGATGCGGAAAAGGCGGCGTTACAGAAATCCTTCGACGACTTGACCGCAACGTTGCGCACGACACGAGAGGAAGCGTTTGAGAAGTTGATGGCAGAGCGGAAAAAGCACGAAAAGGACGTTGAGCAACGCTTGTTCGATGCGCGGGAGCGTCTTCGCGCCGACTTCGAAGAAGATCTGGAGAATCTGAAAGAGAAACACCATCACGAAGTCGAAAGTTTGCAAGAGAAGCTGCAGACCACCGAAGCTGATCTGGCCAAGACTCAGGAAATGCTGAGAGCCGCCGCCGTGCTGGAGAGCGCCGCAGACGCCGCTGTGCTGCAGAGTGCAGTGGGTGGAGATGCTGCGTCTGCGTTGCAAAGTGTAGTTGGTGCAGCTGCGACAGCAACAGCTTCTAGTAATGGAAGAGGAGAAGGACATCAGGGTTCGGTTCCACTTGGAGCCGGGGCCCTTGTCTCACAGGTGCAGTTGCAGCAGCTTGTTAGCAACAGACAAAGGATGTTGAGCCACTTTGGTGCCACCCAGAGAAGCCCACAGCGAGATCTCTTTGAGAAGAGGACCGGAAGCGGACTCTTCACTAACGACGTACTGGGCGGAGGCGGGTCATCTGGTTCTTCCTTCCATCTCCCGTCTTCTAGCAGCAGTAGCGCTTCGTCAGAGAGCGGTGGGCGTCGAGAGAAGAGAGACAAGAATGCTAGATCGTCTCATGGAGAGGGCAAGTCGCCGTCAAGGTCAATTGGAGGTGGCAGACAAGTTGGAGCGAATGCTAGCGCAGGAATGCAGACTTCAGAGCCAATGGCACAGGCAGAATTGATCGCCAAACTCCAGGCGGAAGTCGGCGCATCTACAGCGGCACTGGAGCAGGAGCGAGCGAAAAGAATGCAGGAGGAGCAGTTGAGCGCGATGCTGATGACTCGCGAGCTCGAGGAAATGCGAGAACAGTTAAGGGCATATTACCGTGAGAACCCATCTTGTTTTACTTACACTATCTTTTATACTCCTGCTCGTCTTTAGTAGTATTAGTTTGTACTTGTTGAAAACCTGTAGTGAAAGATGTTCTAAGTAGAGCTGAAGAAGTGCTCTTATCTGCATTTTAGTTGTGATAGACAGATACAAAGTCTGAGGCATGACACGTAGACACATTTCTATCTCGAGGTTGCATCTAGTGGGAGACTCAGAGGACGCTCTTTATCGCTTTGGATTTGGTTTCGAGACACGAAGTTTGAATTTGAAACTTGAATTCTCGAAAAAATTGTTTTTTATCGCTTGCAATTTGAATTCATTTTCTGACCGAGAGCATTTCTCCTGATCAGCTTTGACTCAAATCCTTTCTGCTATCTGCCACGTATTCGATCATGTCAGTACCAAATGGATCTGTACAGGCAATAGTAAGTTTGAAGTGTTTCTGACAAGTTTTAGAATAGTGACATGAACTCTTCTTAGAAGTTTTAGGTCATCTTAGTGTCCCAGATGTTTCAGAACTGAGTTTAACTTCTGAAAATGGTAGTTATAGGTGATAGTCTATGTTGTACAAGTTGAAGCTGTTACATCGGAGGACTCTAGGTCACACTATTCGATGTAACACCACTAGTTTTTTAGAATTTAGAGTCTTTGGATCTGCATCCTTCATCAATAACATGATCATCACACTTCCCAGTGATATACGTTTTCCTTCATACATTTCCCAGTCAGATCCGACCCGGGTTTTCCGTAGTGGTTATTAGAATATTTACATCGTGTTGTTCAACTGCATCGTATGTAGTCCCATCTTCTTGGTACCTCTAAAACAAGAAGCGAATGATCAAGCTGCGAAGCTAGCGGCAAAAAGAACAAAGGGACACGAAGATGCCGACTTGATTTCTCGCATAGAGGAGGTTCAGTCGAAGACGAGGAACCGTGGTGAGCATGGTCCTGGCAGTAGCAGTCGTGGCTTGTTACTGGACAAAAATCTAAAGAGTGTGGCGCCTGTCCTCGGAGAAGGCAGTGCCAGCGACTCATCATCCGCCAGCATCAGTGAAGATCAGCATCGAAAAGAAAACGTAATACGATTGCAAAGTCTCAAGGAAAAGAAGAGTGCAAGTCGGCGCGAAAAAGAACGGAGTCGAAGACGGGAAGGCTCAACTGTTGCTGCAAGGAAGGCAGATGTTGATATCACCCACGGCGTCGATCTTCAGGACCGAGCAAACGCGACCTTCAACGAGAAGGTGCAGTTCGTAGACACGAAAAGCGTAAAGGAAAACGCTTCCACGAAAACGGCACCAGCCTCGAGTCCAGCAGAGGAGCAGGCGGAGGAGCAGGGAAGTCTAGCGAAGTCGTTCTTGCGTTTCTTCGGTATAGGGTACACAGAACCGGACGAAGATACTAGTGGCTCAGACACCAGCATCGACGCAAGTGTACTCAGGAGTAGTGATGCAGAAGGGGAGGAGGACAGTGAATCGTCGTGGCTGGATGAGATAGAGGGCTCGCTTTCCTCGAAAAGAGATGACCTGCCTGCTTTCTTCTTCAGTCCAGATCCTAAGGATGGAAGTCGTAGATCTGGTACGAAATCTTCAGCGAGAAGTGAGGCTAGCGCGGGCGACCGAACAGAATACAACAAGCTGATGGCTCATTTGAAGAGACCAGGCGATGTCGAGGCTTCCTCAGTCTCTGCTGCGGGAAGCGGAGGTGTCTCGGGAAGCGATATCGATGCGGTCTCTGGCTCGGCAATAAGTGCGGCATCTAGCGCAGTCTCGCAATCAGAAAACGGGGAGTCGGAAGTCCCATCTGGCGTACGAAAAAAACAACCCTCTTCGCGAGGTTTTGCTTTTGCGGTTGAAGAACCTCCCGTAACTGTTGTGACGTTTTTGCAATCATCAGAGGACGACGATTTTACACCGTCGGACGTATCAGGCGTGTCGCATCATCGCATGGAACCTCGTGTCAAGGAGCCATCATCCGCAGCGAGTCCTAGCAAAGTGCCTTCGACTGGTAGTAGTAAAAGGCCGGCCGCTGAGGGTCGTGGGTCAGCGAATCAAAATCATGTTCCTGAAGATTCAGTACTGTCGTCCAAAGGAGCTAATGTGACTCTAGATGTTGAAGCTATAATCGCGCAAGAATCTCGCACATCATCAAGCGGTGCGAAGGCATCATCTTCATCGCAGCAACGAGCACGCGGCAACGAGCAACGAGCAGCAGCTTCATCGAAGACGAGCGGCACAAATCCTGGACGAGAAGATGGTCCGCAGCAGGTGGTGTCCAGTAAGGGACACGCCGTACGATCGCAAAGTGTACGCGACCAAGAGCCCACGAGAAGGGAGCAGTCGGCTAAGATCGCGAGCGAGTCAGCTAAAAACATATCTGAAGGATCCAATAGACCGCAGAAAGAAACATCACTCAGGTCGGGCTCCCGTGGCACTGCCAGTCGTGGAGACAAAGCGAAAATTGTGGGAGAGGAGATTGAATTTGCGAGAACCATCGGTCCAGGTGACCCTCTCCTACATCAGCAGAATCAAAAGCGCAGTGCTGGCAAATCTTCGACTCAAAGCAGTAGTGTCTGGAGAAAAGAGGTGGATGCGCCCATTATGAGTTCTTCTCTAGCCGGCGACCTCAATATTGAAGTGCAAAACGCACTGAAAGCGGCACTGTCGGGGGCCGACACCTCAAGCAGAACGGCGTTTGCTGAGCGCTGGGGAGCAGTGGTGACGGACGAAGAAAGGCATGCATTGCTCGACGACTTGGCGACGATCTTGATCAAAGTGTCGGACGAGGACATGCGGTTGCTGGCGAGGGAAGTGCCATCGCTCTTCGAAGTGTCTCGAATGCAAAGGGATGCCGGCAGCGGTTTGACCACAACCCACAGCAACGTGTCGCCACTGACCTGTGCGCTGCGCACAGTGGAGGCATTGCGCACGAAGTTGAACGAAGCGGCAGTTGTAGTCAGAAAGCGTTCGAAGAAGACGCGGCAAGGGGTAGCAGCAGTGAAGAAGCTGAAGCATGCTTTAGTCAAAAATCGAGAGAAACGTAAAGCGCTGCAGCAGCGAGCGCAGGTAGATTATGAGCAAATCGCTCGTCGCATCGAAGCTACACTCGCAAAAGGGAGCGAGGACTCGGTAATACGAGCCTGGGTGGCAGCAAAAACGCACGAAATACACACAAAATCGCAGAAACTAGAGCAAGATCGCAGGCAGTTCGAGGAGGCCCAGCTTCGATTTGAACTTGATTTTCGTGCTGCACAGGAGAAATTATGAACAGAACGTTGATGTTCATGTTGTCACTTGAGGAGTCTAAAGTATGTAACGATAATGAAGAAACGTTTCAAATTTGCATGTAGTAGTAGACTCGAACGCTTATTATTTGAAATGTGCTTTGGGTTTGGTTTGGAGACAACGAGAATTCGAGTTTCAAACTCGAATCCTCGAAAAAATGGTTTTTTATCGCTTGCAATTTAAATTCATTTCCTGATCACGAGCTTTTCTGCTGATCTGAATTTGACTCTTGTCTGCTATCTAGCACTTGTTTGGTCATGATGTTACTATTAAATGGGCCTCTATTGGCAATAGCAGGTGTATTGAAGTGATATCTAGAAGTTTGAGAGTAGTGATATCATCTTTTCTTAGAAGTTTACAGAAGTTTTAGGTCATTTTAGAAGTTTTAGGCCATTTCAGTGTTCACGATGTGTCAGAATTGTGATCTACAACTGAGTTTAGGATCTAAAAACGGTAGGTAGTACATAGTTTAAGGAGTATAACGTCCTACACTGGAGCATTCTATGGTGCAGTAAGTACTTTACAGTCTAGCATAGTCTGCAGTAAGTACTTTAGCTCTGCATAGTTCATCAGTGGCATTATCATCACATTTTCTAGTGGTGTTATGCCTCATATTCTCCATTCCTTAATCGTTCTCCGAAGTGGATATTCCCACGACATGCTCCTTTCATAGTCGGGCGACAGCGCGCAAAGGGAGCTAACACGACTACAAACGCAGCTGGCTGCGGAGAGCAAGCAGCGAGCGAAGGAGTGGAAAAGCCTGCGAAAGGAGAAGGAAAGTAATGAAACTGCACGAAGAGAACTAGAAGTCGCTTCCAAAGTCAAGGAGGAGGAGATCGTGTCCTTGCGTGATAAGGTGGTCGCTGCAGCTGCCACAAAAGTGGAGCTAGAGCAGCGTAGCAAAGAACTAGAGACGACGAAGCAGTCACTGACAGTCGTAGAAGCTGAATGCGAACGTCTGCAGAGGGAATTACTCGCGACACAAAATTATGAAACAAGTGTTAATACAACTCCCTAAAATCTTTACCTACTACGTCCTCCTCACAATTTGGATGATATTCCGATAGCAAGCGTGGCTGAGGGTCCATATCTTTTTTTATAAACTTGACACTTCTTCTTCTAAGATGCAGCAGCGCGGCAACTTCGAGCTGTGTCGGAGGTGGACAGCCTGGCAGAGCAGACGGAGCGCAACCTGAATTTGCAGGAACTGTTGCGCGTCCAGGAGTTGGCGCTAGGGCGTGCTGCACAGAGGGATGCTGATGAGCTGCGGGAGTTGGAGAATCTCGTGCAATCGGCACATCGCGGTCTCCACACTTCCCTTCTGCCGGGTTTCGAAGCACCTGATGAAGCCGAGGGAGGACGAGGACTGGATGATGTTGAGGAGGAAGATGGTGATGAGGAAGAAGATGGCTAAGGCTAGTGCTGTAGCCGTAAAACAGAGACTGATGTGAATATTTTTCGAACAAGTTGCCGACGCGTATTATACCTAGTAGACTCATTGTCAATACAAACCAGACTGGAAACCATATGTCTCTTTTGTGGAAAAATTCTTTAACCCCTATTCGAATCGCACTTGAACTTAATTGGTATTCCAATCGCAATTGAACTTAATCCGTATTCCAATCGCAATTGAACTTTTTTTTCTGTTTGAAGTTCTTTGTTTGAAGTTCCTAGAAATTCGAACTGTGATGTCTGGAGCAAAAAGAGAGGTTGAAGTGCTTTCTATACAAAATAAACCTGCTGGTAGATGCGAAAACTAGCAGTATGGATGCACCTGTGTTTTTAGGATCACTGGGATACAACTCGAAATCTTAATCTAAATCTTTTTTCAAGGAAATTGGATTCACAAGAAGGAGGACAACGCCGGACATGATGCTGGAACAAGGATCAACTTAGCTTTAAAAAGATGAGAGAGATTTGTTCTTTGATTCGTGAAAGTGAACCTGAGGTGCGGTGAACCATATACGAGAATCCATTACGAGGATGGCACCTCGTCGTCCGCGGTCTTCTGGCTCAGTGCTGCTCTACTGCGGAGGACCCACGAGCGATGCTGGGCCATCATCTTCAGTTCTTCTTGGTAGTATCTCGAGGCAGGGACGAGGCGCCAAAAGCTGTGCACCGGCGCTTGGAAAATCGACATCTCGGTCTTCCGTGGTACCTTACAACAATGTGCAGCAGCGACGGCATTACCAGCCGCAGGGCCGCAACAGCTGGGCCTTGCAGAATCACCGGATTCGACAGCCGCGACCCCTAGTGGACCGGTTCGCGATGAAGAGGGAGCATCGAGAGAAAGAGTGGTGGCGAGAGAGGAGAATCGCGCCAGCCACCTTCATGGGCTTTCCGGATATGAGCAAGCACGCACTGAGGGGCGGGAGTCTCTACACAGAGCAAATGGATGCGCCAACGCTAGCTGTGATTTGCGACAGGCTGGCATGCGATTTGCAACGAGCAAGGGAACTAAGGCCTGGACCTGCGATTCACAATGGACAAGTACAACCGTCATCTCCTAGTTCCGCGTCGTTTTTGGCAACCAAAGCTGGCGATATTTTGAGTTCAGCTCCTTCACAATCTTCTTCTTCCTCTAGTAAGTTTCCCGCAGACTTGAGACCGACGACCTGGACCGACTACGACGTTCGGGTCAATGGCGCGGCGAAAACGACTGTTGGTGTTTCCTCCGGAGGTGTCAGTACGCTGCAAGTGACTCCAACTTCGCTGACCGCGGTCGATTTGGAGATGTGGTCGCAGCTCTCGTGGCGTGCTCAGCAACTGGCTACGCGCATGCATGAGCCGGATCTTTGCTATGTGTTTCGTGCCTTTGCCCGTGCAGACTTCTTCGATTCGCAGTTTTTTTGTACCTATGTTGGCCGAATCCAGCGTCGCATAGGGTATTTCAGTATCAAGCACGCCTGTCTAGTGCTGGAGGCGATTTTAGCGAGTGCGCGGTTTCGACACAAGCCATTGGAGCAGACCGTTTTGCGTCACATCGGCGAGCTGCTCCACGGTCGTGATGATACAACGGTGGAGGAGCTCACTGAATGTTGTTTGCTGTTTTACCAGTTGAGCGAAACCGCGAGAGAAGAAAAACTTCAAAGGATTGAGGAGGCCGATTCTTTGGTGGACTTGGAGCATCCGTCGTCTTCATCAAAAATGCAGCAATTAGAAGGTGAGGAGACTTCCACTTCAGCAGGAGAAGGCGCAAGGAAGAGCGTCTCGTCTCACTCAAGGGACCATGCTTTCGATCCGGTTCGTATTGATCGCCAGAAACTGTGTGAAATTTGCTGCGAACAACTGGCAAGCCGAGATGTATCGACTCTTCCACTCACCGAGCAAGCGCTGTTACTCGAAGTGGTTGTGGCTCTGGACGCGGACACGGCCCATAGAGGTGGTGGAAGCGCGCATGTGGATGGTACTCCATATTGAGACATTTGTGATTAAGTGCGCATGTGGATGGTACTCCATATTGTGACATTGTCCGCTGCAAACATTTGTCAATTTTTTTTGCGTTGTCAGGCTCAGCTGCAAGGTACAACTGTGTGCAAAAGCCATGGTATAGGAGATTCGTTCATAGAAATTACCACATGCTCAACAGAGTCTGCATTCACGGAGTTGAAGTTGTCGTTGTTGCAGAGCTTCACCAAAAAATTGGAGTCTATGCCCCCCAACGGAGGGGACGGAGCAGCAACATCCAGTGCACACCTCAAACCTGAAGATTTTCGCCCCTTGTTTCGTGGTTTGACTCCGCTCTTCTCACAGTGCAACGCCGGTTCCCGCTGGGACGCGTTGATCAGCAATACGGTGACGAGTCTCCTGCAACGCGTGACAGAGGCGGCGGTTCAGCAGTGGTCCAAACTCAAGGTTGCAGCGGCTACGGAGTGCGCCTTTTTACTACATGACTGTCTGGTGTGCGCAAGTGGGGCAAAAGCTCCGGGAAGAGGACAATTATCATCGACCCTGGATAATGCTGCGGAACCTAATGGGGATAGTAGACTGCAGAAAGTAGAGCAACACCTGAAAGGACATCCAGCGACAGCTGGCAGTAGGGAACTAGCGAAAACTCTGGAGCACATCAGCCGCTTATTGCTACCCCGAGTAAGACAAATGAAAAATTTAGATTTAGCGAGGTTTGCGCATGTCCTGTCCTTTGCGCAGCAGCAGCAGGGAAGAAATACTGGGTACACTCCTGGGCTGTCATCCATAGAAAACTACGACTCTTCAGACATTCAGAAATATCATGCCGTTTTGCGGGAAAGATTGCCTCAACTTAGCGGTCCCGAGCTTGCACTCCTGTATTCGTCGGATGCTTCTTTTGGGTCTAGTTCTAGTGCAGCGATAGGTAGCTGCCCAACCAAAACTCCTATCCCCACTTTGGTCGCCAAATCACTGCTAAGTCGATGGAGTGACCTGGCAATTGACGACGTTGCTGCAATCTGTTCTACTACTGCAAATATGGCGAATGATTTATGGTCTCGAAAAGCGGATAATTTGAGGACCCCTCTGCCAACAACAGTTCCACCTACTTCTGGCCATCACGACCTTCAAGGTGAATTAACCGAGCGAGCATTTGTTGTAGGTCTGCGCTGGCTCAAAAGGCGGATGCTGAGTTTACGGAGTACTCGCGATCACAGGGATAATGAGAAAAAGAGGAGGATGCAGAGACGGAGGCAGAGGAGTCGGTTAGAAAAAAATTTGGATTCGGCAGCTTCAAAAATAGGAGAGCTTCAACTTCTTTCCGGAAACGACGAGAGCACTGTCCTCTGCGATGATAGCCGCATTGCCGGTCTTACCGTGCAGATCCTCTCCGCCGCCGGAAGAAGAAATCTAAAGACAAATCTGTCCTCCGATGAGACCAGTCCTGCGGTTCTAAATTCTGGCTCAACAGAGGCAGCAGTAGCAGAGCCTCTGCTGCGGGATGTGATCCTTCTGCTGGGTGAAAACGTGCATAACTTTTCGTCGTCTGAGACATTGGACCTGATATCAACGTTGGGGAGCATAACGTCTGGGGCCCACGACTCCAGCAAGCACGAAGGTGTTGAGTCTGTATCTGTGGCCATTCGCAACCTGGTTGCACACGCAACTTCGTTCAATGTAGACGGAACGTCATTACGCAACGAACCCGTGTGGCGTCTGACGGATTTTGCACGTGCTGTTACAGAGTTCGAAATAGTGGCAGCACCACTGGAAGAAGGGACAGGGACGGAGAGGACTACAGGAATACAAACACCGGGAGGAGAGCGACTCGAAAATCTCCAGAAGCGTGATGATCTGGGCAAGCAAGACGGAGAAATACAATCAATCCAAATCGTGCTCAGGGAGCTGTTCAGAGTGTTGGACTGCAAGCGGTTCGATGCAGGTCCGGCGTTTGAGGAAGGCGTTGTTGTGCCTCTACTAGGCAGGCTAGAAAATTTTCTTTAGAAAATTTAGATTTTTAGGTCTTGAATTTTGAGTTGTTTTTTTGGTATAGGATGTTGTTCGACATGCTTTCGGTATATCGATTCTGTCAGAGAAAGTACTAGATTATAATGAATTACTCTTGTGGTCCAAGCTGCCGGTAGCGCCATGAGACTAACATCTCTATTTACTCAGGCCATGCACGCAATCCAAATTTGCGGCTTACGATGAATCTAAATCTCTCATTAGTGACTATTTGGCAAGGCAGGGAAACACAGATTGTTTTTAGGCTTAGATAGCGGTGCCCGCTTTTTGGAGCGGGGTCCAGACGTCATTTTTCATCTGTCGTAGATGTGCCAAGAGGCATCGACCAATACACCGGCCGCAGAATTTCGGGAGCATGATGGCCCGAGTAAGTACAGTGGATCTGAATCTGTAGCTGTATTAGAGTTGGATGTACCGCCATTTTCGACACGATCTAAATTTACACACAAAGCTGATCCCATTATCACTTTCCTGAAATCTAAATCTAAATCCACGAAGGACTCGAATGCAAATGTAAAGGTCTAATTTTGTCATTGATCGCATGGATCGTCCCAACAAAACCCTGAATCCATACACAAAACGATCCTCGCTCTGTGTCACTTTTTGTTCCCTCTTCATACAACTTCGCGCTCTACCCCGTTCAACACCATCTCAAACCTAAAACGTGGTTCTAAAGAATCCCAATTGCACGACCATGGTAAAAATCATTCCCTCTAATCCTTCTCTTGAATCCCTCACATTTTACAGCGAGGACTTGAGCATTTCAAAAAACTAGGATCCTGAGTAAACGGGATCTGGACACACTTAAAACACTGTTCGTTGTGGGAAATAAATTCGTTTTCTTTCACATCATCGAGGTGATCTTGACTTTTGATTTTCTGACATTTTTGGTATCAAAAATTTAGATGAAAATCTAGACTCAAGGAAGCTCTATTGACAAAGTAGTACATCACAAGCACCACTTAGTCGGACAGGACTAGACGTACTAGAAGAGTACCAAGTCCGCCTGAACAAAAACATCCGCTCCACCGACATTACCAACCAATATCAACAACAACTGTTAGGGACAAGATAGGGTAGATCCTGCTTGTGGTTTCTTTTGAAAGGAAACTGCTAGGTTCACCCATCTACAACAACTAGCTTGGTCGGATCTAAGGAATCCGACTGTAATACAAACTAAATTAACACTACTAGTAGTGGTCGTTCTATGTCGTGTACTGGAACACTTCTATTTTTACATAAGATTAATCAAAAAAATCCAACTAGAAGTTTTTCTTGCAATCACACAAAATGGGGGAACACAAAGCCGACGATATCGAGCACGTCGATGAAGTGATCGAGTCCTTCGACGACTTGCCGCTTCACGAGAACTTGTTGCGCGGTACTTTTTATAAATGATGATATGATATGCAACTTCAGGCTCCACGTGGTGTTGCCTTTTGTGACGTGGATTATTTGGTTACTGTGATGCGAATGATTTAGAAGTATATTTACGAGACTAGTATTGGGAGAAAACCTAAAAAATCTAAAGAATATTTATGTGAATGTGTTTGGTTTTGGTCAACATGGGCTTGCTGAGATCTTCTAAACCACCTATCCATTTCTAAAAAATTTAGGTATCTACTCGTACGGTTTCGAGAAGCCGTCGACGATTCAGCAACGTGGTATCAAACCCCTTTTGATCGGCCGTGATACTATCGGACAGGCGCAATCCGGTACTTTTTACGTTTGTGTTGAGATTTAGGTTCGCATTCATGGTCTTTGTCTTTGTGTGGGTCCCTTCTATTGAGTTTGAGCTCTGTCTGATCTCCATGCTACGGTCACTCTGCTGCATCTAAAGACAATGGACACGGTTTTCCGCACCGAGACAGGATTCCTCTTTAGGCCATGTGAAGCAATCTAAATATTCGTTTCACAGTCTGCGCTTTCCTATCGATATTTTTTGTTCCCTAACACCAAATTTCCCACACCCCAAACCCAACAGGTACCGGTAAGACCGCAACGTTCGTGATCGGTTCTCTGCAGAAGATCGACTATGCCGAGAAGACTACGCAAGTCCTGATCCTCGCACCGACGCGAGAGTTGGCCATGCAGATCCAGAAGGTCGCTCTCGCCTTGGGTGACTACTTGAAGGTCCGCAGTCATGCCTGCATCGGTGGTACCGTCATCCGGGACGATCTTGAGCGTCTCCGTGACGGACAGCAGCTCATCGTCGGAACACCCGGTCGTGTCATGGACATGATCCAGAAGAGACATTTGAAGGTACTATTGAGAGACACTTGAGAAGGTTTCACGACTCCGCACTTTACTTACACACTTTCTGCCTGACTTGTTTTTAGAGGCTCGGAACGTCATTATTAGAATCGAAACCGCTAAAACCAACTTTTACAGGTCGACGACATCCAGCTGTTTGTCCTGGATGAGGCAGATGAGATGCTTTCCCGAGGATTCAAGGAGCAGATCTATGACATCTTCAAGTTCTTGCCTCCGAACGTGCAGGTCGCTCTGTTCTCCGCCACCATGGCCGTGGATATCTTGGATTTGACCAGCAAATTCATGCGCAACCCGGTCCGAATCTTGGTCAAGAAGGACGAACTTACCCTCGAGGGTATCCGTCAGTTCTACATCGCCATCGAGAGGGAGGACTGGAAACTCGGTACTTCCACTGGAAACTTTGCCTCAACTACTACACAGTCTCCACCTCCTGCGTCATAGTGAGAAATGGGCTTGCACTCTCTTACTCTCTTTTACATTCACCCCCAAACGACCAAACTCTTGTTTATTTTCACAGATACTCTGTGCAACTTCATCTTCACAGATACTCTCTGCAACTTCATCTTCACAGATACTCTCTGCAACTTCATCTTCACAGATACTCTCTGCGACATCACCCTCACAGTCCCCCACTCTCTTACTTATTCATCTTCACAGATACTCTCTGCGATCTGTACGAGACGTTGACGATCACGCAGGCAATCATCTACTGCAACACCAGACGCAAGGTCGATTGGCTTTCCGAGAAGATGGCGGGACGTGATTTCACAATCTCCATCATGCACGCTGAATTGGAGCAGAAGGACCGTGATCGCATTATGCGTGAGTTCCGATCCGGTTCGTCCCGAGTCTTGATCTCCACGGATTTGTTGGCGCGAGGTAAAATTTCATAATCTTGATCTCCTCCTTTTGTGTCTGCTATCTCTACTCCGAAATCAGAGAACTTATATCCACTGAGACATCTGCATATTAATATCTCGCCTCATTCAGGCCGATTCAACCTTTCAACTTGTAAGCGGACCTCAGCATGGTACAGGATCTCCGCATACCACATACACAACCATCCATACCAGATACACACCACACAACACCACCACTCCAACCTCAACAGGTATCGATGTGCAGCAGGTTTCTTTGGTGATCAACTACGACTTGCCAGCTAACATCGAGAACTATTTGCATCGTATCGGTCGATCCGGTCGTTTCGGTCGTAAGGGTGTCGCGATCAACTTCGTCACCAACCAGGACGTGCGCAACCTCAAGGAGATCGAAAGCCACTACCACACCCAGATCGACGAGATGCCGATGGACATCGCTGATCAGATCTAAGTAGGTGATCATGTCTCTTCTGGTCTAGTACGTGTGGACGATTCATGTGCATAGTGTCATCATTGAATCATCTAAAGTTCTAGTGTGAGGAAGAAGGTAGGAAGGGAAAGAAGAACAAGCAGTGCTGCAAAAAAATTACAACTACATCAACTCTCGCGTTTCTGATGTGGAGGAACCGAAGGTGCGAGAAGTAGCAGGTTGGGGAGGAGGCGGTTGAATCTTAGTGGCTGAACTGAATCTTAGTGGCTTTCTCTGAACTGGAGCGATAGCGAAGCGAAGAAAAGATGTGCTGATCAGCAAGGTGTGCTGTCAAGCATCTGCAGACGTAAAACAGAACATAATGCCACTCGGGATGCGGGAGTACTTCTTTTGGAAAAACTACTACAGTACAACGGATCGTCATCAACAACCTTTGCTTCATGTCAACTTCTCGTCAGAAGCACCAGAGAAGTAGCTGCAAATTAGCCGCTCGCTTCGGAGAAAAGATGGAAGAGAAAGAAGGTAGACGTATGAGAAAGTAGATTTTGATATCGATATCGAGCAGCAACCGCAAGAAATGTAGTTCATATTTGGTCGTTTAGTGTGTGGCGTCGTTTCACCTATTTGATGTTGGAAATGATTTGTCATTACAAGATTTAGTGGGCGTGCGTGTGCTATGGGGGGGGAGTTTGTTTCACTGTGCTGCATATTATCTATCAACATAAGAATTATTTGACGCGGTCCCTGATGTTGATGTTCTACGTACTTCTAGGGGGTGGGAAATTATTTCAATTTCTGCCGGAAGATCCGAAGTCTCTTCTTTTAGATATTTCGTCGCTTCTACAACAGATGTCGTCCTTTCTAGAGATGTGATGTCAAAGCCATTTTTTCTTAGGAGTAAGAGCCTCGTGAATGTCTCCAATTGATTACTGTGCTATCTATCTATATTTTCTGAAAAGTAGAGTTAAATTTACGAACTACATGTATCATATGTGACAGCATACAACTATATAGACTTGCTAGAGCAGTCCTACAACGACCTCGAGGCTGAAGCTAGGAGGAGGCCGAGGTCGTCTCTAGCTGGACGTACAGCATCACGGTTGCTAGGGTTGTATAACACAAGGTGGGAGGGTATACAACTCTTCGGCTTCGTCGTGTCCGGAGGGGCCAGCAGGATAGCAAACTAGATCGCGAAAGAACGCCTTCACTGCTGCAATAGATGCTAAAATTTATACATCAAGCATGTACACATCAGCAGCAGGGAAGGTGCTGCAACCACAAGATCCTGTCTCAATGTTTGTTACGCTGGTTTGAAAGAACTCAAAAACTTAAACATATGTGATTATCTTCGATCTGAATACTTTTAAAATTTCAGTTGTTGTCCAAACGTCTCAATGTGTTATCATCAAAAGAAGTATTATGATCTGCTGACTACAACTACTCTCGAGGACCACAGGAGGTTTGTGGACACGACACGATATGAAGGCGGAAGGATGATATCGCGCGTGTGCCAGAATAGTAAGAGCAGGGTACTATTATTGGTAGGAAGAACAATACGAATACCCAAGACGTCTGTGAATCGCGTTGGAAACACCATGAAAATCAAAGCATTGACCTTCCTCCGATGTAGGAGACCCAGACCTGCGCCGGATATTTGTTCATCGATGAAAGATCGGGTACACGAAAATTTTTGTGTCACCGTGCGAATGCGGGACGAGAGGCGAGAGAAAAGCTGTCAGAGTTTATTCAAGCAGTAGGAAACTTTTTTACCTGAACCTGCTAAACATGGACTAGTCAGACAGTTGTGATTTCGCGTAAAAGTGCAATAGTTTTTAGCTTCCAAACGTCACAGATTCATGAAAGACAAGAATATGCTCGTGGTCTACGCCTCGTCCTCGTTCCCTACGATGCATTGTAGCGCTTGAGTGGTCGTGCCTTCGAATACGAAGATGAGCGCGATTTGGGGGCACAAAAGGAAAAGCTCCACTCCTGTGGTAGGCGCAACGAGCACCGCGAGATCCGTAACAACTTCTGTTCCGGGCGATGCTTCACGATGTTCGCCTATGCTGAGAAGCATCTGCCAAACGCTGATGGAAAGGGTAGTTGTACTCCGAGTGCTTGTGATTAAGGCTTCCCACAATTCTTCTTGAGAAGCATCTTTGGAGTATTTTCAAAGGGAAAAATGGTCAAAGATGGGCTTCAAGATGAATAGCGGGAAGGTCTAATGTGATCTTTGTTTGCCTCGTTTCACTCCCGACTTTTGTTGAGGGGTTCGGATGCTTCTCCGATTACAGCATGTCATGGTGCAACAACCAAACCGAGGAGAGCTGCGTCCACGACTACACCTTTTCAGTCTCCCATTTTCAGCGGAAGCTGGACGGCTACTACAGGCACAACCGGAGGCCGCCGATTCTAGAGGCTTATTTTCTGCTCAAGACTCCAAAGCCATACCAAGACGAATTTCTGACGGCAGATTGTGCGCCGCCATTGATCATGGCGTACCTTCTTGTGGCAGAGTCGAGAATCCAGTTTGATCCGCAGGCTTTAGGAATATTCGACATGGCGATGCAACATATCCAGTCGATGTCCCCAGAGCAAACATTTATGCTCACGCAGACGGACACCTGGCCTTTCAGTGAGGCTGTTCAACGCATAGAAGCCAGTGCGGAATACTACGACACGCTCAGAGCAAGACGCGGCTACCCAGGAGGGGCGATGTTAGGACTTTCGCGTTTAAACCGAAATGAGAAGGACTTGAAGTGAACATTGCGCGATGATGAGGTTTTTTTTCGTTGCAGAAGGTCTCGATAGAGAAAAAAAGCATTCTTGGCACTATTTGGTCCTGCCGTGTTAGTTTTTCAGGATGAAATCAGTGACATTGTCGGTCTAAAGACTTTCGAATTTCTAACTTCCTTGGATGGAGGACCCCAAGCTCAAGCACAACCGGCACCGGCGGGAGCTGTCTCAGCATCCTCTCTGGCAAATGGAGTTCAGTTCACGCCAATCACGATGGATTTTGTGATGTCGCATTGTAAGGAGCGGGACTTTCAGTGGATGGACAAGGACATGCGAAATCACCTGTCGTATGGAGTGCAAGGAAGGCTACTCATCTACGAAAAATGCCATGAACAGATTGCCACGGACGACCCGTTCTTCGCCCAAAGCATCGTAGCTAGCCGCATGTTCACGAGGGGCGTCATTTCTGTTCCAACACCAGACCCCAGCTTCGTTGCGCGAGGAGACGAGTGCTCAGCATACTTGAGACACATCGTGGATCGCTACGGGACAGAAATTCCTAATGCTGGGATGTTGACAGGATTATGGCTTCAAGGAATCCATCTTAGCCAACATCTTGGGGCCAATTCCTAAAGAAAAACAGGCACTGCTGGGACGCATCACAAGATGGATGTCTCGTAGCTCTAACAGGAGGAGGAAATGGTGGAGGACAAGGAGTAGGAAATGCAAAGGGAGCGGTTGTCAACAGTGATTTGGCAGACTTTACGATTTTCATGCATAGCGATCCTTACGACCACATGCACATGAGTTTCATGGGCGTGATCTTGCAGGCGGTGGCTCGTGGGACTTTTGAACAGCACTTCATGCACCTTAACGGCCCTAGGCACGTTCGCACACTAACCCCATGCCTTCAGGCAGTGAGCGAAGCGATTTTTGGACACCCTATCACGTACTCAGTCGGGCCGTACTGCTGTGCACAGTTTTTAGTTATGGCACAATAAGAAGATTGTATCTTCAGGTGGTTTCGAAGATGGACTCGTCAGTGGGTTAGTTATCCTTACTTTTCTCAGCGTTGAAACTGTAAGCTGCCTAACAGAAATGATCTAGAAATCACCAACATGGAGTCTAGATCTCCTCGAAAGTTGCACTTCTTATGATTTTAGGAGCTGAAAAGTGTGATAATGTTCAGTGTAAGCTTCATTTTCTCTAAAAGTATGAGCTTAAGTGATGTCTGGATGTGATTCACTAGTTTTTTCTGATGCAATGCAAATGTTGGTAAAAGCTTTCATCAGGAAATGAAATTGGATTAAAAGTTCATAAAAAACCATTTTTTCGAGGATTCCACTGAAAACGAAAATCTGAGTTCGAATTTAGGCAGGAGAGTGCAGGTTCGTGAGTGTGCGTTGACTAGATGGGTATTCTAGTTCGTGTTGTAATCATGTAAGTTGAAGCCTATTCTGAGCTATAGCTATGTGGCACTTTCCTCCAACGTTTCTGCATCTTCGAATTAGTTGCCTACTGTTGCTAACTGGTGCACTTCCTTCCTTAGTCGTTTGCTCGCGTTGATGGGCTAGAAACTTGCTGCTGCTGTTGTTGGTGTTGTTGGCGTTCTGTGTCTTACAAGATGGGCCTACTCCTATCATCACTTGACTCAGGGGCCTTTTCGTTTTCCTCTCTCCCAAATAGAGCCGTCAGGGGTCCAAGCGGGCCACCTCTTCTTCTTGCGCCTCTATCTGTTCGACAGTGCGAAATCGAGACTGGGGCTGCGGCCAATCTTGACTTCGCAGTGTGGAATCAAGACTCGGGCGGCGGCCAATGGTCTTGATTTCACAGCGCGGAAGCAAGACCCGGGCTGCGGCCAATCTTGATTTCACAGTGCGAAATCAAGACTCGAGCTGCGGCTAATCTTGATTTCGCAGTGCGAAATCAAGACTCGGGCTGCGGCTAATCTTGGTTTCGCAGTGCGAAGTCAAGACTTTTCGTAGATCTTTGCCGACTACGACAAATCTTGATTACGCACGGCGTAATCAAGATTTGTCGTAGATGCGAAAAATCGTTTTCATCTTACGAAGATTTGTCGCATCTACGACAAGTCACGTCTCCACCACAGTGGAAGCAGGTTTGCGGGGGGTCGGCCAAGATCTACGACAAATCTTGATTCCGCACTGCGGAATCAAGATTTTTCGTAGCCGGCCAAGATCTGCGACAAATCTTGATTCCGCAGTGCGGAATCTTGATTACGCGCGGCGTAATCAAGATTTGTCGCAGATGCGACAAATCTTCGTAAGATGAAAAAGATTGGTCGCATCTACGGCACATCCTGTTTCCACCAGGTTTTTGGGGGGTCGGCCAAGATCTACGACAAATCTTGATTCCGCACTGCGGAATCAAGATTTGTCGCAGCCGGCCAAGATCTCCGACAAATCTTGATTCCGCAGTGCGGAATCAAGATTTGTCGTAGATCTTGGCCGACCCCTCAAAAACCTGTTTCCACTGTGGTGGAAACAGGATCTGTCGTAGATGCGACAAATCTTCGTAGGATGAAAAAGATTTGTCGCATCTACGACAAATCCTGTTTCCACCACAGTGGAAACAGGTTTTTGGGGGGTCGGCCAAGATCTACGACAAATCTTGATTCCGCACTGCGGAATCAAGATTTTTCGTAGCCGGCCAAGATCTGCGACAAATCCTGACTTCGCAGCCCGAATCTTGATTACGCACGGCGTAATCAAGATTCGTCGTAGATGCGAAAACTCTTTTTCATCTTATGAAGATTTGCCGCATCTACGACAAATCACGTTTCCACCACTGTGGAAACGGGATTTGTAGCAGTTCTGCCAAACCTACGACAAATCTTGACTTCACAGTGCGGAATCAAGGTCCGAGCTGCGGCTAGTCTCGATTTCGCAGCGCGAAATCAAGACTCGGGGCGGCTGCGGCTGATCTGTCGTAGATTTTGGCCGATCTTGCAAAAACCTGCGTTACGCGGTGCGACCCACGAGCCGCCTCTGGTGCAGAAAATAAAAAATCAGTTCCTGGCGCATATTTTTCGCTCTGATAAAGGTAAGCACCGACAGAATGGACTTTACGGATTTCATTCGTCTCAAAAATAATCCTAGAAGGAAAGCTCCACTCTGTCGCTGCTTATCGTTAGCCGAATGCTAGCCCTAGCCGACAGCGGACGCTGCTAGTTGAAATGGATAGACGCCGACCGGTCGCATGGCTCGCGTTGTTGTTCCTCTTTTTGCGTTTTCGTTGTTGGGCCAGGCGGTGGCGGATGCTCTCCCGGACTCATGTCGTCGATAGAATAACACACAGCACCATATTAACACTAAGCAACTTTCTCGGACCTGTTAGATTTGGTTGGCAAAGTGCCACTAAGATAGTCCTCTCTCAGTTATGGTCTAGTCTTGGTCCTGGATATTGCCTATTCTTGGATAGGGTCGAAACAGGTGAATTAGAAGTTTTAGTGCAACTAGTTGACGATGATACTGATAGCGAACCAATGAATCGTGATCATCGTGATTCGTTGTCCCATGTTGCGATGCTAGTATTTTGTCCTTATTTTCTAATCGAATCTCGCGCGATCGCATCCAGAGCAGGCCTCTCGCTTTCTATGAGCGAATGCGTGCGCTGGTCAACGGATCGATGCCCTATGATCTGTGCACGACGTCCAGGGTAGCACGAAGTACCCACTGCTACGGCATGGAGTTTCTCTGGCATATCGTCTTTGGGGAGGAAGCAGACCCACCTTTGCGTCAAGACGACCCTACTTAAGGCCCAACACAATTCATTCTCAAGGGTCATTTCTCATTGTTTCTTTCTTTGGACGACGATTGGAAGAAATGCAGGCAGCAAGGGAGCACTCTCAGCATCATCCTTGTCCCTTTTTCTACTTGAAGACCGGGGAAGATCAAAGAGGCACTCAGGGCTGCTCCAACCTAAGAACATGATAAAAGGGACTGGAACGACAGGAGGTAGTTGAGCTCTAACCTAATCTGCCTGTTGCCTTTCGCCTAAAGTTCGGAGTGGAGCATGATAAAAGGGACTGGAACGACGTGGTGCTCAGTCCTAACGTGCCCAAGAATTATGCTTTCTCTGATGATCATTCAATTTCAATTTGATAACAAGGATGAGAATCCTAGTGCAGCTTTTCTTAGGTGAAAAGCAACTACTTGTTGCTCGCCATCGCCGATGAGTAGAAGGTTCTCACGTACACGATATTGTTGACAACAAAGCACACTTACTGTTGTACTACATCGGCAAGATAATGGGTCATTAAAAACTGTCTTTCTCAACCATTCAGCATCACGTCTCTAAGAAAAAATTGTAACGCAGCAGGATTGGGATGGAGAGAATTTCGTCTACACGCGTGGCGGACCAGGCACTGAAAAACGTGGGGACGACGCCCCGCGACCTGCGTAAGGGAATGGATCGCCTAGTAGTGTCAGAACGCGGGGACGACGCGCCGCGACCTGCGTAAGGGAATGGATCCGCCTAGTAGAGTGCTGCGGGTATTCTTGTGTGGCAACGACATATAGTGATGGAATAGTAAACGACATCTAGCGATTAATATCAGGAAACAAGAAGGGCAGTTCGGGACACATAATGATTTCTTGGGGTGAACAAGGGACGGATTGAATGCGGTATTTCGACGAGATGACAGATGACACAACGCCGTTGATGAACAAATGATAGTTCGCTCAAGAAGATGACTACATCTTCTTAGAAAAATACTGACGCAAACGTAATAAATTTTACGAGGACATTGTCGTGGACAGACACGCAAATACTAAGTTAATAGGCCTTGTTTCCCGCATGGGCAAACGATGGTACTTCTATTGACTCCTCTTGTTATTTTGTCGGAATTATGTGTTGAAAGAAGTGTCTGTGAGAGCCACAGCTGAGCAGCCGTGCACTCCTCTCAGTTTTTTGGAGGAGACTACAATTAGCAATGCTGCTGCCTATTTCTCAAGAAAAGGATAAGGACTAATGCAGTAGAACCAAAACAAAAGGATAAGTAAAAATGGCGTCGTATACTAATTCCTCGAGGAGGTGTGGGGTGAGGCTCATCATGGGCCACTCTGCTTCGACCTCGTCAACACATATCCTCATTGGAAACTACCGAAGCAGGCATCTTCAGATACCTGTCGTGGAGACTGCTGGTGGAACTGGAAGGTATGCTACGCGTACTATCCTCGGTCGAACCGCTCCTGTGGGATATCATCGTGCTGCCCTAGTAGGACATCACCCGGAAAATGCCCAGTGTAGAGCGATGGCGTCTACTGCTGCGGCAGCAAAACCTCACAGTCTTCAGCTTCACGAGATACCTTTGCCAGGAGTTCCCGTGAACAGGAAGCTCCCATTCGACAGAGTGTTACGAGGAAAAAGAGAGTCTCCCACACACCTATAGATTTTTTAACAAATATAGAATATGAGGAGACTGTCCTAAACGACTTTGTCCTTCATGACCAGTATGCATGAAGATGTGTGGACTCTGTTTTTTTGACTCTACCACTCGGCTCTGGAGGATCAGTCGTACTTTGCGAGGCTAGCAAGAGGCCGAGTCCAGAGTCTGTACCAGAGGCGTAGGCAACATCTCCTGCCACTGCAGATCTTGCCTATATTTACGGCTATCATGGGGTTCACGCGACGCCAGTATGTGCAAGTATGTCGTAACTAGAATTGCTCAACGACCATGAGACAGACAACGTCCCTGTTTTTGGGAATCTGAAAAGTCGTGACCTCGTGTTCTTGCGAGACGAGTGAGACTGCAAAAGTAAATGTTCTAATGTCTGGGCCCTTTCTCGGACGGTGCCAAGAGACTTGCAGTTTGCGGCGCGTCTAATTTCCGCTCCCTTGTGGCTCTTTGCGGGAGGAGGAGTCATCTGCGTGGCAATGATTAAGGCAAAGTTTTTTGACATCATGGTCGTTCTGAGACGTTTTCTAAGTTAGCCTCAGGTACTCAATCCCTTTTCCGACTGTCTTCAAAATGAGCAAGCTGCGGGACACGAAGGAAGCGGATGCGGAAAGAGAAAGAAGGCACAACGAAAACGCGGTTCCGTTTAGTTTTGAGACCGCTGCTGCGACCTGGACAGTGCAGTACGCGTGGATGCTTATGGTAGCACGTGCAGGGCTGCACTATGCACTACAGCTCTCGGAATTCGCGGTACCGAAGATTTCTGCGTATAGTCACCCTTGGAAATTTGGTCGTGGCATGTTTCCTTTAGTGTTATGGCTAAGTTCAATCGAGTTTCTGAACCACGTAGGGAGTTTTGTTGGAAGGTCATTTAATATTTTCTTTGAACAAGCAGGAATTTGTGTTTCAATCTTTCCTTGAAGTAAGAAGAGTGTACGCAATAACTGACTGTTGAGTTGTCTGTAGCACGTTGTGAGTAAGTGGAAGAAATAAAACGAAATTGTGTGGCGTTTTATTTTCGCTAATAGTGGCTATCCTTTTAGGCTGCCAGTGGTTACCAGTAGGCAAGTGCATTTGCGAGCATGGTGGGGTCGAGTCGTGGAAAGCCCGCGCGGGAGAAATCGCAGGCGATGGGACGCTCGTCATGTACTATATTAAAAATGTGGTACTAATTCATCTGTGTCCCTTGTCGTGATCTGTCAGGTCTTTCATGTGTGTCTGAGATCTCTCGAAGTCGACTCTCTTGATTGTGTGTTGTCTCTCGTCTACTGTGGATCCTGTTTTCCACCTTCACAACATATTTAAATAACAGGTCGTTTCTGCAGTTCGTGTTGTATGACTGGTTGTGGCACAGGAAGGCCCTCGCACCGCAGTTTTGGGGCCAGCTGGCGCTTTCGTGCATGCTCTACATCAATCTAGCGCTAGCTACAGTGCGGTACGTGGTACGGTATGCCGAAGACACACCCGATATAAAGGGACCACGGATCGACTTCGCCGCGGAGTGTTGAATCTGGCAATTGTTACTTAGTGTTGAATCTTCCATATTAGCGATTTTTGTAAGAGCCTCAGGATTTGTCTGGGTTGGTCGATTGTGATCAAATCGAGCCTCCATGCGTTTGTTAGAATTTTTGCGGTGTTCGTGTTCTCAAGCGGGGACAACGTTAAAGGTTTACATGACGAGAGAAGTTAAGATGATGGGGATCCGAGTATGATCAGAGTGTGTGTTAGCAGAGATCTTTACACATACACGACTAGGACATCGAGCGACAGGAGTCCACGTCATGGCTCGAGAGTTGTAACCGAGTGGTCAGTGCCGGGAGAGAAGAGACGCATGCATGAGATGTCACTACAGCTGGATAAGGATCTCAGATTTCTATCAGACATTTACAATCGGGAAGTGAGCATGGGAAGACGACTTCTTTTCTCTTACCAGCATAGCCACAGTTCTTAGGGTCATCTGATCTTCTGCATGGATCGAGATGATAGGCAGATCTTGGTAGACATCTAGTGAACAAAGTCTTGTCTATCTAGTAGTTCTTGTTTGTCGTAGTTCTTGAAGCTGTCATCTCCTAGTGTCTGAGAATAAAGTTTCTTTCCATCACGACCTTGATTTTACTACGTACTTACTTGATTTGAATACGTGTAAAATCATACATCTAATGACAAGCAACAAGATGGCCATCTGATTTTCTGTAAGCGCTGCATGCTGAGTACTACGTGTTGTCGTCTGTAAGCGAGTACTGGCTACCTGTTATCTGTCAGCTGCTGGATGACGTCGAATGCGCTGGGTTGTGTGGACATGCTTGGCGTTGGGTGGACGTCGGGCGGTGAGAAAAACTGCTCCCCAAGCTGCTCCTGCCTCCAGTGATTATGTCTCCAGTGACTGTGTCGACTTTGTTTGTATACGACTGCGGTCATGATCACAACTATCAGAACTAGTCTCCACGGATCATGCTCAGAGCAGCATTATCAGGGACTCATCGAGATGACTTTATTTGGCAGGTTCCACAATAAGATCGTGTTGTCATGCCAGGTTCATCTATTGATGATTCATTTACTTAGAAATGTGGTTATCCTGCTGATGAATTGTGTTTCTGTCCCAGAAGCAGGGACCTATACCACCTCTAGGGAAAATGATCGCTTCCGTCGTAGAAGAACTTCTAATTATTTGTAGACTTGCTTGAAGAAGCGCAGGCAGGCATTGCGGTGGATGATGGAGGTGGGTACAATGGAGGTGAAGGCATCGTCTATCCTGAAGACGACATTGTGGAGTATGACGAGCAGTGGACGGGCAGCAACGAGGAGGATGTCGACCCCTTGTATTTATGATGGAGTACAGTACAACTGCTTCTTCTAAACATTGGTGATGCAAGTTCTGAGTTCTAGGCTCTGATAGATGAGATGGGCATTCTAACATCCGTAGCGGAGGAGGAAGACTCCTTTTTGACGGAGGTAATATACGATGACGAGCAGAACAAGGCTGTGGACGGTGACGAGCAGGGGACTGGCGAGGGAGACGCGGGGTTTGTTGAAGAGGGTGGCGAAGGAGACGATGACGCGATTGTCTATGGCCTCGGGACGGCAGGAGACGAGCCAACGCCAGAAGAAGACTTGGAGTTTGGGGGTACAACGTCTGAGGCAGATGCAGAAGTCAGCAATAGAGATCTACAAAAAGAAGAGAAAACTACCGCTAAAGCAGAGGGGGAAGACGATGATGATGACAATCCAGAAAAGATCTACGAGAAGGGCCTCTACCCGAAAGACGAGGACTTCAAGAGACAGGTGTTTTTTCATAAGTGCTCTATCGGAATTCTAGGAGTCGCCGTCTGTTAGACTTCAGTCACTCGATCTCAGTTAATGATCATGGAATTCTTCTTAGCCTCTACTCCTACAGTCTTCAACTTTCGTAGGTTAATTGTGACTTCTCGCGGCCCGAGTGGCAGCAATACCGACATGTGTACGAAGTAGCGTTGAATCGGGAGGATACTTCCGACGACCCAGACCAGCTCCTCCACGCAACTCGTGTTTATGGACTTGCATCTTAGATTCTAGACCACTTTGTTTTTTTGAAAAATTAGAGGGTCGGTCTGTCGATTTGGACACACTTGCTCTAATGTGCATTATCCTCCGTTTTGTGGGCTCGTGCGCGGAACGTGACGGACATTTTGACGTGCAACGTTGGTATCATTGCAGGCTATCAAAGGTTGAGTCACGCTCTCTTGGTTGCAGGCTTGGGACCTAAAACGGCACTGTATCGCTATCGACTCCTCCAGTTGGCTCTCATCTTCATTTTCACGCTTCGTAACGCGAACAAAATTCCTCCCGTCGCCGGGGAGTACTGGGCAGCGAGCGAGCAATACATCATTCCGAACATCATGGCGATTCGTAACATCAAAATAGTTCATATTTGCTTTGATGCTGCTATTTCGCATTTTCGTCGGTCGTGCTACTTCCTCAACGAAAAAATAGAAAGACTAGCGCTGTTGGCTCAACATTTGAACAGCTACATCAACATTCGTCTCAGGTCGACATGTCGAGCAACAGGAATTGCAGAGAAGGCGGGAGCGGGAGTGGTTTACGGGAAGGACCGTCTCTAATACTTTTAGAGACCCCGATATGCGGATTGCCATCGTGTCTATTTGTGCTTATCCTCCGACAAGTACTAAATTTACTTTTGCCTTACAACAAGGTTATTATTTTTTGCTTCGAAGAGCTATGCACTCAAATATGCATGTTGTGGGTCGTATGATCCAAGAAATAGTCGTGACTCTCTCTTCCAAATTTCAGGCGACATCGCACTAAAGGATGTAACGCCTTTGAACCGGGAACTGTATGCGCGAAAACACGGATATGCGTTGAGGCTGCACACCGAGCCACCCCTTCTGGGTGGGAATGTGCATATCCAGCATGCAAAATTGGCGACAGTGAATCACTACGTACTCACTTCTTGATAGCTCTTCGTATGAGATAGAGACATGAGATCGAGACCATTGTTTGTTTGTGTCGTTTTTCGCGTTTCTCAGGTATGAAGATCGAAGTATATTTTCCATTTCTTTGCGAAATATGATCTTCATGAACAATCAAGAAGCCCCTTGAGAAACCTTCATCCATTGACATCACTCAGATCCGTTCAGGAGATTTTGATTGGGTTGTGTGGTTCGATTGCGACTCTCTGATAATGAACCTCGACCACACGCTAGACAGTATCATCTATCGGGCGGCGGGAAAATGGACGAGTAATAATTTTGCTGGTGAGTGGGCAGACACTTGGGATCCGAATACAATCACCATTTTATGCATGGATGGTAGTCGAGTAGTAGTAGTATTAGTAGTTGCCATAGTAGCAATAACACCTTGCAGATGGCGAGTTGCTATAGCATTACATAGTAGCATCTGCCTAGATGATGAACTGCTAGTATAGAAGCAATAGTAGCTTCGAAACGAGGTTTCATGTCGATAGAAACGACTTGCCAATGTGTTGTCATAGCAATAGTATCTTAGAAATGAGTTCTCATAGCAAGATTAGTCTAGAATTGAGCTCTCATAGCAAGATTAGTCTAGAAGTGAGCTGTTAGAGCAATACTATGCTAGAATTGAGCTGTTAGAGCAATACTACCTTAGAACGAGATCAAATCAGTGGAAAGAAGTGCAAAAGTACATGTTGCTGTAAAGCTCATCGTCAGAAAATGAATTTGAATAAAAGTACATAAAACTGAAATTTCTTGGATATCTCCTACAAATTTGAAATTTTCAAATTCATAATTCAAAACTTTGAAGATTTCTAGAAACGTGAGATTGTTTTGAGGAAATTTATGGAGTCCATGGAGTCTTAGATTTCCAAACTATCATTTCTCTCTAGTTTGGGATGTTGCAGGCTGTTGATTGAATTTCTCCTAATAGATCACTCCACACTTTAGCATTGTCTGCATAAGGATCAGCATCATCATCATCATGCCCGCCTTTCTCCCCCTTCTCCTCGCCCAGTGTCTCTCTCAATCTCCCTCTCTCTCCCCTTCCTATCCATCCCTTTCTTTCCCTCTCTCCCTCTCTCTATCCATCCCCTTCTGTCTGCCTCGGCCTCTCCCTCCTTCCCCCTCTAATTTTTGTGGTGAATGAAACGGAGGTCACGGCGAGTGCGCAGCAATTCGGCACTGCTCGTGGATTCATGCGCGGTAAGATTCTGCACATGACCTTCGAGAACTCCCTGGATCCGCTCGAGGGGGAGCTGGTGAATTTAAGGCTTATGTAGACTCTCATTCATCTTAAGAGGCACCTAATGTAATTCATCTTCCGACGTGAGGCATCTTTGACTCTCACTTTGACCTGCTAGGAGTGCTTCCAAGGGGAAAGAAATGCTACAAAGATGCACGACTCGCTGTTTCGGATCCTTCGGGTTGAGTTTGGGTATCTATAGGCTCTAACGACTTCAGAAGAAGGGGATGTAATTCACTGGAGTAATGGAGCAGTGTGGCACCGGACGAGGGCAATAGAACCCTGCCTGTCACCGCAAGATTGCCCAGAGCTGAAAGGTCTCGACGATAGCATCGATCTTCTCATCACCGAAGAGGGCTGGGGCCTCAGCTCAGCAAACTGGATGGTGCTAATTTTTGTTCGTTATCCACCCGTTTATGTTTTTTGGTATCTACTACGCAATTATAATTAGGTTCGTTATCCACTCGTTTATGTTTTGGTATCTACTACGCAATTCTAGTACTGGAGTGGGTTACTTTTCGTGATCTAGCCCTAATTTTGTAGTAGCCAATTTTTCGATCATCAATCTGTTCTTTGTGACAAAAATGTCGATCTTCATCAATACCGAATACTCTTTACCCTCGATAGGTACGTCGTTCCGCGTGGACCATCAATTTCTTAGATGAGTGCTTGAACGTGGCTCATGTTAAGATACCCCTTTTCGGAGACCAAGATGCAATAATCTACTTATGATGATTTGATGAACAATAGCTGATGAAGTATCTGTGTACTGGCTAGCTTTTGAAGTACCTGGTGAATAGGTTGGGAGCTACGATTGAAAACATTGTCAGATTTTATTACCTCAGTTTTGGCCACAACTTGATGGTCAAGATCAGTCAATCATTTACATCTGGGTCGTTACAACTTTATAATATAACAGGGGGGGGAGGGCGGGGGGCCGTTCGGCCCTGCGTCACGTCATATATACTCGTGCTAGTAGAAGCTCTCCCTATCGTCCCTTCGATTTTTGTTGCAACTAGCGCTAATCTTTCTAGTGATGAACGACCAAACGCTACGAGGATTAACGGACGCTTTGGCCGATCCAGCGGCCATTCGGGATTCAGACGAGGAATTGCCAGACCCTTTAGACTCGCATGTTCGGGTCATCCCGCAGCGCGAGCTAAATGCCTACGATCACCTCAACGCCTACACCATGGACGTCGATGGATACCAATTTGGAGACTTGCTTTATGAGTTCTACTGTACTTACAAAGACTGTGGTTTAGTTTTTTTCATCCTCCATGTTCTCCATTAAATTTCTCCAGCCGCTTGCTAATAGCCAACCAATAGCTCCACTAGTTCTCCTCCCCTTCTCTTACCCAACTGTTTCTAATGGCGCATCACATTCCCGCAATGCAAGGACGCCTCGTGCAACACGCTGTTTCGGTTGGCCGCGGAGTATGCCCACGAAAGAGACGAGTTCGCCTACAACCCTCACGATTGGGCGCACGTGCGGTTATTCGGCCCCAGGGACTTAGTCGCAATGTGGTGGAAACGTCACATGGAGGAAGAGAGGAAACAAGATCGCGAAGAAGAGGAGGATGAAAAGGAGAAAGAGAATATAGATGAGGGTGAAGAAGAAGGCGATGCGAGTGAAAATTTATGATCTTCTTTTTGAATGGTGGTCTGGTTTTTCTTTTTAATGTTGTTGATCCATGGTAACAAGAGTTTCAGGATGTGCTTGTAGTAAGGCCAGCATACTCTTTCTTACGCTAGATTACGAACAACAAAAGTGTTCTTGTGCCGTTGTAACAAGCAATGTATATGTACTTCCTGTTCCTGTCTGTCAAGTTACTTTAGAAATTATGCCAAATTGAATCATTTTCTTGTCTGCGAACTGTAGTAGTCGAAATGCCCAAGCTTTTAGAGCTGCCTCTTCTAAAATCGACACAAGCTGACGTGCCTGGCACCTCTCGCGTGTCCGTTCGAAATGGCGCGTCCACTGAGGCCGGACTTGACCTGGCCGACATCGATCCTGAAGAAGATACTGGCGAAGGGCAGGAGGAACGCGATTCTACTTAAGGCTCGATGCACTTCATGTCCAAGGCAGGACGATTTTCTTCGGTTTCCATCGCAGGGTCGACTTCGAAGAAACGGGAAGCAAGGGAAGAAGTGAATTGCTTTGAGCTCTAACATAGTGTGGAAGGTGAGATGCAGGAGGACGGCGAAGAGGTCCTCGAAGAAGTGGAAGATGACTCCGCAAATGAGTATTTCGGAGACCCCGATGAGGAGCCGCAGGACGATGCAGAAGATGACGACGCGGTCCAAGAAGAGGAATTGTAATGAGGAGAACGGAAGACGTACTACTTATAATTAGGCTACGGCCATGCGGATGCGGCTGTGGGCATTGGTTTCGCCCATGACTCGGACAGAGCTGGCGCGGCTTTGTGAAGCTTTTGCAATTATACAAAGGCTTTTGCAATTATACAAGGGCTTTTGCAATAGTGCAAAGGACATGCAATTTGAGAGCCTGTTGATCAGTTTTGCGGCGGATGTGACTGCCGCTCTGCTGCTGAAGTAATTAGTTTTTTCTTGTTGCTATGTAGCAGGACTTCCCTGTCTCTGCCTCTGTTCTAGTTCTTGGCCAGTATCTTGTGATAATTGGTAACTACCCTTTCATCTTGGTAGCCTCAGGTATTCGACGAAAATCGTCCGAGATTAGCCGCGCTTGTCATAGTCAATGAACAAAGTAGTTTGAATCAATGAAATCCTACACACCTCCTATATCTACTACTCGTGCAACCGCCGACGAGCGTCTGAATTGGTTTGATACCACGCGTGTGAGCAACGCACGCAAGAAAAAGCATCTCTCTTGAGCCAGATTTGGTGTCCAGAAAAATTGTATATAGTTTACTCGTATTCATCTTATTCTACAAAATATTCACGGTCTGCGACTCCTCGTTGAACTTAAAGTGTAATCACAAGCAGCTGCAAAAAGCTAAATTATCTTGATCAAAAACACTAAAAGCAGAGAGTGGATCTCTGATCAGCTGTTGGGAGTTGATCTCAGTCAGTCGGCTGCTGGCTCGGATCAGATGATTCTGTGCTAAGTAGACGTAATTGAAGACGAGTGAAGATGTGAGCAGAAAGCGAATGGAAAGCATGACGATAAATTTCTGTTGAGAGCAAGTTGTAAGAGTGATACTATTCTGTCTGTCATGTTGGAGGCGTAAGTTTAAGTGGAGAGATATCCTGATAGGTGCTGGCACTTGTTACGTATAGATTTCGAGAATGTGTGAGTGGGTTCAATCGTCAGAGTGTAGGTCATCTGTCCTGAGGCGTATTCCTATTCTGTTGACCGGAGTGCCTGTGTACGTGATGGAGATGAAACAATTGAGAAACATTTTTATTGCGACTGTGTACATTTCATTGCCTCATGAATCATAAGGAATATGTAATCATCATCATCATCATCATCATCTTCATGTTCAGCATCCATCAACATCCATACCATCTCAATTTCATCTTTCTCCGATTAATTTTTGCAGTTCCTTGTTGATAAAAGGTTCACCTACCGTCTTGAGACCCCCATTCACCCTTGATAATTGAGCTTTTTTTCTTATTCTTTGATACACTTTTTAAGTGCTTAATCACACAATCACAAGTAAGAGCAGTAACTTCCTTTTTTTCTACATGTAGGCAAGAACATTTGTTCGTCAGTTGTAGTAGTCACACATAGTCGAGGTGGTCCTGACTGATCGCCATTCTTGAAACAAGAACTTTTAGTAGCCTCCTGCGTGAAGATTGTACAAGTTTGACGCACATCATCTGCACTTCTAAGAATTTCGTACTATAGTTGAGGTGAAAACTCTTGGTAACCAAACAACAATCAATCTCTGTATAGCTGACTCTGAACAACATCTTCAGAATCACAATCAGAAAGCAAGGATGGCTTTCTGCTGAAGGTTCGATAATGCATTCGAACAGCCGCGAGATTCCCGATATAGAATCTGTTCGTGCCAAACTCTACGCACGATTGAAGGCAGCTCCTGTAGAAGAAGAGGAGGAGCTTCCTGTAGTATGTCCAGTGACTGGAGGTGGTACAGCGGCTGAAGGTATCACGGGTGTAGGTGTAGGTCTAGGTGTACCTGTTGATGCAGGAGGAGCAGAGACCACGCCGAGCGCAGCTGTTGAGCTGACAAATCTTGAAAGTGGCGACGCAGCTCTTGTTAGAGCACAGCAAGAAGTTCTAAGAGCACAGCAACTTCTAGGTCCTCTAGGCCAGGTTGCGCAGGTTGGAGTTAATAAGCCGTCACGTGTGAACGCTGTTCCGAACTCATTAGCCTCAAAAACACTAGTTCTTGCTAGCAGTCCAATTCCTGCTAGCAGTCCAATTCCAACAGCATCACCGATTGCGACGAGTACAAGGCGAAGTTCGTCGTACAACAAACAGGTGCTCTCAGGCCACTGCTTTCGGCACCTGGGGGACTTGTACGACCGTCCCCACTTCGTAAACTGTGGGGCAACTAGTGTGCCTACCAGCCGCAACAGCAGTAAGAGGTCAATTGATGTAACCTCGAAGAACGGGGGAAGTAAGGAGCTACAACAACTGGAAGAGTCCGCATCAACAGCACCAGCGAATCTGCAGGCGAACAACAAGCAAGTCACGACTACTGGGGTTGCTCCTCAGTTTACGAAAGCCAGTGTTGTGACGAGTTGTGAAGAAAACCTCAGCAAAGAAGATCAAAAGATTCTCGTGGACCAGCCAAGTCTGGCCGTGAATTCTGAGTCCTATTCAAATTTGTTTTCTAGACTGCGCGAGGACTATCTCCTTACGATTGGGAAAACGACGGGACCTCCGCCACAGGTTTCCCCGAAAAAGTTGTGGGCTGATCTGGACGACAGTGTGGAGATGGAGCGCCACGAGTACTACGCGAAAATCGACACCGCGAAATATTAAGGCTTCCTCTAATCCGTCTCTGTATTTAGCTATCGATCCCTCAAAGATACATATGTTGCACCCCAATTTATTATAGCAGGGGAACAATACTACTGAGGCATATCATCCTTGAGGGGTTTCCACAGGGATGAATTGGGGAGAGCTCTAAAAATACGGTTACTCCTGGATGCACGACTTGAACACAACAAAGATTGAGCCTTCCCTCGTCGACGCCGACTTTTACAAGAATGGTCTTGATATCACTTTTGTAAAAGACGACAACGTCATGATCCCCAATGCGAGCATGCCTCCGTCGAACAGAGCTCCTAGACAGGAAGGGAGTGCTGTTATGAACGTGGAGGAAGTCGAGCAAAGTGGGCTGGAGACGACGAACAACGGAATAATCGCTCCTGTTCTTGCGGACGGGAGGAGAAGCACTGCGGCAGCACGATCCGTCTCACGTCGTTCGGTTACGTTTAAAACTCCAAGCGATTCAGTGTCGGCTGACACAGCGAGTCAAGAGGAACAGGAGTCCTTTAGTACTAAGATGGAAGGTGTTACACGAAATACTGAGTCGAGCTCGAGAGTTCAGCTTGGTGGCTTTGCGGTAGTGACGGAGGACGGCGACAGCGAAACTGATAATGTTGCGGGAGCAGGTGGGTCGAGTGGGGAAGGAGCTTCTACCCCGACCGGCCTTTCGCGTGGTACCAGAATCGAGACGAGCGTGGGGTCGGCTCACATGAGTAGCAGTGGCATTACGCTCACTTGCGATGTAGATATTAAGGCTTACCCTTATCCATCTTCGGAGGCATCCTGAAGAGGCAGATCCAAGGAAAAAAGCTCCCAGGATGCGTCTCAAGATGGATAAGGGTGAGGTCTAAAGATAAGATTTGCAGTCCTGTGTTGGCACGAGCGCCCAGCTGCAGCTACGACGAGTTCTGTAATCGCATCATGGACGGTTTAGACGTCGCTTTTTCCGCCTGCCGTTACAATCCGGAGCGCCGCGAGCTAGGACGCCAGACTTCGTTCCAAAGCACGATGATTTACTACAATGACGCGGATGTGGAGGATGGTCAAGAAGATGTTAAAAACGACGTGGTAGAGTCGGCATCTACTTCTCGTTCTGCATCTACTTCTCGTTCTACTTCCTTGTCGGGGTACTCATCAGGTAATCGCGGTCGCAGATCCCAACAACCGGCTTCGGCCGCTATGCGCTGGGGCCAATTCGCTGGTGCGTCGGCGCGAAGCAGACTCCTGTCTTCGTCTGGAATGCGCGAAGGACGCAGCACCATGCAAAGTAATAGTTCTTTCTCGACACCCTCCGCGATTGAAGGGAACCACGCAGCGGGCGCGCCCCTGTACTATCCTGAGCAAGAACCGCGCAGCTCTGTTGCGAGTGGCGGAGCTTCGCGTGGTAGGTCGCGCAATGATGAAACGCCAAGACAGAAGCCGCCTGAAAACCAGGATTCCTCCGCAATCGAACGCAGAGTTGCGCGTGGTAAGGGGAAAGGTTCGACGAGTTCTGGAGGTCGCGGTAGCGCTCAAGAGACCGAGCAGTCTTCTGGAAAGCCGATGAAGAGCAGTAAGTCAAGCGGAGCAGGCAAAGGCGGTAGGGAGCGCGGAAGCGAGCGAGAGCCCTCTACAAAAGGTGGGTCGGCTCCTACCCGAGGACGCGTTTCCTCCGGCGGTTCGACAAACGAGCGGCTGTCAAATCTGTACAACCAGGGACGCGAGGATATCAAGGAGGGCACGACTAGCGGTGGAGGTGGAACTGCGCCAGCGAAATCAGCTGAGTCCGACTTGAAGCGGGGACCACAAGCAGCAAGTTCCAGTGCGGGGAAAGGCGGAAAAAGCACCGGCACTAGCTCGTCCAATGCAGGAGCACGTGGTCAGACGTCGAAAACAGGCTCATCCAGCGCGGTAAAAAGCGCGAATAATGCAGGAGGCGGACCTTCAGCAAGTAAGGAAATCACCGAACAACCCGTAAAGGGAATGAGCGGACGCTTACCCTCGGTAAAAGAAGAGACGCAAGATGAAGTGATCTGGAATGCAGACGAGGACGAAGCAGGAATGGTGGAGATGCCAGGAGTGCAAGAAACGGTTCCAGAAGCAGGAGGAAGTGCCAGAAACAGTATTGGCAGTATTGCTGCTGACGAGCAGTCCACTGAAAGTAGTGGGGCCATCTTTTCTCCTGACGCGCATTCCATTGCAGAGGAAGCTATGCCGCAACCCGTGACGCAAGTAGAGTCGCCTTCCGTGGCTAAAGACACGGTCCGAGTCGAAGGCGAAGCAGCGTTTGCCATCACATTGGGCGCAGATGAGGAAGGCGCCGACGCCGTGCCTGCGGCGAAGACGAGCTTCTTTGAGCAGGCGGGAAGCTACGTTCGTTCGGTCTTTGGCGGCGGACCACCGGCCGCAAGTGCTGGAGAGGAACACGAGGAGCCTTCCGCTACACCTGCCTGGACGCGGTCCCGGGAAATCGGGGACTTGAAGAAGGCACGCTCCGAACAACATGACGCGATTCCGGAAGGACCGCTGACGGCTCCACATCTGCGTCTCGAGTGCCTGCAAATCCACCCTCCGCGCCTGACTCCGCGGACGCCGCGCACTCGTCCCGAGCATGCCATGGTCGGCGTGGTGCCCATGCGCGGACGCATGCCTTTCGTGGCTGGTGACAGCGCAGTGTCTTCACCTTATCGCGCCACAAGTGCTTCTTCAATGCCACCGCAGCATAGCTATAGCGCTGCATCACGGGTGATGAACTATGAGCAACAATCTCAACGTCAGCAGCAAAGCCAAAGCGATGTGGCACAGCTGGCCGCGGCCCGCGTGGCGCAGCAGCGACTCCCGCGTCCGGCGCTCGCGGTGCCGTCAGGCTCGAAAATGACCACAACGGGCATCATCACTGCCGTGACCACGACCGGCTTCGCTGCAGATCTGCCGGACAGTCCTCGTACGGCCGTGACGTTTGACGTAGCTTCCGCCGTGGCCAGTAAGATGAGCCGGAGCAAGAGTCCGCCACCTGCGATGGGCGCCAACTTGTTTGACGAGAAGCACATGACAGCTCGACGCCATATTATCAAGGTGCATGATTTCATCAGTTCCGATGAGGAGGAGACAGGCGAGAACTACAATGCGCAGCGGGAGGACAACGGCGAGAAAGCTGATTATGGAGGTCATTATCATCATGTTCATCATGGTCAGAGCCAATTCCTGAAAGCCCGTGCTACCGTTGGCGCTGATGAGAATGTCACTGGCGACGAGGAGGACCGCTTTGACGACGACAAAAATGGTGAAGCAGGAGCGCCAGACGGACCCGCCAGCGATGAATATGGTCATTCAAATTTAATGGAGCGGCGCAAATTGAGCAAGGACGTTATTTCGCCTGAGCGACGTAAGATTCTCGCTAGGATTGCAGCGGACCCGCCGCCACCTGCTCCGAAGCCAGAGCCAAAGCAGATATCTCCTGAGCAAAAGGAGATTCTCCAAAAGAGAAGACGCCAAGAGAAGAAACGGGCAGCTGCATTGAAGAAGCGACAAGCCGCCGCGGCAGCTGCCGCGGCTGCTGTAGCGAGTGACAGTGCCTTGCAAAAAGGTTCAGGAAGCAGTAAGTCCTTGTTCTCTTCTGAGTCCTCTTCTGAGTCCTCAGCTGGAGAAGATGAAGATGGCAGTGACTTGTCGAGTTTGCTCTCGTCGGAGACCGAAGCGCAACAAGCGAAACTCGCGGAAGCAAAGGTGGCTCTGTCTAGGGTTTCTAACTTCGCAGTGTGTGTTCGCCAGCAACTGCGGGAACTGAACGACGCATCGGCCAGCGGAGCAATGCCGCCTGTCGATTTGACTACTTTCTCACAGAAGAAGTACTCATCAAAGGACTCTGTTCTTCGAGCAGCACACGATAAAAACAATATTACTGGTACAGCAGGATCGGGTGAAGCAGACGTCGAGCAGGGAAGTGCTGCCCCAGGAGAGGGAGGAGCAGTGAACGTTCAAAAGGCTAAACAGTTGGATTTGCCTCGAATTCCGATTTTGGACGAAGTGTTTTCGCCAAGGAATTTACAGAGCCATCATCATGTGTCTTCGAGTGTGGCTTCATCGCCTCGTGGTGCTGGAGGAGCTTTGGTTTCGGCGAGGCATGCGGAGACCCGGGAGCGACATTTGAGTTCGGCGCGCCAAGCGCTTCGTCCACAGCTAGACCAAGTCACGTTCAAGTCCTCTCGCGTTCGTTCCCCTGAGGAGCAAGAATTGGCGGACCGGGATCACTTCTTCGAGCGGATGGGACAGCGCCGAGGAGCTTCTCCAAAAATTGCTTTTGGTGCTGGTGGAGGTCATCTTCAGAGTCATCATCCTAGCCAACATCAAAACATGGCTGCGACCGGACCGGTGTCATCAGGTACGTCGATCGCGACTTTGGCCTCGCATGGGCAGAGGATGGACGAACAGGTCATCCCTTCGCGACGCGGCAGTAGCATGTTCCAGCCAGCGAGTCCACGCCCGCTTCGCATATCGCAAATGCTGGTGGACTCGTACTTTACCTCGCCAGACGGGCAAGTCGTGACGCGCGGCGACATCATCGTGCGCGGCGCACACGCGGCGGCGGCGGCGGCTTCTGCTGGCGTAGCGAGTTGTTCCATGGGAGTTGGTTCTGGAGCTTCTCGAGTGGGTTCTGGCGCTGCTCCAGTAGGCTTGTCACCAAGAGTCCACAGCGCAGGACTCTCGGCAAAGCACACAACTACGATCTTGGCTCCAATGCACATCCCTGGCGTCCGTTTGGGTGCGGATGGTCATATCCAGCTCAACCAGGCTGAATCATCGCCGAAAACCTTCACCCCGCGCAGTGAGGAGCAGCAAGCAGCCTAGGCACTTATTTGAATTATGCAGCGTGTGTAAGTACTTATAAATGGTTATTATGACGTTTCTGGAAGACACGCTTCTAGAAATTTAGTTGGTAGAAGGTATGAGAAGTACTTCTTCTTGGGGAATGCTCCAAGTAGAAGTTCAAAGTGAGGACGTAGGGGTTACTTTGTGAACTAACATTGGACGCAAGCTAGGACAAGACTAAGTAGAACTAGAAACGATATGAGATTTTAAAACCTGGTGAACTTTGAATGAGTAACGGCATTCATAACTAGCTAAGAAGAGTTTTGTAATAATTTTCGATGGTCGTGTAGAGTACAGCTTGACTTTGAACTGCAAAAATTTTTTTCTGAGGATTGAACGATTCTTGTGGATCATCAACATCGTCGTTAGATTTAGTAGATGTCATAAACGTAGTCATTTTACGGGGAAAGGATTTGATAGTAAATTTGATAGTAACAAGGCAAAATGAATTCTTATGGATCTTCATGTCTTCGTATGTAGTTAGTATGTTGAACAACGGTAGTTTATGTTAATTCTTTCGACGTTAAGGATGCAGCTTATCTAATGTATACTACGAACTTCAACACTTTGGAATGATGGACTCTTGATTAGTAGGAAATAACGGGTTGAACAATTGCTAGATCAGCAGAGCGATGCGTAGACCGACTCTATTTGATGTACTAAAATGGAAGTTCTTTATCGTGAAATAACTGCAAATAATACTAGAAGCTGCTCAGAAATTCTTGCGTCGGCATAATAGAACAACAACATTTGAAATCGTAATATTTTAGTATCGAAAAAACTCTCAAACATTGCATAAAAATGATCGTTGGAAATGCGAGGAAGATTAGCGCGTTTAGGAAGGGTAAACTGTAAAAGATATTTATTGCACATTGCAAATACTGTATTCACGCTGTTTCTTGTTTTACCTGGTCCTCGACGTTCTCGTGTTCAGACGTTTTGTTGGTCAGCAGCAGCTTGCGGCTTTATTACATCGCACCGCGAGAGATTCACAGATAAATGGCACATCAACATCAACAAGAAAGGCGTAGGCAAGAAAGGGAATGTCGAGAGATCGTGACAACGATGCGAGAGTCGCGAGGTGCACCGACAGTTGCAAACCCTGGTGCAGTTTTCTTCTAGACGATCTCTGCTTGATTGAAGTTGGACGGACTTTTTCCAGCATACGCTCGCGATTTGTGAGTAAGCGTGTCATTGAAGTTGGACCGACTTTTTCCAGCGGACGCTGGTGATTTGTGAGTGTGGGTATCATTGAAGTTTGACCAACTTTTTCCAGCATACGCTGGTGATTTGTGGCATGATTATGTACGTGCTGGAGCAACGTTTACCAGCATACCATGCTGATTTGTGACGTATATATGAGCGACTTTGAAGAAAGTTTTGCCAGCATACCAGCATGCTGATTCCTGAGTTTGCAAAAGCGTTCTTCAACTTAATGGCAATCTTGGACAATGTGAAAACCTAAACATTTCACAGATTAGCTCCGAGTACATCATTTCTCAACCTGTCCTGTCGTGGACCACATAACTCATATTGAAGCATGATGTACGTCTAGACGTTCACGAAGAATGTAAAAGACAATCTTGATCTCCCAACTAATGAAATCATTGTCTACAAACAATGACCTGTCAGGAAATGAATTCCCAAAAAACAAGATATAACTGAAATTTCTTGGATATTGACATTTCAAATGCGAATTTGATGCCCATATCCAAGAAATTTCAGTTATATTCCATTTTAATCGAATTCATTTCCTGCAAAGGGATTGGGATTGCTGACCATGTTACTTATTGCCCAAAGCTTTCGATGGGTGTGCAATTGAATTGTAGACCTAAAGGCTGCGCCATAGTTCAGAGTCAGCCGCTACAGTCACTCTGATCATGAGAATTGATGACGGCTGAGACTTACATACTCGCTGAAATCTTCTAGAAAAAACTTTAGGCCTTGAGAAGATCAAAGATAAACTTCCCTTGGATGGACTTGGCCGCGCCAGGAAGTAGCGCCTATTTTCTAATGGTAAAACTGGCTGACTGCTGCGGGGAGGTGTCTTGTCACGAGAGAAGGAAACGACTTAAGCATAACCCAGGAGGGCTTAGCGCTCCTATATCAGTTTGCCCTTCTAGCAGCCACGGCCCTAAGTAGCTACTTACACCAAGGAGGTAGTGGCCACAGACATCATCAAAGAAGATTCTGGACTGAATACCATGGTGCATCACTGACTCTGAGCAACCGATGTGAGCATGTGGCCCCTCGAATGGGCTGCACCAGTGGAGACCCTCTAGCGCCATTGACTGCCGGCTTTCTTAGTCGCTTTGGTGTTATAGATGGGGCAGGTGAATAAAGTGGAACCGGCCTAGGGCGTAACGCTCGAGGCATCTTCGCCATTTTTCCCCGTGTGTCGCGCATGTTTCCGCGCTTGTTCCACCCTAGGGTCTTCGCGGAGGGCATTTTTCCCGTTGCGGGTTAAGGAGGGACGCCCGGAACCGTTCCACTTCGTGCGGAAGTCGATGTCACTAGGACTCGCCACCTTCATTCTATACCCCGGAGGCCATTAGCTTCAGGGAAGGCAGAGGGCGTCTCTGATACTAATATAGACGCACCAGCTTGAATCTGCATAGCTTGAATAGCTAAACCCTTCGCCGTTCGTCTGTAGGTTGAAAATAGGCGCAGAAGATAAAAACGCCACACGCCTCAAGGAATTCCCGGGCAGTAGTAAAGCTAACGACTTGCCTCGCGCCGGAGGCGAGGCGCGTCAGGTCTCTCCGCTGCTGGAAGGGGCAGGCAAGAGCGTCCACCTAGAGGACATGCTGGAAAAGAAGAAGAAGGCCGAGGAGGTGCCTGCACTTGATGCAGTACAGCTACAAGCTGCGGGCAAGCACCTGAAGGAGGTCGAGACTGTAACCGTGAACGCTCTCCCGGGTGGCTCGCCGCCTTTCGTGGAGGTTAAGACGGCCGCGCTTTCGCGTGTCTTTTCAGTTCTGGCTTCTTTGTGTCAGAAGGGCGCAAGGTAGGAAGGCACTCGCGTAGCTGGGTGCAGGTAACCCGCGGGCATTGGTGAGTGTTATCCGCTGGACTGAGGGGAAACAGGTCGCCGCGGCTGAAGCTCTGCAGAATAAAACTGACGCAGGAGGGCGACTGGCTGCTTGTGTCTTCGTTGGCGTTTGTTGGCACGCCAAGAGGCGTCGCGGGGAGCCATCAGATTCAGGCCAGCCCTGCGCGGGTTCAGCGACTTGCAGGACCTCCAAACGGACGCCAAGGAGGTGAACAAGGGCAGGACGCTGCCGCGTATGCAGTAGCGACCCTGACGAAGCGAGCCCAATCTTTGACGGATAAGCTTGCCTATGAAGGGAAGGGGACGAAAACGAAAGGGCAAAGACCCGCATAAGAAGAAGGCGAAAAGGGGCGAGGAGTGGCGCTCGTACTGCAACAGGCCCGAACCGTTCGGAACGTCTTGAACAATCTTGGCACCGGGTAAAAGATCCCAGCGAAGCTCCCAAGGCCAAGAGCTTGCGGGGCAAACTTTACAAGAAGAAAGCGGAGGGAAGTTCAGCCATTGCTGGCGGCGTTGGCTCTGTTGGCGTTGAGGCTGGAGATCAGCCGGAAGACGTTGGCGAAAGTAAGGACTCAGGCCAAGCTCTACAGCTGGGACGCGTCGGAGCGTGTTCTCCATCTCCTGGCCGGTGACTTGGCTCGCATGAAGTTCAAGAGCGTGGAGACTGAGAGGGCCCGCCTCGAGGTCTTGGAGGGGGTCGACCGTTACAAGAAGGAAAAGCAGCCCCGTAACTTGGTTACATTCTTGCCACCCAACGCATGAAGAAGAAGAAAAGCCGCAGGCGCTGCCGGGTGCTGCGGGTGGTGCCGAGGTGGTCGCCGTTGCTGGGCTCACTATGTAGCGCGATTCTGTGACTGGTGCTGAGGTATTTACCATAGGCGTGCGAGGTAATTCGTCGAGTTTGTTCTCAGCTTACATTACTGTGCACGCGTTCAAGTGGCATCATGAAACAAGAGCAACAGAAGAAGAAAGTCGGGGGTCAGGTGATACTTCCTCGGTGGCTGAGTCGTGTTCTCGGTCTTGGAATGAGAGGCAGCAGTCTCCTCTCGCTCGAGGTGAGTCGGCTGCGGGCATTTCTTCAGGAGCAGACTTGTCCAGGCGGGAGGATGGTTGGCGTGCCACTGTTGGCTGCCTGGGGTCTTCACCTGAGTCGGTGAGCGGTGTGAAGGGTGTAAAAGAATAGAAGGGGTGGGAAACCTGGGCCACCCATTGCAAGGAAGTAGAAGAGAAAAAGAAGGAGAAGCCGGGCGGGAAGGAGCAGGGGGAAAAGACTAAGGCCCAGAGAAAATGGCAGAGGGTGGGAAGAGCAACGGGAGGACAGGGCATGCAGAGAGGCCCAACGCAAAGCGCAAAAAATAAACGAGAGCGGAAAAGAGAAGAGGAGGAAAAAAGAGACCTGCGGGCAAACCGCTGGAAGGACTCAGGGAAGGAAAAGAGGCAAAGAAGCCCCCAGGAGCGGAAGGGGCAAGAAAAGGAGAGAAGAGGCTGGCGGAGGAACCGCTGCAGGACCTCAGGGGAAGAAAGGAGGGGAAGAGGCAGCCAAGACAGAGAGCAGGAGGAGGAAGAGGGCAAAGCCTCTGAGGAGAAGGACGAGAAGGGAGCAGAAGGGGCACCCAGCAGCCCCACAGCAGTGAAAAGAAAGCAGCAACAAGGACAGAAAGCAAGACCGAACGAGAAGGACAACGCCAGGGCGGAAGAAAGTGAAAAAGAAAGAGGAGAAAGGGAGAAGGCCCGGCAGCGGGAGCGCTGGACGAAATGAGGCCAAAAAGACCACGAAGGGAACAGAACAGCAAAGGAGAAGGGCGGAAACGAAGGGGCCGCCTAAGGGGGGGCCCCCAGATGAAGGGGGAGGGAGTGCAGGAGGGTAGGAGCAAGCGAAGCGGGCTCCCCTCGCCTCCTTGGGGCCCCCCGGAGAGGGGGCGGACGCTGGTCCGGCCTTTCTTTGCGGGGTCGAGTAGGGGCAGCCCTTTACCTTAAAGGGGGCAGCCCTTTACTTTAGGAAAAGCTAGGCAGCTGCAGGGGTGGGATGGCATCCCGCCTCGCCCGGTCGGTGGGCTTGCGTCATCATCATCGCCACCGCTTGAGCCGTTAAGGACAGGGCCAGACTTGTACATGGGTACAAGGTTGAGCAGTGGCAGGCTCGCCACCGCTGTAGAATCGGCCAAAAGGAGGGGTGAAACAGCTTCAGGGCGCAGGCTAGTCCTGCACTAGTAGGCGGGCAGGCGTGCACGGCGCTGGCGCTGCGTCATGGGCAGGCCTGCTTCGGGGTCGGGAGTGCTGGCGCCCGTGTTAGTAGCCACGCGTGTAACCCTTCAGAGGGAGAGGGGCGCCGGCCGTCTTAGTGGATTGCCGACGCGCACGCGGGGGCGTCTCTTCATTCATATGCATGACAGGGGGGGGCGCGTCTGCCTTCAAGAAGTTCGCACTACGATGGCCGTTTACCTATGAAACCGCCGCGGACTTTGTCACCCGATTGCCCCCTATTAAGTTGGAAAGTGATGGAAGCTGTGGCGCCACTCGATTGCGCCCCAAGTTGGAAAAAGATGGAAGTCGTGGCCCTTATTGTGACTAGCCCTCTCAGACTCACCGTGACAAGCGTCGGCTTACTTTGCTGTGACTGGTCTCAGGCTTACTGTGACTAGACTCGGGCTCATTGCTACTGGTCTCCAGCTTGCTGCGACTAGTCTCAGACTTGCTGTGACTGGTCTCGTGCTCATAGAGACCAGCCTCGGGCTTGCTGTGGTTGGTCGCTGCCTGAGTTGGTTCGTCGGGCTCTGCGGGTCTTAACATCGTCAGAGGCTGGCGCCTGTGTATTCTGATGGCCTTAAGATTCGAACAGCCCGGCAAACTCAGCCAGAGACTAGGCGCAGCAGGTTTGAGAGTATTCACAGCGGGCGCGAGGCTAGTCGCAGTAAGTTTGAGACTAAAAGCAGCGGGCCGCTGATTAGTCAAAGTAAGCCTGGGACTAGTCGCGGTAGGCTTGAGGCTAGTCACAGTATGCCTGAGACTAGTCGTAGCAATTTTAAGACTAGTCGCAGCACTTTCGAGGCTTGTCACAGTAATGCTGAAGCCAAGGAAGCTAGTCGCTGTAAGTGTGAGACTAGTCGCAGACACAGAAACTGCCACGAGCACAACCCGCGCGCAACTCGTCACAACTTCCATTGCTTAGGAATAGCGAGGCCAAGCTGTTTCGTAGGTGTTGGCTCGGTTTTTCTAATCACAGGCGTGGCGCTTCCATTGCGTGCAGCTGATAGGCGGCCCTTATAAGATAAAGGCCGGCCTGAGGGGTGGGGCACGTTAATTAAGGCCGCCGGCCGGTGTACGTCTGGCAGTTTTGGAGCTCTACCACCTTGCTCCGCTACAGCACCTCGTCGCTGCTGAAGAGCTGACGCAGACGGGAGGCGAGCTCTGTCATGCAAAGGGCCCAGGGATCGCTCGCGACCTTTCGGGCGAAAGGCTTCGCTGGGCTACAGAATGCATGGGGCGCCGGTGCGTGGCAACTGTTTCACTGACTTAAGACAGAAGCGCCGGCGCGTAGCTCTTTCATCTCTAGCGTGTCAGACCCGCCCGCCTTCTTGTCTTTGCAGCGGGCAGGGGCGATTTCGAATTAGTTCGGGGATGACTTGGCGGCGGCGTCGCTCCTGAATATCTTTGACCCCCCATCCTGGTCTGTTGTTTATGAATGAACGCCGGCGCTGCGTCTCGTCATTCCCGACCGATGGGCGCGGATGCTGTGAGACTGAACGGAAAAAAATCAGCCGCACTTTGTGAGCCCTTAAAGTGTACACGTGACTGCTTTCGTTTGGTGCTTGTAAAATGATGGAAGTCAAGTGTGTGCGTGTTGTTGTTTGTCGCTCATTCGCTCGTCTTGGTTCACTTTGTTGCCTTTCATTCTTCTGTTGTTGTCTTAACCTTGATCAGGATCCATCGCCACCGCCTTGCCCAGTTGGTCATCGTGCTGACTACTTTCTTGGAGACCACCGCGTCGAGGCGAAACATGGCCGCGAGATCTTCGCGAAAAGTTGCCCGGGTTGGTCTTCGTTGCCTCTGTCTTTTTGAGTATGGAAAAGGAGGCGGCGCGGCCTCGGGTGCTTTGTCTTTGTGTTGTGTTCCTCTGTTGTTGACAGCCCCGGCGCCAGTTGAGTGCGGACCGCCCGCACGTCATTGGCGTCGGCGCTGCTTGGAATACAGCCGCGGCGCGCCTGTGCAAGCTCCTCGAGGTGTAGAGAACCCGGGCGGAGGACGGGGGAAACGCAGGCGGGGAAGCAGTGGCAAAGCGGGGCGGCGTTGGCCATCTTTCTGCGCTTGGGCGCCTGGGTTGGCGCTTCGTTTTTTTCTCTATATGAAAAAAAAAAATCTTCGCGAAAAGTTTGCGAAATCTTTCAAAAGAGTCTTGCTTTGCGGAATCTTTCCGAAAAGATAAGTGCACGAAGTTCCAACATTGTCAAAACTTGTAAACTTTCCGCAAACATTCCGCGAAGATTTTGAAGCTTTCGCCTTCCATGTTTTTTTTGATGAAGGCATGGAAATGAGTCGCCGAGAACAAACCCGCAACAGCTTGCAACGAAACCGCATGAGGCTCCGCGCTTGTTGTCTGTGGTTTTTGTGGTTTCTTTGTTCTTCTCTCCAGGCTTGGTAGGCCTCTGGCGTTGTGCATTCGTTTGAGAATTTGGCGCGAGGCTACGCCGCGGACTGGTTCGCCGGCTTGTGATGCTCTCGGCGCAGTGGTTGGCTTGTCTGTGTGTGGGTTGTGTCGGTTTCGTTGTCGGAGCTCCTCTTGGCCTCGTTTTAATGAGACAAGGACAAGGGCCGCGCGCGTGAGCCTCGGCAACTTTCTTTTCGCCAAGATTTTTCGCCACCGGTGATTGTCGGGCGCGGTGGTCTCCCAACTTTCGTCGCCGTAAGGCTTGGAGAAGTGCAACACCGGCATGACTGAGGCCCATGACCTTCGGGGCCCCCGTAGTCTACACATAAAACTTAGCACGCGCAGACGCCGGGGGCCTTCTGATCGTTGCGGAGTCTCGGGCGTCTTGACTGCGTCAACCGCTCCAAAAAGAGGCCCAGAAAACCGCCACCGCATCAGGGTGGAAGGCCCAAAAACTTGCAAAGGGCGCCGCCGTCCAAATGCTCCTGCCAAAAGCCGCAAGGAGTAGGAGACCGTAGCCGCGTCGGGGTGTTTCGGTTCGTCTCTGTCTTCTGGCGTGTAGTGTATCCGCAGCGCGTGGGCTCGGTCTTTGCGTGCTTTTCGCGCCTTTCTTTTCTGGTGGCGGTCGTGTGCCTCGCTTCTTTGGTTGCGTGGTTCGTTTGTGCCTGTCTGCTTGCTCTGCCTTGGAGTATCTATGATGGCCCGGCTGCTCGTTTTTTCTGTCTTGGTGTGTTTTCTTCTCATGGATCGGGACGGCGTGGCGCTGGCCAGGTCTGTGGCCGCGTTGGTGGCGTTTTCTTTGGCGCTTGGGGACCTGGCGGCCCGTTTTTTCTGTCTGTGTGTCTTCTATCTTCTCAAGAATCGCGAAGGCATCGCGCTGGCTTGGTCTGTTGGAGCGTCTTGGGGTGGCGATGGGGTCTCTGCGCTTGAACGTCGGGCAGAAATTCTTCGGGCTTTCGTGTTCGTCTCAGCTCTGACTGTCTGTTGTTCGTTGGCTGTGGCTGGGTCTCCTTGGTCGTTTGCGTGTAGGGTGCAGAGCGCGGTGCCCTTTTCTTGGCGGTTTGCGTGTAGGTGGTTGCAGGGTGAATATGAATGGCGGCCTTTGTTCTAGGTGTTGGCTTTTTGTTTCTTGGGACTCTCAGGCGCCACGCTTCGCCAGTGGAGTCCGTCGCACTCGGACGAGCGTGGCTTGTCTGAAGTGCTTGGGGGGTGCGTTGCGTCGGTCTCGGCGTGGGCAGGGAGCGAGGGCGCCCGCGTCGTTAGTATGACAGGCCCAAACGGAAGGCCGCGCGCATTGCTAGCCGGCGGGCCTTGGTTGGGTGTTGGTTTCCGTTTTGTGCCGTCAGTGCGGCAGCCTATGTGCTTCGCTGTCTGTTAGCGTGGGCGCGCCACGGCAGTGCCATCGAGTTCGAGGCCGCGAGCGGTCTCTCTTCCTCGCTCCTTGCCTTTGCTTGACGGGTTTCTTTTTAACTTACTGGCCCCCAAGGCAAGGAACGTGATGGCACTGTGTGGACGAAGAAGCTGCCGCACTTTGTGGGCCTTGGCAATCCAGTAGACCCGACTTGTTTCATTGATTTGAAACGTGTAAAGTGGACGAGAGTGCATGCAGGTGAGGTTGCTGCCTGTTCTTGTTCAGTCATCTGGTTTGTCTGTGTTAGTGCCTTGTTGTTGCTCTTCTTCTGTTGTCTTAGTTGATCTCGGCCAGGGTCGTCACCAGCATCATTGACCATATCGAACTCATCGCCAGAAAGCTCAGGCGCTAACTTCGTCATCAGGATTTGATTGGCGCTAAGTCAGCTAAGAACTGCACAGAAACGGTCTTTATTGCCGCTTCCTCGTCCTGGAAGTGCTCCGCTTAGCGGCTTTTGCCACTTGCTTCTTCTTGGTTTTTCTGTCTTTTGGTTTCGTTTCATGTGATTCCCCGCGCCCCTCCAGAGTCCACCGCACCAGCCTGCAGAGGTGTGCTGGGGGATTCTGGAGGGGCGCGGGGATTTGGAGGGCGCCCGAGGTTCTTGGCTCGCAATTGGGTGAGGGTTTTCCAGAAGGGAGCGCAGTAGGCGGCGAGTGTTCTGCGGATTCGTATCATGCCCGAGAAGATTGAATTTTGTCCGGATTTTTGCAGTCCTTAGTTGAATTTTCTCCATTCTAACTCCACTTGTCTGTGGTCGAATTTTTCGCCATAATCGGAAAGGTTTGAGACACTCCGCCCGAGGTTCTTCGTTCTTGGGTCTTTTCATGTTGTTAAGTGTTGGACTTTTGACCACCCGGCGCCCCGAAGCTCTCGCGCCGGGTGGGATTAGTTACAAAGAGAAGCGACGCGCTGCCGCCTTCAAATGGTCAGACCACTCACGCGCGCCGCCGTTTGTGCGCAGATTGTCGGGGGGGTTTGCTGGCGTTGTTCGCACTCTTTTGAAGTATTTCAGCGGGGAAGTTTGCGGGGGTTTCGCCAGAATTGAATAAACCTCTCTATTGTTTGCCGCTTTCCTGCTCGCTAGGCCATTTTTGATGAAAAAAGTGAAAAGATGTCTTCAGATTTTTTTCCAAAAATGGCCTTGCGAGCAGGAAAGCGGCAAACAATAGAGAGGTTTATTCAATTTCGTGGCATTTCTCAAGAAGGGCTGGACCGGTTGCCGCTTGAGTTCCAAAGGGCTCGCGCCTCCTCTTTTTGTTAAGTTTCGATGGTGTGGCGTGCTCGCTGTGCCTCTGGTGCTTCCGCAGATGGCTGATTAGAATGGCGCTAAGTCAACTAAGAACTGCACAAAAACGGTCACTATTGTCGCCTCCTCGTCCTGGAAGTGCTCCGCTTAGCGGCTTTTGCAACTTGCTTCCTCTTGGTTTTTCTGTCTTTTGGTTTCGTTTCATGTGATTCCCCGCGCCCCTCCAGAGTCCACCGCACCAGCCTGCAAATGTATGCTGGGGGATTCTGGAGGGGCGCGGGGATTTGGAGGGCGCCCGAGGTTCTTGGCTCGCAATTGGGTGAGGGTTTTCCAGAAGGGAGCGCAGTAGGCGGCGAGTGTTCTGCGGATTCGTATCATGCCCGAGAAGATTGAATTTTGTCCGGATTTTTGCAGTCCTTAGTTGAATTTTCTCCATTCTAACTCCACTTGTCTGTGGTCGAATTTTTCGCCATAATCGGAAAGGTTTGAGACACTCCGCCCGAGGTTCTTCGTTCTTGGGTCTTTTCATGTTGTTAAGTGTTGGACTTTTGACCACCCGGCGCCCCGAAGCTCTCGCGCCGGGTGGGATTAGTTACAAAGAGAAGCGACGCGCTGCCGCCTTCAAATGGTCAGACCACTCACGCGCGCCGCCGTTTGTGCGCAGATTGTCGGGGGGGTTTGCTGGCGTTGTTCGCACTCTTTTGAAGTATTTCAGCGGGGAAGTTTGCGGGGGTTTCGCCAGAATTGAATAAACCTCTCTATTGTTTGCCGCTTTCCTGCTCGCTAGGCCATTTTTGATGAAAAAAGTGAAAAGATGTCTTCAGATTTTTTTCCAAAAATGGCCTTGCGAGCAGGAAAGCGGCAAACAATAGAGAGGTTTATTCAATTTCGTGGCATTTCTCAAGAAGGGCTGGACCGGTTGCCGCTTGAGTTCCAAAGGGCTCGCGCCTCCTCTTTTTGTTAAGTTTCGATGGTGTGGCGTGCTCGCTGTGCCTCTGGTGCTTCCGCAGATGGCTGATTAGAATGGCGCTAAGTCAACTAAGAACTGCACAAAAACGGTCACTATTGTCGCCTCCTCGTCCTGGAAGTGCTCCGCTTAGCGGCTTTTGCCACTTGCTTCCTCTTGGTTTTTCTGTCTTTTGGTTTCGTTTCATGTGATTCCCCGCGCCCCTCCAGAGTCCACCGCATCAGCCTGCAAATGTGTGCTGGGGGATTCTGGAAGGGCGCGGGGATTTGGAGGGCGCCTGAGGTTCTTGGCTCGCATGCAACTGGGTGAGGGTTTTCCAGAAGGGAGCGCAGTGGGCGGCGAGTGTTCTGCGGATTCGTGTCATGCCCGGAAAGATTGAATTTTGTCCGGGTTTTTGCAGTCCTTAGTTGAATTCTCTCCATCATAAAAGCGCCCTAAACTCCTGATCGTTGTAAAAGTGGTTTACTACCTCTGAAAAGAAGCTTCTCTGCTTGCTCCTTAAGACACGAGAGAGTTTGTACTAGTGGGCGTTCGTGGTGCCTCTGGCGTTGTCAGTTCGTGTTATCGGTTCCTGATCTCGTCGGCCGTCTTCTCTATCGTCATGATCGGTCTCTTGAGTGTCATCGGTGTGCTGCCCTCTTTATCGGTTCAACAGAAGCTTTTCACTAAGACTGACCCCCGCCAGGCAGTGGCGCACCTCGTGAGGGACACGTTGGCCGTGCGTTCTTCTGTGCCGGGGGGCGCAGGTGGAGCCCATGCCTCCTAGCCCTGACCACACCCCTACTACCGGAAATGTTTGCAACATGAAAACACTCTCTTAAACTAAGCAAGCCCAAAAATGAACTCGTGTGCGTTCCTAAATTATAATAGAAGGCCGTTGATAATCTCTGGGGCATATTATCACTCCCAACCAAAAACAATGAATAGCGACAATTTTGGATGGGGAGAAAGAAGTGACTCCGCAAGAAGGTAGACATGGATATCTTCTGACAGTACGCAGAGCATCTGCAACGGTTACTTACATCGTTGACCCGTGAACAAGATCGACATTCCCGAATCTTTCTTCACGTCATTCGCAGTGATTTTACACTTGCTTTTTTGGGTGGGTTTGACCGGCGAGCATGGGGGTGGGCTTCGGGATGTTTTTTCCGACGAAGAAGCCCGTAAAAAATTTTGCGGATCCGAACCTAATACCGAGGGTGAATAGGATGATTGAAAAAATTGGCGACCAGCTTACGGGACGGGAAAACAACAACACACGACGTACTAAAAGCTAGCGTGTTTACGCTTTGCTTCATTTTCAAAAGCTAATTAGATGCGAGTTGTTTCTTTGCCGACTGAATGCAGAAAGTACTAGGAAAACCTATCCTTTTAGAGTTGCACAGGTTTCTTTTCGTTCTCCTACGCGTGGTCGGAATGTGAATGCAACTCAAAATAGGTTTTCTGCGTCTAAACGGGAAATCTCCCAATTCGAAGTGGCTTATCTGGAAACTTGAAACGCTTCGCGACTACTGGCGGGGCGTAAAAACTGTTCGTATCGGGGGGTTGAGTACTCCAGGCAATCCTTTATTGCTCCCGAAAGCTTGGGAGGGGATGGCGGTTGCCAAGCAAGTGGTGAAATTCGACGATCTCCCGCCCCTAGGCAACACGCTCAAGGAGGAATTGATCAGGAAGTGCCAGCAGGAAATCTGGGAGGGCTCCTATCGTCATGGAAACTGGACTCCGGCTCAATGGGACCAACTCGCCAACAAGGTGGCAGCAGAATACATCCGAAGTGAAGAGTACGAAAATTACTAGGATAGGCATTGTTATTGTGCTTCATCTTTGACAAGTTTTTCCGTTCGGTAGTATTTGTGATTGCCTCAACATAGTTTAAATTTTGGAAAGAACTGTCACGAAATCCATTCGGGAATAGTTTGCATAGTGAAGTCAGAAACGAATCCACCTCACCAACTCCAGAACGAAACCTCGGTTAGACTCAGATGAAGAGATTACAAATCGGCTGAGCTCCACCCTACAGACCCATGCAGCGACAACTATTTCCACTTCTCGACCGGCTCTGTCCACCATGCGCTTCGATGCCATGGCCGTCATGCAGATTACAGCCATTGTGTTTATTGCCGCTTTGGCATTGCGTTGGTGTCTGCGCCGCCGTTGCGACCATCGCCACGAGGCCTCGAACCGTGGCACGGCTTTGCCGAAGTATGGCGCTACCGCGAACGACTGCATGGAAGAATGCTAGAATGGAACTCCAAAATGAAAGAGTATTGAAAACTTATAACCAATAGAAAATGTCTGAGTATTGTAGTTAATGTACCTCGTATATGACTATGATAGGGGGGGCATTCCTTGCGGTTTCGGCATCTGAAGATGTTGCAAAAAAGAGGTCTTGGTTTGGCAAAAGACTGAAAATACTGTTATAGGTGACTACATACATGTGTATGAACGCAGACTCACGTAAAAATTTTCGCGAGAATGACCAAAACAAAACTGGAGTCTCTGTGACTAGGAACGACTCCTTATATGTAAGATTGTTATCGTTACGCAATGATGTTGAAAAATGATGTAGTCGACGACGCTCTCTCAGAGAACGCGCAGTGCTGATCATTGTCTTGTCTAGCTAGCTGAGGCTGGACCCTATACGCGGCAAAATAACGAAAAAATTTGATTTAGAAATACGTAACATGAATGACCGACTTGTTTTCTGATAGTTTCTTCCGATTACCCACTTCCTAGATCGCCATTAGTTCCTCACGCGTCCTCATTTAGTCATGGTGGTTGATGTTCGTCTTCTCTCTTTTTCTCAATCCAAACACCATTAGGAAAAGAAGACAAACACAAAAAAGGACCACTAGGGATGCAGAACCGCAAAGATACCAGAGTTCTATTGTTTTTCTAGAGAGATTAATAGAAGTGTCCGCGTAGATGTGGTGGCGCAACTCGATAGTCACCGAGGGAAGATGGTACTCAATAAAAGATCAGGTTTGCCATTGATTCGTGTAGTAGAAGAAATTAGTACCCGACTTGACTGCCAAAATTGTATTAGCATGACTTATCGATCCATCCATTCATACTTCCAATTCCGAGAAAAGGGAAGTCGTGTAGTTTACTCAACACGGTACCCACTAGAACGAGGAGCCAACCCAACCGAACCTATCCCCAACGAATGCATGTCCTTATGGCTCTATCCTCATTCTGAAAGATTTGTGCACAAAATTCAGTCGGTACTACAGGCCGAAGATTGCCGATAGCGCACCCTCTCAGTGAGCCTCCTTCAACAATAACCGGTGGCAAGTACTTACCTACTATCGACATGATTCGAAACAAAAAAATGAAAACGAAAAGTTCCTCTGTCCGAGTAAGTCATGAACAAGGACTGCTCTTTCATTTGTTCAAGCATGGATTGGAAATGCACCGATTTCAGTCTGACGGGTCAAGCATGTATCTACTTCTAAGCTAGAGAAGTGACCTGTGAGTGAGGAGATTTCATGGTCTTTGCTTCCTTGTAGAGGCTTAAAAGCTGTAACTTTGAAATCAAAAATCTATGTATTAGTTGAGTGAGAACCTGCAAGCGAAATCAAAATACCGCGAGAAGGAGCGAGCAATTATTCGCAATAGTGGCGCAACTAACAAGAAGTCAGAAACGCCACGTCCCTGCTGACAAAGAGAGACCTGAGCCCGTCCGCTCATACATCATGCTCATCGCAGCGTCCATATCGTGTCCATAACAGACATGGCGGCGCCCAACGTGGCTGCATGATGCTAGTCGGTTTAAAAGTGAAACACTAACAAGGAGACAGACTTCTTCGAAAGAGTGGCGCAAGTAGCTCAGAAAAATTATGAAATGGTCTAGGGTGGAGCAGCGGGCAAGGATGGAACGCTGGCGAAGGCGGAACGGAGTGCGAGAAGGTGGGAAAAACCGTGCGGGAAAGGCAGAGCGCAGGGGGAGCGAGGGGGAGAAGGCAATGGAAAGATCACAAGGGATGCGGAGCTACACAGAAGATACTTACGGACAGGGGGGCCGACCGACTGACAGACAAGGCGGGACCGAGAGGCAAGAGACGGGGAGACGAAGGTAAGGCGAGGGTGGGGAGTGAGTCCAGTGTCTACAGACGTTCTGTGCATCAGCCGTTCTCGTGGTCAGACGTTTTGGGCATCAGCAGAGGCTTAGGGCTTTCCATCGCACCGCGAGTGACCCAGAGAAAAATGGCGCATCAACATCAAGAAAGACGCAGGCGGGAATGTTCTCGGGAGACCGTGACAACGATGCAAAAGCTGCGAGGTGCACCGATATCTGCAAACCCGGCGGTTTTCTTCTACTTAGACAATGTCTGCTTGAAGCAGCTTCCGCAGTAGGCGAGAGCCCGCAGTCCGAGGCGAATGCAATTTTGATTGAAGTTGGAGCAGCAGACTGCCCTGCTGATTTGTTAGTGTGAGCGTCGTTGAAGTTGGACTTACCTCTTCTGGCATACGCTGTTGATTTGTAGCGTTATTATGCACGTCGTGCTGGAGCAACGTTTGCTAACATACCATGCTGATTTGTGACGTAAATATGAGCGACTTTGAAGAAAGTTTTCGCTACCATACCAGCATGCTGATTCCTGAGTTTGAAAACGTTTCCTTCAACTTAAACACTTCACAGATTAGCTCCAATCACATCATTTCTCAACCTATCGTGGACCACATAACCCATATTGAAGCATGATGTACGTCTAGACCTTCACGAAGAATGTGATAGACAACCTTTACACTTCCAACTGATGAAATCATTGTCTACACACAATGACTTGTCAGGAAATGAATTCCCAAAAAACGACATATAACTGAAATTTCTTGGATATTGACATTTCAAATTCGAATTTGATGTCCATATCCAAGAAATTTCAGTTATATTCCATTTTAATCGAATTCATTTCCTGATGAAGCGTTTGCAAAGGCACTGCTGATCATGTCACTTATCACTCAAACCTTTCGATTGGTGTGCAAGACTTGAATTGTACACCTAAAGGCTGCATCATAGTTTAGAATCTGCTGCTTTAGTCACTCTGAACATGAGAATTGATGACAGCTGATACTCAATAGATGAAGACGTCTAGAAAAAACTTTAGGTTTTGAGAAGATCAGAAATAATCTTCCCTTGGATGGACTTGGTCGTACCAGGAAGTAGCGCCTACTTTCTAATGGTAAAATTGGTTGACTGCCGGGGGGGAGGTGTCTGATCAATGGAGCAATCGTTTGGAAGAGTACGACTTTAACTCGCTCCAGGATCATCCTCCTTATTCCCTTTTGCTAGTGAATAGCTCGATACGAGAGAAGGAAATACTTTACGCGTAACCGAGGAGAGCTTGCCGTTCCTCCATCAGTTTGACCTTGTAGCAGCCACGATTCTAAGTAGCTACTCACACTAAGTAGGAGGTGGTAGTGGTAGTAGTCACAGACATCATCCAAGAAGAATCTGAAGCTAATATGGCGCATCGCTGACCCTGAACAACAACCGATCTGAGCATGTAGTTCCTCGAATGTGCTGCACCGGTGGAGACCCTCTTTTTACCAGTGAAGATCGACGGTTTTGACCGATAGGCGCAGGGAGCCATACCCATGTTCTTCTTGAGGCGCTAAGACTAAGCATGAGTCGGAAGCCGTTGTTCGCACGGAAATTCCAGGCTGCGGGGACTCTGCTGGCGGATGATGCTCCCGTATCACCAGCAGCACGAGGAGGCGAGAGAGTTTCCTCCTCGAAAGTTGAGCCCGCTTGGCTGTCCTCACTCGATCATGCGGAGGGGTTGCTGCGTTTGCTGGACGCAGCAACGGTCCGGGAGGAGTACTTCAGCGTAGCCCCTGGCTCCGTTGAGCATCATTATCGTACTGCGACGAACGGCGATTTGCAGGAGGATGCTGTTAAGAATTTGACTTTTAGTACTTGTGATGGTGTGTTTGGGGACGTTGAGTAGGTTGTACTTGCTATCAATATCATTAAATACAACAAGCATTTTTGTCGTTTTTCGTAGACAAAAGTTGTCGGTTCTGGCTAATGATCCTAGCGGCGGGATACGAGGAGCGGCATCAGCTACTGTGAGTTTCCATCCAACGAGCGCCGTTAGCGTTGAAGGTGCAAGGTCGATGACTGGTGGAGTAGGCGTGCTAGCGACACACTCACATGGAGGGGTCGTGAGTGGAACCGGAGTATCTTCAGGTCTCGCGACCTGGCACCGGGTGAAGCGATTCATTAGTTCGGCGGTTTTTTACCGCGATCAGGCGAAAGAAAAGATGCAGCAACTCGAGAAAAAACTCTGCCGCTATCGAGAGTTTGAGCATCTTGATTATGCATCTGAACTAGAAATACAACTTCTCAGTTGAATGGAGGAGAGGAGAAGGACCATGTTGACCAGCAAGTCAACCCACGTTGACCAAGTCAACCCACGTTGACTAAGTCAACCCACGCTGACGAATTCTACCCACGTTGACCAAGTCAACCCACGCTGACCAAGTCAACATGCTATACCCTGTGATCAAACTGCTCAAAGTATAACAATATCCTCAAATTTGAGATCGAGATGTGCTGTGACTAGAAGATGGATCCTCCTCTTGCTCTTTCATGATCAACAGCAGATTCACGAGCTAAAAGCACGGAGACTGGAGCTGCTGCGTGAGGTGGGGACACGAGAGCGCAATTTCGGAGAGGACTTAGGAGTCAGTTCAAAGTTGCGGACTTTGCAACAACGGGCGGTGGAATGGCAAGATGCTAGTGTGGTGTTGAAGCGACTGGTCTTCGAAGAGAAACAGGTGTGTGACCGTGCGCGGCGCGGCCTCAAGCTGTTACAATTATGGTCAGCTTTGTTCTTTCTTTTCTATCTGCCTCTGGTCTTTCTTTTTTCTAGTTAGGTCGGCTCGAGCACAATTATGGTCAGCTTTGTTCTATCCTTCATCTCAGCCTCTCGCTACCCTTTTCCCACGGATTTGGGATACAAGGGAAAAGGTAAGTACCAACATGAAGAAACCGACGAGACGGACGATGCAGGCACACACTAATACAAGGCTTTCCGGCGCCACCAGCGACATCGGTGCTGGATACCCCTGAGGACCTGGCGATGTGGAGTCCACCTGGAGACGCCAATCAGGTGTCCTCTGAAGGACATAGAACAACAGCTAAGGTCCACGAGGAGAATTTGTCTTTACAGAGTATGTATCTCAGAAGTTTGTTTGTTCTTGGATTGTTCACAGGCTGTGACTTTAGAAGATGAGTTATAATGTTCTTTCATTTTTTGAGAAGAGTAGTTGCTTTTTAACAGGTGTTTAGAAGTCTAAGGGTAGTACGAGACTATCATAAGGAGCGCTAATTTTGGTTCTGCAAACGTTCTAGTGCATCGCAGTGTGCGCTTGCTTCGAGATCGCTACTGTGTTTTGGCCGTCTTTGAAAAAGAGGCTGAGATCGCAAAAGATACGGGCGCTGGTCTTGCGGCGTATTACCTAGCCGAGCCTGCGAGCGGCGTCGAATCTTCCTCGGCACCAGCTGCAGCATCTGCAACCACATCATCATCTGCGACTGCGACGTCTGCGACGGGAAGTTCCTCCTCTTCCTCAGCAGCACGCGTTTTCTTGATTCTGGTGTACGACATTGGGAGCAACAAAGTGTACCTTCGAGAGGCGCGACCTTCACGCAAGGACCTCCTATGCGGTAGTACCAGTGCGTATGTCGGGGGACTGCTTCGAAAGATCGAGTTTTCGTCTGCTCACGCAACGCCTTCTTCTTAAGGCTCTCACTGTGATGAATTATTCACCTCTGACTTCTGCTTGCCTGTAAAGGACTCTTTATCTACTCGATGAAGACTAGTAGCTGCTACAAAGATGCATACGACTTGTAGAGTATTCATCCACTTGATGAATAGAACAAAGTACTAGATGCCACGACCAGAAGATGAATACTGGATAGCCCTAATCTTGCTCGTCCACCGTGCAAAGCCCTCAAGGGTTAGGAGAGGTTTCCGCTTCTTTAGAGATTCCTCGTACAGCGCTCCCTAGACCCGCAGTGGCGCACCAGGGTCTTCGAGAATTGTCAAACGGGAGCGCTCTAGGCTATTTTCACGTCATGGTGCACGTGCCCGAAGCGATCGATGCACACCTGCTAGTAGTTGCCTCAACATCTTCCAGCGTGGGAGCGGTGGGGCCTTCATCTCAAGAGAAGGGTGGACAGCAGCCAAGCCAGGGTCGACGCCTTGTGCGGTTGTTTGATGCTGCAACCTGTGCCTTGCACACCATATCATTGCCGACAACAGACGCGGACCCGGAGCCACCCGCCCATGGCACAAAGCCAGACAGTCAGGGAACCTCAGCATTGCTGGACGATGGTATTTTCTCTCATATTAATACTTCTGCAATTTGTCCTCATCGCAACATTAGAAGCGTACTCCCTTTCTATTGAATTTAGCAACATACATCATTGAAAAACAGAGCAAACTACTCTTTAGCAATATTAGGGTAAGTTGTAGCCAGTGGCTTTTGTTGGTGCATGATTGCAACGAGAATACTATTTTCTTCTCAATGAAGATGAAAGACGCTGCGACTCAGTGTCAGTGCGTATTGGCAGACACAGGATGGCTCTTGTTGAATATTCTGCTCGTTAAGTAGCTGTCCTGTTGCAGCTTTCACGATGTGTCTAGAGGACTAGGTTACGAGGTGCAGCCCATGCATTCCTCAGTTGTTGATGCAAAGCTCTCGTCAGCAAATAAATTGAATTATTTTGAGACAAAATCAAAATTTATTGGATTGAGTTTGAAAATTGAGACTTGTTTTTGAAATCTTAGAAAGTTTAGGACCATTCTTGGAGGGTTATGAAACTTTAGAGATAGTAGAAAGTCAATTGATCATGATGCGATAAGTTGGTCATTTGGGATAATTTGACATTGTTCAGTTGTCAGTGCAAAACTCTCTTCAGGAAATGAATTGAATGATTTTGAGATATAATCACAATTTTTTGGATATGAAGGAAAAAGCAGGAAATTCGTTTTCAAAGTGTGAGGCATTCATGCCTAACTCACGAATAGCACTTACCTATCAAATTCTAGCAAGCTAGCAGCATTCAACTATAAGATAGCCTCTCTACTGTCGTTATCATGATCTTTATCATCCTCCTCTTCCTCCTTCTTCTCTCCTCGTCCTCTCCCTCCTTCTTCTCTCCCTCGTCCTCGTCCTCTCCCTCCTTCTTCTCTCCCTCGTCCTCGTCCTCTCCCTCCTTCTTGTACTCCTCCCTGTACCTAAACCTGATCCTGAAACTGCTCCTGCTTCCCCTCGTCCTCGTCATCTTGAATGTGCCCTCCCCCCTATTATTTTCACTCTTATCGCTATCGTCATCCTTATCATCATTTTCAGACGCAGTATTTGAGTACTTCGTGCAGCAATTACAGTACGACGGTCAGACATTGCGAGTCTTGAGGCCACAGGCATCGAACAAGTTGGAGAATTTTGTGTCCCTGGAATCGAACTTACGGCGTTCTACCATTCATATTTGCTTCTAGTCCTTGCTGCGTTTGTACTAAGACTAACCAGAGAGAGGCGGATACTTTAGTCCTGCACAGAAAAAAAGTCCTTCTCATATTGCCGCTTTAGCTACTTATCACTTTCTGACGTAGACGGCCATCTCTCTAACTCACGCAGCAGGAGCAGGAGGACACGGAAAAAACAAAGAGGAGGATTCTGGAACTGCAGGGAAGATGGGTGCAGCTTCATCTTCTGCAGCCAATTCAAGAGGAGACGGCTCGTCCAAAGAATCTGAGTGCCATGGTGCGTTGGAGCAAGGCATTGTGGTGAATATAACGAAGCGTATTGGGGAAAGTCGCCAATATTGTTATGAGCTATAATTTGTCAGCATTTGATGTCAACTTTATCCTCTTCCTTGTAATTGTAAGATCAATTCAATCAAGGACTATTCAGGGAATACTTCGGGACACTCCATTTTTTAAGTTCATCGCGCAATATCTTGAAAGTCAAAAAAATAAATGATTGGTTGGTTGTACTAATCATTGACGATGAAAAGAAACACTCGGAGACTTGCTTGCGTGCGTGGCAATCCGCACGTGGAAGCAATAGCATGAACTTGAACTCTTTTCAGTACCGACAATCCGCTAATCCTTTTTGTACAGACAATCCGCGAATACTTTTCAGTACAGTTTTCAGTAAAGCTAGTACAGACACATTATAAAAAGCTCCTCCGCTAATCCTTTTTGTTGCGCGGAGCCGTGCTGGAGGAGGATGGCAGTAGCAAATTGGGCGTGATCTTGTACGACCCTCTGACGGAAGGCCGTTGGATGTGCGAGAGGTTGTTCGATCTCAACTTAAGGCTTCTCTAATTGTGATAGAGCTAGAAGCTACTCTAATTGTGTAATTAATGCACCGATGCTGTTAGAGTTAGAAGCTTCATCAGGTTCTCTTTTTTTGAGTGGTCTAACTAAGGTTCAGGTTCTCCTTTTTTGAGTGGTCTACGTCTAACTCTGCAAGTAGCATTAGGTGCAAGCAATTATTTGAATATGTGGGGACACAACATGATACCTTCCATATTTAAGTGATCCCTACATCCATCATCTAACAAAAAATGTTGTATCGGGACTTGGCAGTCCTACTGGAGCTCCCAATCCGGCGGCGATCACAAAGAGCATCTCTGCATTCTTGGAGAAATTGGAATTTAATCCGGAGAGGGGTCTGTATGTCTCCTAGAAGGGTCATAGTGGAATACGCGTTCGCCACTGCTGGGTAAGTTGAATCATGACAGGGACACTGCACCTTGACGATTGTGTTGGCCTGATCGTGTATTTGCATCACTGAAACAGCTTCGGTTTACGATTCGTGTTTGTGATAACGATTTCTTGCTGCTTGCTGTGCTAGTGAAGATAATTTTGTTTAGGGGCAGAGCTAGTTTAGCTCCTGCGAGCATACATCATCGTGTTTTGCTAGATCGCATAGGAATTTGCATCAACTTTCAAGTTCTAAACCAATGCTCTAGTAGAGTGTAATCATAAATATGTAGTAAAATTATGTAGCAAGTGCAAGAATCAATTGCTCCAAGTTGTTTACTTTTGATGTATTTCGATTTCCTTTAGACCAAGAAATATCTATCCATCTTTACTCAAAACATCGTTAAGTTTGAACTGTTTCCTCCAACTACTTCCACAAGTATTAGCAACATGTTGTAGCGTTGTGCAACACTTAGGTACGCTCAGCCATGCGAAGAAACTACTGACTGACACTCACTGTACAAAAAGTAATTTTGCAAAATAAATAATGGCAAAAAGTTCATGAAGTTGCTATCAACATTATAAGACAAGAGTCCTCGCTGTTGCAATTATAGATAAGCAAAACCGTACAACTGGTACTGTCTTGAAACTAACGAGACATCGACCTGTTTCTCAGAGAAGTAGTTACCCCCAATCATCTCTACCTTTGTTCAGATGTTGTGAAAGAGCCCTTTGGTCCGTCTTAGTTCGTGGTTGCGGGGGGATAGCGCTTTCTCATTTCTTTTCATCTGGCATAACTGTTCCTTCTGCCTGTCTGTTGCTTGCGAATCGCACTGCGCCCCATGTGGTGGCCAAAAAAAAACTCTTTCTGAAATCTCCACATCCAAATCCAAATTCTTGGTCGGTGCTAGCTTCTCAAAGACTGCAAAAATGGTGCATAGCGATTTAACGTCGGACCCACCATAGTAGGTAGATAGTAGGTAGAGGCATTTAGCAGGAATATTAGAGAAGGAAGATCATGGATAGTTGTTAGACGTTCCTGTAGATAGATGGAGTCAGTCACAGTCTCTCACGAATAATGGCTAGAAGTGTGTATTTTAACCATCCTAGAGTTGCAAACTATCATCGACACGTGACTTCGGAAAGAATTCCAAGTCATCCTCGAGCTCAAAAAATGTTGTGGTAAAGGAGGATGCCTCCTCGCGGTAGAGAGAGTAAGACTCCGGTGATGAAGGGTCGCGCGAAGTCTTCACCCTCTGTAGTGAAGGGTCGACCTAAGTCTTCACCGGCGTCTGTTGTGAAGAGCCGACCCTCTGCTACTACGAAGGCGTCGAAAGCTGCAGGGACAACCCCTTCTGCTCGCAATAAACGAAGTACAACCGCTGATGGTGGCGCAGGAAAGAAGCGTCCTACGCAGGTGGCTGAGGGAGTAGAGAAGCGTGCCGAGGAAGTAGACACACCATCCATGAAGGCTGCGACACCCTCACCGAAGAAGGCTGCGACACCCTCACTGAAGAAGGCTGCGACGCCGTCACTGAAGAAGGCTGCGACGCCGTCAATGAAGGTTGCCACTCCGAAAAAGACAGTAACACCGATGAAGCATGCGACGCCCATGAAGAGCGGAAAGTCACCAACGCCCGGAAGGAAACTGGCGACGCCTTTGCGTGCAAAAAGAAAAGCAGAGGAAAAACAAAGTGCACGTTCCTCAAGCAAGAAAGACGCACAGAAGCACAGCAAGGCCGTGAAGAAGGATGTAATTCTGGTGAATTCTTTTATGTTTTTTCTCTCATCACGAGAGTTGTAGTAGTACTGTAAAGTTTTACAGTTTTGACCTTGACGATTTGTCACATGCCTCAGTAGCAATCTACTATCCCTTGTTCACATTTAAATCGGATCTTCATTTTCAGTCCGCTGAGCCAGCATATCGTAGACGATATAACTGTATACTCACCTACATGATCATCAGGTAGATACAACGAGCAGCAAGGCTGCACAGCAGTCGCTGCCGCCTCTAGAAAGTAACATTTTATCAGACGGCGACGGACGCAGTCAAGTCAAGGCATCACCAGCGGAGAAGCGCATCGAGAAAATGCTGTCAGAAATCAACTTCGTTTCTCCAGAAGCAAAAAGAAGAAAGAAAGGAGGTGACAGTGGTCCTTCCTCCGCTCTGAAAGGAAAATTTGCCACACCCGAGGCCGTTCGCAGACCTCAGCTGGTGAATCGAGACGCACAAGTTCGGCTGGGACACGGTATATATCTCGCTAAGAGCGCAGCGTCACTTCGGAGTCGACCCAGCAGTCGTAGAAATAACGCGCCCGAGAACGGTGTCGCTGCTTTGTTGAGCAGCAACAAGGCCGCGTCGTCGACCACAACTGTCGTGAACAGAGGACGAAATAGCAGAAAGCCTACTACTAGTAATGCTACTACTACTACTACTACTACTACTACTATTGAACATCACGCGTGTCATGTTGATCTCGGACTTTCTGAACAACGAAGACTTCTAGGAGAGGTGGTGGAAGATTCAAACATCAAAGGAGGTACTACAAGTAGTTCCTGGCTGCGGAGAGCGGGGGGACCGCGAGTCAATTTCGTTGACATTCTCGCTCCGGAAACCCTGCTTGGTCCTTCCTGCGACGTGAGCAAGGGATTCGGAGCATCTTCTTCTGCCGCGTCAAGTAGCAGCAGCTTCGTCGCGCCACTGGCAAATATCGACGGCCAAGGTAGTCGTAGAGGAGAAGCCGAAGACGAAGCAGGTCGTCTAGCAGATGCAGAGGATATCGCTGCAACAAAGAATTTATTCGCTGCAAGAAAGGAGGAGTCAGGGGACCGCCTGCAAGAAGAAGGAGGCAGTAGCATGACAAAAACTACAGCTAGGCAAGGAGGACAAGGAAACGAGAGCAAGAAGGTTGATGAAACTTTTTCAAGACCCGTTGTTGAAAAGATAAAGGATGCAGATGAAGCTGTGCTTGAGCGAGTGACTGACTCCGATAATATCGTCGACGTGCTGTCTGACTCTGCATCTCTGGATTCGGTGTCCGCCATAGACAGGTACGTGTGGTGTCGAGTACGCGCCTTACTCGAAGACGAAGCTTGCACGGAGGCAGCGTTGCAGGAGAAACACGTGGCGTTGTGGTTATGGCCGCATTCTGGCAATTTGTCGTTTTTCAGAATAGTCAAAGTCAATGGAGTTTTTCGAAATAGTCAAGGTTCCTTCGATTTTCTAATTCACACCAGCACGTTCTCCAAGGCCTACGGTGGTTTGCTCAACAAGGACGCGACCCAAGCAGTAGAGGCACGCACACAAGCAGCAGAGGCACGTACTTTTTCTCGTTTCATCCTAGAATTTCCACAAATCGTGCGTGCGAAAACGTTTTCCTCCCACGCCACGTGGGACAATCCCAAACTTCGGAAACGACTGGGCCCAGACAGCAGGCTGGCCACAGCTCACGCGATCGCCGTTGCTCAAGTGTATGTTCTTGTTGACGTCAAATAATTACTTGTCAATTGTTCATGAATGGACTCATCTACTTTCGCAAACAATTTTCTATCGAGGGAGCAGTACTAGAGGATCTAGAGAAAAGCGTTAACGACCATTGTGATGACGAAGTTTCCCCTTTCATTCTCGTTGCCGCGAACGGATTCGTCGACACGACCTTCCGGTAGAGGTAGAGGCGGCGATGAGCAGCGGTCGTAGAGGTGTCTGCCTAGTAGAGCAGCGTGAAGTTTGGACTGTGTATGCTGCAGAAGAAGAGCGTAATGCCGCGGGACTCTGCAGTACTACGAACAATAAGATGATTCCGACTCCGGACTCCTCTTGTTCCCTATCCGAACAAGATCGTGGACGAGATAGGGGAAAAGACGTTCTTGGCGCTTCGGAGGTGGATCTAGTACTTGGCGATTCGAACCCTTATGCATTTCGGTGAGTTTTGGATCTGCATGGTCTATTTTCTTCTCGTAAGGTGTTCCTCGTGGTGAGCTTTATTTTTAGGTATTTAAGCAGTGTCTCTCTAATATTCCCAGTAAGATGTGCCTCTTCTGGTAAACCTGATAACTGTCCCTTAGCTATAAGGTTTCAAGACAAGTGAGTCCATGTCTACAGAAACCACATCAGGAAGTGCAAAACGACGTAGAAAGTAGAATCAGCCCAACACCTCTAGAATAGGTACAATCATCATCATCATAAAGTGAGTTCCCTTTCTTGGCTAACAAATAAAAGCCCTAAGATACGTTTGCATCCGAAGAAGGGGATAAGGCCCCGATACGGCCAGTAAAGTCGGCATTCGATCGGAATCTCGTTGCCGGGGATAAGGATCTGCCACCTACGAGAGCGGTCCTGCGAGACACACCGGAGCGAACGAGCGGCGTTGGCGCAACCAAGATGGGCAAAAAGAAAAGAAAGTTGGTACTTATATGTTTTGTCGTTTGTTGACAGAATGAAAATGGAAATAGAGGAAAATTAGAGCAGCGGCTACCACTTCGTGTGCCTGATTCTTCAAACCATGAAGATACACACCCTCTTACAGAATCCTACGCCGCCGATCTTCAAGACTGATTTCGAGAGTACGGAGTGCGTATTCAAATGGGGAGAATGGGACGTGGAAAAAATTTTGAATTAAGGCCAACATTTAGAGTCCATCATTCTCAGCATCTCGCTACCCTTTTGTTACCCTTGAATTTCTTTCATGGGAAAGGGGTTACCCTTCTGTTTCAGGGTTTAGGGTTTCCCCTTCATCTATTCTTCTCAACATGGGAAGATGAGAAGGGGTCGTCGAGATGAGGGCCCGCCCGCCGAGGTGAATAAAGGCTCACGGCTCTAATTGAAGCAAGTCCATGGACTATTCGCAAAAATTCGACACTTCTCCGATCGGGACACAATTGGAGATGGGTCCACAAGCACGGCCAACAGATCCTCATATGACATGAATTAAGAAGTCATTGATGATCTAACCCTAAACTCCGGTCTGTTAGCTGCTAGTAACGAGTCTTCTATCCTGACGACTGCATTCAAACGAAATAAAGAGTCCGCAATTTGGGAGAAAGATGCGAAAGAAGTTTGCGAAGAAGTTTGCGAAACCTACATTCTCGAAGAAGAGGGTTGCGAAGAAGGTTTAGACATGTAGTTTAACTTTTCTTAAATGTTCTCATCTATAGAACTGGATAGGTCTCGTTTGAGGACTCCGCGTCCGCCGGCTTCATATTTGCTCTGCAGCGGCAACATCTCTCGCCGCTCGTGGTTCCGTTGATGCCGCCTTTCGTCCGACCGCAGCCGCCTTCAGGCATGAGCTTTCCGGATTCGCGGATCCTTTCGTGCAGAAAATCTCTACGGCTGACATGTTCGCCAAAGCGGGGAAGCTCGTGGACCTCGCACATGTCATCAAGCGGATTTTGCTAGACCCGCTGCTGCTGGGTGCCTCAGCATCGGCCGATAGGATACGATCTGCACTGGCTCTCCGAGTAGACCGGCTCTTCTTCCGGAATGAGATGGTACTGGAGTCAAAATAGAAACTAACTACCGACGCTCAAGCTTCACCAAAGGGTCGTGTTGAAGATTTGGAATTTCCGAATGCATATTTCCTAGATCGTTGCTAAGAGGATGAAAAATGGTGATAAGATAATGTCGTGGCGATAGAAGTATTCTGGTTCGTTTAATCATAAGAACTATGACCGAAAAAATATCTTCCCTAGATTTCTGCGCAGCTCGATTTCGCTTCGATCTTGATTCTGTTGGAATCGCTTGCCGAGCACAGCCCTTTGCCACGCTTCGATGCAGTGGCGTTTTTGCTACCTCATATACATTAAGGCTGCAAGTAAAAAAAGGAGCCGCGGCCAAGAGGGATGGTACTTACAACTTATTAACTAGTGATATGTTCTTTTTTTGCCGACTCACGCCAAGGATGCTAGTACTCATGCGGAAAGGGCGGCCAAAATAAAGGATGTTCTTCTATTAACAACACCTCACAACTAACGCCACTTACATCGCTGCGATCCCAATCGGACTCTAATTTGAAGAGCATGTTGGGATGGCCCGACGACAACCGCGGGAGCTTGGAGCCATCATTGCGCTGTTTGCACGCAGCGGACACTCACTGACACGCTACAAAAAAGTGGTCGCCTGGTTGGAAAATCTGCAGGACGACCTGGAAGAGGAATACCTCGACATAATCTTCCCAGAGGTAGATGATTTTTATGCAATCTATCACAACAGTGCTCCTTACTTGTTTTCTCGTGGAACACAGGTTCTTCTACTTGCACGTGTGCGTTTCGAAATCAGGGTGGGACGAGATGTAACTAAGAGTGGAACTACGAGTGTTTGCAAGAACACTCTCTTAAGTGTACTACTATCTATCGGACGAGGGCTATGATTTTTGTTTCTAAAAAAGTGAGGACGAAGGCGTTGCTGCGGTAGCAGAAAGTGATGAGGTCGTTGTACATCAACGGGACGAGGTAGCTCATCAAGTACGAGAAAGCAGTGTGAAGGCTTCTCCTGCTTCTGCGTCTTCATCTTCTGGGAGAGGACTAGATTGCAGCTTAGCCAATGATCTCCCTCGCTCCTCTGCCTCTACAGTGGGTGAGATTGGTCTCCTCACTGACGACGAAGCCAGAGGGCGTGGGAAGCAAATTTTTGCAAAAAAGGTTGTCGAGGATCATGGCCCTGTCGAAGGAGCTTCAGGGAGGATGAAGAAGATGACGATGAGTACTACAAAGAACAAGATCAACATGTTGAATATTAAGGCTACTGCATGCTATATGAAAGCCGTAAACATCCTCGCGTTGGTTGCCCGTCAACATCCTCCTTCATCCTCCTTGGCTCTTTTATTTTCTACTCACTTGAAGTTGGAAATAAAGGTGCCAGCAAGGATGTTCGTCTCAGGGATGCGAACAGCAAGGTGGATGTTCGCCTCAGGGATACGAAGGCGGTAGCCCATCTAAGAAAACAGCAAGGAAATCGCCAAAAACACCGATCGTAGACCCAACATATCTCAACCTAGTAGCTCGCAGCATGCGTAAGCGTAGCTCGCATCGGAGGACAGGAGGCCAGGAGCATGACAACACTTCATCAAATGGTCGGCAGGCAGCGAGCGGTGGCGCAGCTTTGTGTCCTGGTGGGAGAAGCAGCGCGAATAACCCTGCTCAGGGAGGACCTCAACTAGGCGGGGAAGAAACCTCAGACATCAAGCGGGTCTTGCTGCCTTCTTTGGAGGAGTCGGAGCAAGAGAAACCGACAGCTGCTGAGATCAATCAGACGAAAAAGTCAGGAGCGCCTGAGATTGACTTTGACGAACTATAGGCCTACTGGCGGATTATCGATATTGTCGTATCTTACCTGTCGATGTCAATATCGTGACATACATGACCATACATTGTTAATTGTAGTCGTGATAGATAGTATGAGAAGTTGAAGCTTTGTGATCCTTCATAGCGGTAGGGTAGTACGAAAAGGTTTTTGAAACAAATCCTATAAAATTTGGTCGTACTTGCTAGAAGGCACTATCGATTGAATTTGTCGTTACACTTTCTTGGTAAGGTTGTTTGATTTGTTTTTGTGATTTTTTGGCTGTAGGTTTTTTCCTGATGAACTTACACATTCTCGTTGTAATAGCCTGCGATGGCGATCACTATTATCTTTTCCATGACTAGAAGAATGAGCAGCATGAACATGAAGATGAGCTGACTTTTTTGTCTCACTGTTTATCATGACAAACAACTCTCAATTTGTTTTGCGGTATAAATTGACTGGAAGGAGGAAGAAAATCGACCATGCTACAAGTAGGCACGCGGTCGACGAAAGGGCTGCGCTCTTTTGCCGGTGCGAGTGTACTGAAATCGGGAGTAGTAAAGCTGCTTTCCTACCAAGAAAGCAGCACACGAAGAGCTTGAAAAACCGAATAGAAGATACTAGTAGAAGGGTCACTATTTATATATTTATACTTTGGATTTGGAAGAGATGAAAGAAAAAGGGCCTCATAATTTTGAGGTCTTGAAATTTGGGTGTGAGTGAAATGCATCGGCCTCAAACAACGAAAGTGGAATTTTTTAGTACACTGAGTCACGACTACAAGTAGTGCGTTATCCTCTAAAAAGATGGGGGTTTACGGGAATGTTGACGAGAGGACTGTCTTCACGAGGACGAGGCGGATCGACTTCCCAAGGACGACTTCGCCAAGCATTTTCAGTCGAAGCTGCAGCAATCTCGGAGCACCAACCGAGCAGGGGCAAGCAGGAGGCGAAGCTGGAGGTGGTGACGAAGCACGAGGCGAGCCTGCTAGTCGAGGAGGACATATTATCAATCTCGGGATGAATCCAGCATCAACATCACGACAAGTAGCTGCACATCATCAAACTGGTTCTGGTTCTATGTCTATGACGAAAACATCATCAATGTTGACGAAAACATCAACATCATCAAAAGGCATATCGATATCAACGGGGGACCGGTCTGTAGCGACGCGGATGGGCGCGGCTGTCACGCGGACTTCGTTGAATCAAACTTCTATTTCAAATAACCCGCATGGTACGCAAAATGGGGTCGCTAGTTGTACAGGGCGTTTCTCTTCCTCGTCAACCGCCAGTCGCGCCTCCTCAGCCGCGGACACAACGGGCGGCATCATCGAGCTAGCTGGACGCATGGGAAGCTAAGGCTCGACGATAACAAGTCACCCAATCGATCTGAATCTTATAAATCTACTAAATTAATAAAGCACCCAACAGGGATCGCGTACTCCTCCAAGAAGTAGAGGGGCAACGGAAGCCATCGCAATCGTATGAGGCTCTAAGAAAGACAGGAGTACCAAAACTTGGAGTTCCTCTACGTTACGAAGCGAAGCCTGCCAACCATTTTCTCGTCGTTGGATAGCTGTGCAGACAATGACTGGGATTTCTATTATGGCAATAAATGAGTTGTAAAATCTAAACCTACAGTACTACAAGTTCTTGTTTTGTACAGCACTTAAGTAGATGTTGCCAGCATAAGTGTCGGTCCATTAAGACGGAAGGTTGGTGAGGTTTATTTCCTTTGTTGTCTAAGGCTGCTTCAGAAAGATTCATCACTGCCAAGTTGATTTGTCTCCTCACTATTTATTTTCTAGGACGGCGCGAATTTTTTGTGTCCCGTGGTATTGGAGCGGGGCTCCCAGGTCCTGTAAAGGAGGTTGCGCCGTCGCGGTTGCCTAGTCCGAGCGTCTTGAGTGGTACGACGACCTCTATGCTTAAGGCGAGTTTTTGACTATAATCCCGTGTGGTTGTGGACCATGCAGGTGAGTGGCGTCTGTCCCCCTTGATGAATTCTGAAGGGGAAAGAAGCTAAGGGGGACGCGGGGCATCTCACTCAACCAGGGATATAGAGGGTGGTGATAACCTACTACTAACTTGTTATGAGTTCTTGTGAGTATACAGTACTGCATCAGGATGCATGCGTTTTCTCGCTAATATGCTGACCCCACTAGAGCAGAGGGCTGCTTCTCTCGGCATCACTGGATGGGGAGGATTGCAACATCGGGTACGAACGCGGGTCCTGCCGCACGATCCACAGAGAGATTAAGACGACTTCTAATTGCTAGTCCATAAATGAAGCTCTATGCTGCATGAGGTTGATGATGATAAGCATCTCTATGTATCAGAATCCATCCCGCTTAGAGAGCCTATCTATGTTACATCAACCAAGAAAAATGAAAATGGATATGCACTTGCTGAACAAGGAAGACCTCATCAAGCTTCTTGCTTCAAGTTTTACTATTATATATTCATATACTAGTACCCACTAGGTTAGTCTTCCCTCCAGCAATCAAAGTAAGTATAAAAATACAGATAGTTGTCCTCGTCACTTCCGCATCTGCTCTAACGAGAAGAGGCAGGCAATCATCAAGAGGATCCCGCCATGCCTGTGGGTCCGCCAGTGCGGACAATGCCAGTGCTTTTAGGTGCGGGGACCGGAATCATAAGTCGTAGTCCTGTCGACGCATGGGGCAGGCCTGTCTCGGGAAGCTCCGCGCGCTCTTCGCTTGGCAGTGTGCAGAAACAAGCAGGGACTGCCAATGCGCCAGACAAGAGGATGAAGGTCGCATCGATGCAGGGCACCCACAGCTCTCAGGATTTGCCTGTAGTTGAACAAGAGGAACGAGAAGAGGAGTGTCTTCAAGTTCAGAAAATGACTGTTGAGACGGTGGATGAACAACACGAATTAGCAGGACAGCAACAACTCGAGGGCAATCATAATTGTGTCTGTGCTGCCTTGGTCATGTTCAATATGGTCTGTCTTGGAGTGGAAACAGAGATGCACAAGCACCCTTCGGCTGATCGAGAAGCCACGACGCGGGAGCGCGCTGCTTTTTCGGGATTGAATGTTAGGGACCAGAATGATGGATCCTCCATCTGCATCTCCACGAATGGAGCTATTTTCTCGATAATTTTTCTGAGTAAAAATCTTAAACCCCCGACATAAGTAAAAAAGCGTCATAGTCCTGTAATTATAGTTATGTAGCTGAAATAAACGAATATAATTTATAAATCATAGACCGACGAGGAGAAACTTACTTAACTAGAACTTAAGCCCATCTAACAGAGTCGTTTTTTTTGCTTTGGAGATCTTCTTTTTCGTAGCCTTTGGGATAGAGCTTGCCTTGCAAGTGATGTGGACGCGCTCGTCTTCCCGTCGGACATCGCACGTAGCGCCTTCCTACGAGGAGTTTAGAGCCGTGCAGGAGCAGGAGTCGGGCTCGGGTGACTGCAAGAAACACTGGAAGAAGGAGGACGCACTGGAAGAAGGAGGTCTTGTTTTTTGCCCTGATGAAGGAAGTCTTGTTCTAGAAGAAGTAGACGATCCTGATATTTCTCGAACGTCCTCTACCAGCAATTTGGGAGGTAAATGCAGCAGCAATTTGGCAGAATCGCCTGGCCTCGAAATAGTACATAAAGGCGACGACCACCCTCAGCGCCATGGGGGACCTCTGCAGCAAGGACGCGCCTCGCTTCCGCGAGGAAGAGCGCTCTTTAAGGCGATCGTGATCCTGATGGGGGGAAACCTCCCATAAGGTCGTGTATCTTGATCTTGATGGGGGTGAACTAGCGAAACATCAACCAAGCGCATGCATCCACAGATCTTCGGAAGAGAAAAGTAAGAAGGAAGCTCTAATCGGTTGCGCGGAAGCAGTTTGTTTCGATCTTCGCGTAGCTACTCGAGCTCTGCGCTGACGCACCAGATGAAGCAACACGGCAATCGAGGCTCCTCTTGTCCGACCTCTTGTTCGACGGACGAACGAATCAATGAGGAGCCAGGCGGTCCGGAGCAGAGCTGTTTTGGGGGGGAAAGTGGAGCAGGGGTATGGCACCATGATAGGCAGACAAACTCGACTTAAGGCTAAAATCGTGAACACAACATTTACCAGAGTATATTCAAAATTGGAGCCGGTTTGCAATTATGAGAAGTACTTGAAGAAAGCTAAATAAAAGATGGTGATGTTCCAACCAAAAGGTCATATAGTTATCTCGCTGCGACGTCTAATGAACGCCTATCGTGAAAGAAAGGGCGCGGCGCGGCAGCTTCAGTTTCAGCCCAAGCTTTTTCCACAGCAAGGTCGCACCAGCCAGGACAGTTGATGATGGGCACCCGCCGTTCCCGACACCAGAGAGCTGCCTATCTCCGGAGGACGATTTCGCGGCTCGTGTCGGTCTCGCTGCTCCGTCTCCGCTTCACTCGCGGAGCGAGGTTCTACATCACGATCCAAGTTGTATCACCTCAACTACAAGTACAAAGGAATCAATGCTTCATAAAAATGGAGACGAGGAGCAAAACTACTCGGCGCAACCTCTACGAGCAGTAGCTTCTACTATTACAACAGCAGGTGTTGCGTACAATGATAGCAATACCCAAGGAGAAGGAGAGGAGTCTACTCCTGGTTCATCTTCTGTAAGCAGAATGGCGAAGTGCTGCTGGTATAGAAAATGCTGCAATTGGGTGGCACAACGATGTAGTGCGTTCTACCAGCGATCTTGCTATTGGCAAGGGTACCTGACGTTTTACCTGGTAGAGCGCAGCTATGGGTGGCTGATGCTCGATTTTTTTGTGGTCTTCGTTACTGGAATCGAAATAACGTTCTCCATACTGCTCTATTTACGGCAAATGCGCATGTTCATATCAAGATCTACAACCTACTACTCACTAGTTACAATACATAGCAATATCTACATCTTCTACAATAGAATTCTACAAGAACGTACCCCCCCCCCCTATCTTCTACTGGAGTATTCAATATTCTCTTTTTCCGTAGTACTTTCCTATGCCCGCTTTTTGAATACTACTATTTCTAACAGGTCCAATGTCTAGTAACCGGAGCAGTCTACTACTCAATCAATTGCAGTCTAGTCCTTACATCATTACTCAGTACTAAGTAGTGTTGTCGTCTACCTATCTATCTATCTATCTACCTTCATCTGTAACCGGAGTTCTGCCTCTTGACACCATCGATATCGTCTCGGCGTTGCGCGTTTTTGCGGTGGCAAGAATACTTCGGTGCACAAAGCTCTTCCGTTATAGTCCAGACTTGCGATTAGTGATCATGAGTACTTACTTCTTTATAGGGTGATGTACTCTGGGATTAGTGATCATGAGTACTTACTTCTTTATAGGGTGATGTACTCTGCGACTAGTGATCATGAGTACTTACTTTTTTTTAGGGTGATGTACTCTGCGATTAGTGATCATGAGTACTTACTTCTTTATAGGGTGATGTACTCTGGGATTAGTGATCATGAGTACTTACTTCTTTATAGGGTGATGTGCTTCATCTTTATGTCGGGTGATGTGCAAATAACAATTAATTAAAAATCACTCATACCCCACGATTGGGCACACTACTACTACTACTACTACTATAGGACATCACATGATGTACTTCTTTACACGCGGTTGCGACTGTTGATGGTGAGTACTTCTTTGTAGTATAAAGTGGAGGGTGATCTACTCGAGCTGCCTGTTTCGTCCCGGACAACACGGCATGGCCGTAGAGCCGTGGACCTTCAACCTTGAACCTTGATCTTCATCGTGACAGGATCACCTCCCGCGATTCTTAGTGATGATGAGTACTACAGAGCACTTCTTTATACAGGTTTGGTGAACGCATTCCGCACTATCGTGTGGATAGTGCTGATGCTGGGAACGTTCATCTATGTAAACGCGTTGATTCTGGTGAGATTTATTGGCCAGGATGATGACTTCGTCGCTCGGGAGCCAGAAAATATCGGGGAAAAATTCGGCACGGTACGCCAGGCCATATATTTTACGATGATGCGTCGTATTGCTCCTCTTGCTTCTCCTCGTTATCTATAATGTAACTATGAAGTTTAATGAGTATAATTTGACAACCGGTTAGTTTTCGCCTCTGAAAGTCTACTAAGTTTATCCCGTGCAACAATGTAACAACAATTTTCATTTGGTCTCTTCTGTGGGATTGACTACGACATTTCGTTCAAAATCTTCATATTGCATGATCTTTTCGTTCATATTACATCTCTTTGTTGCGTTTACGCTGGAAAATTGGCCGGAAATTGCAGAGCCTTTTCGCCGCGCCGTGAGTCCACAGATGAGTTGGTATTTCGTTTTCTTCATCTGCTGTACGAATTTTACCATCTTTTATGGCCACGTATGCCTCGAACCCGATCTGTCACGTCTTTCAGCAGGATACTTGTTGATAGTTACCATTTTCTCTTCTCTATCTTCCTCTGGTCTGTCTTTTTTCTAGTTAGGTCGGCTCCGCCACAAATATGAATGTGTATCGTATCATGTGAAGATATGTGCATCGTCCTGCGTTGCAAGTATTTGCGCAGACTTCTGACTACAAATCAAAATGTCCTATGGGTAGGGACGATCATGACTAGGAAAGTATGATCTTGATCTTAATCATACTATTATCATCTGTGACACTGACATTATAGGCTTATCCCTTCTGGCAAAGTATCATCTGTGACAACATAGGTTTTTTGACTGTAGTCCAAGGTTAACCCTAAGGCTATATTGATAATCATAGTGGACGACTCACTCTTTTCATACTAGCTCGTTGGTCGTGGCGATCACGCTGCAAAACATCCGCAAGATCAAGGTCGGGAGCAAGCTGAAGCTTCTCAGGGACATTGCACGTGAAAATTATGAAAAGTCAACAATGAACAAGATGAAGATGTCATATTCTTGTGCTTCAGGTATAATTCTACCTCTAGATGTTTACCCATTCTTTCCTACGTCTAAATCTAGCTCGAGATTAAGAGGAGTCTCGTAGCCTTGTTCCGTGAGCTGGACGCTGATGAAAGCGGCGAGGTAAGCCTCGATGAGTTTAGGGCTCTTGTAATCGGAAACAAGATCCTCGAAGGGTCGCCACCTGGCGCAGCAGGAGATATAGGACAGAAAAGCCCACTTCCTTGCGATAAAAACTGTATGACAACTAGTACTTCTTGTACTGTAGTTGGTGAAATAGGACGAGGCGCAGTAGTTGATGTTTCATCGCCTGCAGTTGCAAATACCATTAGCACCGGGTTGAGTTCGTCTGCAACGACCGCGTCTGCAACGGCCGGGTCTGCCAGTGTAGTGGAAACGGCGACTACAGCAATTGGCGTCCTTCGCACAACGAGTGGCGTGGACGGTGAGGGGCGTCTTCAGGAGAGGGAAGTCCACCATGGGACTAGGAACAACACGTGTAACGACGCGAGGAATTGTACTACATCAACTGAGACGTCGGAATCTACTGCTTCGTGTAAGGAGGAGTACAATGCGAATAAATGTGCGTCAGCTCCTGAGCAGGAGGTTGGTTCCTCTGCGAAAAGGATGCGAAGCAACTTTGCTCCGAAGGTTGCGCGCTCAGGGAGTGATAGTACTGTTGATCAAGTGGGTGACGAAAACAGCTGTTCTACAATCTTAGACAGCTGCGCTTTTTCTCCAGACAGTAAGATAATGGCGGACAGTCACAGCCTTCCTGTCTTAAGGCAAGAGACAGAGTTTCGAATTTTCTCACGGAAATCGTGAATGATAGAGGTGAGTAAGTCGTAGTAAGTATGAATGTATTGCTAGATGTGAGATCTTGTGGCAGTCCTCGTCATTCCACTGCTCTAGCTTTTTGCTATGTATTGATTTCTTTTTTGAATTCCATTTCTCCAGTACCCGGTTTCCGCTATCAACATCGACGATGAATAATGCTGTGTCTTTACTGTCTTCGACTTACCTGTCCGTCCGATTATATCTTGCTTCTCTATTATAATGTACTTAGTAAATCTTGCACTATGATCTGTAGTTGGACAGATATCTTCATGTGCAATATCTTCATGTGAAATATCTCTAGCAGCAAGAAGCTCTAACAATATCTTCATGTGAATGAGCAGCAAGAAGCTCTAACAATCGCTTTCGCCGCGACGTCAGTGATGGAGGAGTCAACTACAGTGATGAAGGAGGACAACAGTCGTCAAGAAGAAGAGGAAACTAGGGATGATTAGGGGTTTCCACATATAAGTGCATTGCATCCCTCCCTTCACTTTAAACACTAGTAGCACAGTAGTAAATCTTGTTTATCTTGCACTTCATAAAGTCTCGTCGTAGTGGTAGGACAAGTACTCCTACGGTCTTATTACTAGTAAGTAGTAAGATCTCTGACTCTTTTCGCAATATTAAGAAAGAAGTCACATGGGACGTTCTGCGGGAAGAGTGCAATTGTTTCGGAACCTCTAAGACGACGACTCGCCGGCCAGCGACGGGCGGCATCGAATGACAGCCCACGAACGTCTCGCGCAGCTACATATAGACCCTTCTGCTATGGCTGTGCGATCTCTGTCCAAGCATGAGAGCTTTCGCTGCAATTTGAATTTTCACTTTCTTCTTCAACTTTTTTCCACGTGACATACGTCCTCGTCTGTGATCATGACAGAAGACCATCGAGGGGCCTTGATCCAGACAGGAGGTTCTAGTGGAGAGTAGGAGGTTCTAGTGGCGGTTCTAGGAGAGTTCTTGGCGTGGTTGTTTACGATCCTAGCTTGCATAGATATTTTCTTTCTAATGTAGAGTTGGAGTGGTTGTTTACGATCCTCGACCGAGATGGCTCAGGCACCATCAGCGAGGCAGAGTTTGTTCAGGGGATAGAGACTCTCACGTCAAGTGAGCACAGTCGGCAACTCCTCAGTTGTCAGAGCTACTTACGGCGTTATGTTTAGCTTAGTTTAGAATGAAAGCGCCTACAATCTAAACAATTCATCACCCTGCTTATTAACCTTATATATAAGTGGTTGTTGCCTTAAGGCATCCCATCGGGACTGCGAAAGAGGATCACCATTGATCCTTAGCCTTACTGTAAGGTGGGGATGAGGCGGGTCCGTGCTCGTATCCTTGCTTGTATCCTTGTCCTTCCTTATCCTTGCTTGTGTCCTTTTTATCCTTGTTGTACATCTTGCTTTAAGGGGATCATACCACGGAGGCTCTCCTTCATCTGCACATTAGGGGAAAACAAAACACATTAAAGATGTGACTTCTCTCTAGATGTGACTCCTTTCTAGATGATGTGACTTCTCTCTAGATGATGTGACTTCCGCTTAGCTCTAGATGTGACTTCGCTCTAGTAGATGTGAACTCAAGCACGCTCTAAGTCACGTTTTGCGCGCGTTGCACACGATGTTTACGCGCCGAACTCAGCGGATCGACATACTAGCACAAAGGGTGAAGAGCCTCAACGAATTCACTTCTCTTACGGAAAAAATTTTGATGGCCAAACTAACTTGCTGTAGCCGTAGTAAATAGTGCTTATAATTTTTACATTTACTGACCTTGTTCGACAAGAAACTGTTACGTCAAGTAGTCGAGCATAGTATTACATACTGAAGGAGATCTTCGTCTAAAGATCAGACGAAAGATGCAGTATTGTAGCAGGACTACTTGCTTGGCGTACTGGATCCCTACTAGCTTTTTTCAGCAGATAGTGGCTTTTTCTAACAAGATCCCGGCAGGAGATCATGAGCAGGATCACGAGGGGAACGCGCAGCTCATATCAGGGGATTTTGTTCCAGCAGCATCAGCCGAGCAGCTGCCGGCTTCAGAGCAGTCCCCGCTTGTTCCAACACCTAGTTTTTTAAGGGTCACCACGACATGTATTAATTTGGTCAGCATTCTTGGCCTCTTGTTTTCACGTAGGCTAGGACGCATGTTTCTGAAGAGTAGACGTAGCAGTAGATCATGCAACCACAGATCGAAGTCGAACCTCTTGTCAGGCACATCAATCAAGCAATCACTCAATCCATCAGGGCGAATGTTTCTGAAGAATGTTGCAAAATCCGGACGAATGTTTCTGAAGAATGTTGCAAAATCCGGACGAATGTTTCTGAAGAGTAAATTCCAACCTCTAAGATTTGGACGCGCTGTTGGCCGTTCCGTTGGGGAGGGTACAGGTTTGAAAGCCATCCTGGAAGAAGAGTTAAGGAAATCACGCTTCAATGTTCGCGAAAAAACTCGAATCATCAAGTTCCAGTCTCCTTCTGTAGAAAAATTTTCTGAACTATAATAAATTGTTTACAACACTGCAGCTCCAGCAACTATCATTGCTTACAGCAAGGGGGGGAAGTTCTATTCTGACCGTTGTCTTGCTTTATTCTGACCGTTGTCTTGCTTTATTCTGACCGCTGTCTTGCTTTATTCTGAGCGTTCTTGGCCTTCTTCTACCGTTCAGGAATCACCTTGAAGATTGTAGATTGTTTCTAAGTAAAGACGAGGAGCCTGCTTTCACACACCAGCAGTGCTACGACCGAGCCAAGCGAACGGCAGAGGAGACTGTGGCATCGCTCCTAAAGGAAGATCCTGAGCTTTTTTCGCGGTTTTGCTGACTTAGTAGCTATGAGGGGGATCTACATCTAGATCTACTTGCTTCAAACTTTTGATATACTGGATGCTAGAAGAAGAAAGTACTAAATCAATGGATGCTAGAAGAAGAAAGTACTAGCAAATCGTATAGTTGTGATGTGATGCGGAGTGGTCCACAGTCCACAATCACTGATGCCATGCCAAAATGTTGCCAACTTGACATAGAAACAAATGAGATACTTAAGTTTCAGTTTTTCTCGAGCTTGCATTTCCTCTCTGCTTCTATCCCCCTTTTCCATAGCGTATCTCGCACGACTAGTCTCTCGCTTGTTGTTGTTCAAACCTTAAGAGGTCTTAATTCAAATTCCATTTGCCACAACATCAACATCTTTGGTTTCACCATTTCTATTTGCTAAAACATCCAGAAATATTTTGGCTTCAACTTCTTGACTAAGTACTTCATGGATGATAGCACAGGAGCACATCAACTGATCGTAGTAGAGACGCGCTCATGAAAGCCGCTCCGCTCTTCCATAATACTAGCTGTAGATTCTGACTGATGATTCTTATTATATTCCAACCTCAGACGAAGGAGAGAGACTCGTTGCTTGTCGTGATACTACAGATTCAGATTATACTTCGAAGCACTCAGATGACCACGAGAGAGGACGAGGAGGAGTAGCGTTTCACTGTAGCAATTGTTCAGTCTTCGTGTGACATGTTGTTGGTAGTGGTTGATTGTTCAAAAATGGACGAGCGAAACGAGGGACGAGAGATTCACAAGATTCGTTTCATGTTGAAGGCAATCAACTTGTCGTCTGTCCTGTGTGTGTGAACAACGAACAACTCAGTGAACAACTGTTGTGAGACAGAAGAAAGTGGGAAATTGAGGCGAGTAGAGGGCGTCCACAACCTGATCGTTCCTTCGTGTGAGTCGACGAGTCGTGAGCATCGTAGAAAGATCGTAGAGACATCATCGGAGAAAGATCGTAGAGACATCGTCGTAGAAGATCAAGATCTCTCATCTTATATATAAGTATAACACTCCCTCGTCTACAACGAAGAGTCTTTAGAATTTCTCAACATGCTATCATCGTTTGCAAGTTCATTGTGGAAAAAATGATCCATCTTTATTTTTGAACTCAACTTTCTCTCCATCCATTGACACTATCCACTCACAACTCTCTGACTCCATCCTTCATATGTGCATCTGGTTCCAATGAATCTCGTAGTCATTTACAAAAGTTTCTTAAATTTCAAGTTCTCGTGACTTGGTAAGAAATCAAAGTAAGACTAAAAGCAACAACTGCCGCGTAAGACTAAAAGCGACAGCGTCGTAAGACAAAAAACAACAACAGCAACAACCTACGTAAGATTTCGAACACAACAATAGCAACAACATACGTAAGGCGAAACACAACAATGCAAGACCATACAACTAAAAGTAGCACGTAGTTAATTAGACAAAAGACCACATTTCCCGTAATTCCTGAGACGAAAGATTACAATCAGAAGTTCAAGGTGGATATCTCTCGGAACGAATCATCAACATAATTTCCAAAGAAATAGAGCACTGCACAAAGAAATCAAACGCAATTCTTAAAGAAGTACTGTTCTGCACGACATCACATAATGTTAAGAAGTTATTATTCCCTCGTCCTCACACTCACAGACAAGTAATCAAATTTGATTACAGTTTTCGACTGGTGCAAAAGTAAAGAACCAAATAGAAATAAGTACAATCTCGATTCCATTCTATCCTACAACGAAATAACGACCTCCACCTTGTTTCCTATCCTATCCTAAGTATGTAGAAGGAAGAAGATTTTTTATCTTATCCTAAGTAAGTAGAAGGAAGAAGATTTATCCTATCGTAAGTAGAACGAAGAAGATTTATCCTATCCTAAGTAGAAGGAAGTGAAGCTTCGGGAGAGGATCAAGATCAAACAAAATGGCGGTAAAGCTTTCCGTTCCCGGAGGACAGCACCTGCTGTTCCTCTATTTGGTCGCGGGCTTCTTCTTCGGCGGGACGCTCTTGTGCTATGTTATGGCTGGAGTCCTTTTCATTTATTGAATACAAAATACGTGGAGTTGGTAAGTTTAACTACGAATACTCCTTGCTTCCTTGTTTCCCTAACTAGTGTCTATATCTATAAGAAGTCGGCAGGGAAATCTTACTAGGCAGACTGCCGAATAGATTCACGGCGTCAGGCGTAATTAATTAGAAAATAGTAGGGATAGATATCATCTTTTCGCTCTTATTTGTTTTTTTGGGTCATTCTAAGGTCCATCCGATTCCTTGTTGGAGTCAGGTCACCAAGATGGCTATTTGTAGGTGTGCGCTTATTTTCTTTCACCCGAAGGACCCACTACTTCGAATGCAGCTTCGTAGTTTTTCTAGTACGAGCAAGCTCATGCACTTAGCTCTTTTTACTTCTTGGATAGTTCGTCGGACGATGAGATTTGGCCATAGATTATCACAAGGAAGAAGAGTGCCCATCTCCTTGGTCATCCAAAGTGTTGGGCTGTTTTTCCTCAGAAATCCTCACCCTGCTACTGCTTCTACCAGAACAGATCACTTTAACAACATTCTAGTAGTCATCTTGTTATCTTCTACTTTCCCGGTATTAAAAATAGCAGGTAGTAAATAGGTCGTTAGTTAGTTCACCCTCCGACAATATTAGATCCTTTTATTTTTCAGGATCTTCTCTCCTGGTAATGGTATTAGCTAGTGCAGGGTCACGGATGAAATCGTAGTTCACAGGGAAGGCTAGCAGCGTGGGTTGAGTAACTCGCCTACAAGCTGCAGCCTGTTTTTTTAGTAAATTCAGATAGTCCGCGTGTTTTTTTTACGTGGATTCACTCCTACCGTTTTTTCCCAGATAGTTTACAGTATTAATAACTGCCGAAGCAACTTATTGAAAACCAAGAAGCAAAGCCATCTTCTAAGAGATATTCAAGCCAATTCTTTGGCAAGACCTATCTTCTGAGAGATTTTGTGAGCCTTTTGATAGCAATCTTTTGACACAGATGAGAGATTTTCTTCCTCTTCTTTTTCTTTTTTCAGCTGGATCCAATGCGCCTGGTGTCTTTTTTTGACGGACCCACTTCGCCCAGTGTCGTATTCAAGTCGATCCACTTCGCCCTGTGTCTCTTGTAGGTGCATCCACATCGCGTGTCTTATTTAGGTAGACCCACTCCGCCGGGTGCATTTTTTAGGCGGATGGGTGTGGTCGCTTGGCGTCTTTCTTAGATGCATCCGCCCCGCCTGGTGTCTGTTTTAGGTGGATCCATTCCCCGCCCGGTGTCTTCTGTAGGTGCATCCACTCCGCCTTTCTTTTCTACGCGCATACTTCTAGCTTGGTGCCAGTTTTTTTTTGGTGTGTCCACTCCGCTTACCTTCCTTTGGTGGATGTTCTATTTTCGGTGGATCCTTCCAAGCGGTCCCCCATGTGTCATTTTTAGGTGCATCCACTCCGCCTGGCTTCCTTAGGTGGATACTTTTAGGGCCAGGCGCATCCACGCAGCCTGTCTTTCTTAGGTGGATACTTTTAGGGGCATCCACGCAGCCTGTCTTTCTTAGGTGGATACTTTTTGGCGCATCCACTCCGCCTGCCTTTCTTAAAGCGTGTTTTCAGGTGGATACTTTTAGCGTTAGGTGGATGCTTTCAGGTGGATACTTTCTTCTAGGTGGATGCCTTGTTCTAGATGGATATTTCCAGGTGGATAGATACTTTTAGGTGGATGTTTTGTTTTATAGATGGATCTTTTTAGATGGATACCTTGGAAGGTACATACAAGTCACTACAGCGTGGATGGCGGGCCAGCACCTAAACTAGGCCTACCTCTAAAGGGTTATACTTAGGAATATTTTTCGGCGGATGTTTTAGATGGATGGCGTTTTTCGGTGGATACTTTTCGGCGGACATTTTTTTGTAGCTGGGTCCACTCCGCTTGTCTTTTTCAAGTAGGTGGATACTTTTAGGTGGATCTTCCACCCCGCTTGCTTTTTTTTGGTGGGTATCGATCCTGCGTGCCCTACTTCATCCTACGTACTTAGGCTCTTTCATCAGATCGTGCCCTTCATGTGCATCGCCGTGCCCTTCATCGAAAGTCTCCCATGAAACGCCCTCCATGGACCATGCGTGAAGAGGTTGAACCACCAGGACTCACCTCAGGCGACCCCACTAACTCGGGATAATAGACCGTTTTGGGGATCACAAGTAAGAATATTTGAACAGGGCCGGTCGAGGTGGGTCCTCTTTGAGTTGCACAACCTTGAGAACAGGCCGACACCGAAACCACGGAGCCTAGCCAGCTGCGAAGTTGGCTAGGTGGGATTGTAGGCGCCTGCCTGATGGTTCACTGACTTATCAAAGTGCAATTCCCGTTCAGTCTGGGCAAGTAGTTTTCATGTAGCGAGCTAGAAAGCAGACTAATTCCAGAGCACTGCTTTTCTCTCGTAAGTTGAAAGATTTTGAGCGATATTGAACAGCTAGCTTTACTTAGTCATCTGGAGGAGCTAACTATCTACTCTACGTGTCGTCTATCTGGAGCTAGCGTAGGTATCCATGATTCAGTCCATGTCTAGCTAATGATATACAACTATGCATAAAGCTTTTCATTCAAGATAACGTCAAAAAGCTATTCGACTATCTCTAACGATTGGCGCATCGGACTGGGTATCTCTTTCGAGACGCAAAACGACTATTTTTATGGTTGGCTTTTACTCATCTCGCCAAAATGGCATCTTTACACCCTTCGTTCCACCTCTTCCCTTCAAAGGTGTGCGCGACTGACTAGTTTATCTCGATGCAGGGCATGTGAAGTAAAACAACCTACAAAACCATAATTATAATGGCACAACATCAGAAACAGGACCGTCGGCTTCGCGCTGTGTTGTCTTGGTTGTTGTTGGTATTGCAAAGACATATAGATGGGACCCGGGCGACCGGGATGAAGTCTAGCACACTCTAATATCCAACGGGTGGCGGGCCGTTGGAGTCTTTCGAGGCCAGTTCTGGTCCTGAAGGTCCCTCTATCACCCCATGCGAAGCCGGATGCAGCTTTTTGCAAGGTTCGTGTGCATGTGGTAAGAAAACCGAGACGACGTCGACGGACACGACGGCTCCTGCGAAAACGACCGAGCCTGAGGCGGACGGGGGGACTCGTGCTGGTGCTGGCGATGCTGCTAAAGCGGGACAGGGCAGTGGCCCAGCTGAACCTGAAAAAAAGTCGGCGCCTCCACCTGTAAGAAACTTATCTTCTTGCTGGTAAATGATAATTGTTGTTTGTGCCATTTTTACCCGATTTAGCTTACTTGGCTAAGTGGATAGTGGGGTTAGCTTAGAATTAGAGACCAGGCTACTATGTATCTTGCTTCTGCATAGTAGGCAATCGTCGACACTAGACTCAGCAGCAGGGGTAGTTCTTTACTTTACCTTCAATCTAGTCCAGCCGACAAGTATTGTACCTATAGTAGTAGTCGTTCTGGTTGTTGTTCATCATGCGTTTTTCTTTCACGGGGCGAATGGCTTGCTACAGCTATCATCTTGAGTGGGCTTGGGTCAATTATTTTGCGCGGGCTTGGGTTCCGGTTCGTGGAGTCGCGTCGCCCGTGGTCTGTAGTTCACTCACTCACACACTCTGTAGGAAAATCGTAGGCCACTAGTGAGGACGCACTAGCGGCCTACGATTTGCCTCCGAAGTTCGTCGCAAATCACTCACGGTAGTAGAGCTCCAACTTGGGTTCGATTATCTTGAGGGGCTTGCAAGCATGTGGGCAACGACGTAGGCAAACTGTAAACCACCGGCGCCCCGCAATTGATGTCGATGATTTTTGAAGGAGTATGCCCTTTCAGCGTTTTCACGCCGTAAAGGCGCATGACCTTGCTAACTTTGACCATTTTGCCCTAGTTCTGTAGGGTTTTCGTTGCTTTTGATCAGAAAAGTGCGACCATTAAAAATCGCTTTCTTCTCATCTATCTATGATGGTGATGGCGATGAGCGTGGTATGCTGACTGGCTGAGAGTTTAGTTTGGTTGGGATGGTGAGGGCGCACCGCTAAGTGACGTAGGCTCTTCCGGTTACACTTCTAAGTGACGTAGGCTCTTCTGGTTGCTCCCTTGCTTCTGTGCCGGGAGACTTACCTCCTGACGACTTCTACAACTACTACTAGACTGCACATCAGGGGGGGGGCGTGCGTCTATCATCATCATCTTTGTCACCACGTCCATTTTTAGATAGATGTTCATGCTGCGTGCCGTGTTATAAATTCGTCCGATTTTGTTCTAGTTCCAACGATCGGGTCTCAGACTTTTAGCGTTTTTACCCATTTTGATCGGCTTGGGGCCTTGGCGTTTGCACTGTTATCATTTTTTTCGGATTTCTCAAGTCAAGCCTATATCTCTTCGAACCCATGTGAACAGTGCAATGCTTTGAACCCATTCAAAGAATGCCACAGCCACAGGGAGCCCTTTCAAATAATTCTTCCAGAGACAGAGCGATTCGCAATTCCCTGAGCCCATACACCTTGGCGTGCATATCTTCACTAGCCACTAATAGATCAGGGCATTACGCCTTCAATGCTTTACAGGGTTGATAAGTAACGTAGATGCCTTAGCTCAGTTGGCTGAGCGCTTTTGAGGTAGAGTTTTCGAGGTCGCGGCGTCATGGTTCTGCTTAGTTTCCCACTGCGCTCTTTAGATAGTACACTTCTCGCGGGCAGCCTGCTCACTGCCGTTACCTCAGAACTTTTGGTTACCTCTGCTCTCCAACAAGGCGGCCCACCTGTTTTAGTAGGGGGGCCTTTTTCTCTTTCCGTTTTGTTGTGCAGAGGTTTATCCGTGGGGGGTATTGCTCTTTCAATTTCCTAGCAAGTGCGCGCCTCGGATCACGGCGGCGCCGCTCTCGGAGTGAGGTGGCCTCAAGCCGATGGATGTTTGCTAGGGGGAGGGGCAACTAGGCGCGTGACGTGGAGGCAAATTCAAGAGTGCGGATCGCTGTAGAGGGTGCCCGCCGTGGTGGTCTTGGCGGGTGCCTTGCTTAGCTCTGGCGCTAGCCCTAACCCGTGCCAGGGCTCCCGCTCTAATGACGCCACCAGCACTGCCCCGTTTCTCTTCAGGTGGAAATACTCTGAGGGATTGGCGGGCGCATTTTCCCGCTTTGCTGCGACCCCATTCCAGGCGGCGTTCCCTTGTACCGCTAAGGCACTCAGTCGATCGCTGGCTGAAAGAGTAACCGAAGCTGCCCGCCTTGCTTCCTCACACAAAAATAAACAGGAGGCGGAATCTTTTTCCCCTTCTCGAAAGGGTGGCCCAAGTCTGTCAGCGTGTGCCCAAACTAACTGCTCGAGAGACTATGTTGGAGCCTGTGCTCGTGGTCGCTTCTTGTTTAGCCCTGACCCAGCGTGCGTGCATCTTTGCGGGGCTCCGTGGCTCATCCTCGGACGGCAGCCCGCCCGGCTGAATGATGGACGACGACCAACGCCAGGGGCCGTTTTTCGGTCACAATTCGTGAGGAGGGTACCTGGGGGCCCGTGGTGTCGGGCATGAGCTTGCTCCGAATCCGATTGAGGTAGAAAAGGGCTGGCCCATTTGCGAACCAGGGTGGAGTAAGTAGTTGAACTCTTTAGACAGCGGGGTAGGCCTTGGGACGACTCTCCAGCGCCTCCTCGGCCAGGCGTGGCTTGCTCGACGTGCGTTGGGAGTGCGTTGCGCGTCATCGTGGGCAGGGTGGGCGCGCAGCTGGTATAGAAGCGAAGTGGCGGCGCGCGTTGCTCGCTGAGTGGGTGCTTCCACGTGTCATCCGTGAGCCCGTGCGCCTGCTCTTTGCTCGTTTGCTGGTGAGTGTCAAGGCAGTGCCATCGAGAGCCCAGCGCGCTCCCCCTCGTTCTTTGGTTTGGCGGATGTCTTTTTACTGGCTGCCCAGTCCAGAGGGGTCATTTCGTGTATGACTTCTTTGTTAGTTTTCTGTGTCTGCTGACTTTATTAATTAAAGGAGCTCCTCATCCTCGGAGCTGAGCTAGGAGGCCGGGGGAGCTCGTTGCGAGGGGCCCCAAAACTAACTTACTTTAACCTTTCACTTCGGTCTCTTGTTTGATTATATCATCTTCCCCATAGCTAGGCGGTGGCAGTAGTTCGAACGGTAGCTGACGGCCTTAAACCACCACCCTTCCAGGAACAAAAGGCAGACGAGGCTAGCAAGGTGAAGTCGGAGATTTTGGCGGACTCGAAGAGTTCCGCCAAGGCAACGGTCGTTTTTCTTGTGGCTGGCATGAAAAGCGAAGAGGAGCTGAAGAAACCGGAGGAGCAGAACGAAGCCGCGAAATCTAACGCTAAAATCATGGACGCCTTGATTGAGAAGTCAGCAGCGATGGCTCAGACGGGGAACTACATGTTTGTCACTGGAGGCGCCAGTCATTGGCAGCGCCATTTTGCTGCAGGTATGAGCAAGGCGGGGGCCGCAACGTACAACTTTGCCGGCAAAGATGGTGGTGGCGCTATAGGCTTCATTGGTTCCACACCATTCGAGAACCAGCCTGCCGCATTTCCCTCCGCTGAGGAAGAGCCCGAGAGTACCTATATGAAGAAGCTCTTAGTGCTTATGGCCAGACGTTCCTCATTCATACCATACTCGAAGGCGTTGTGCTATGGAAGGTGTCACAGCTGAGACTGAAGCTGCAAACTTCTTTTACTGGACAAAGCTGCTCCTCGTTTTCAGTTTCCGGTCTTTAAGACCGACTTACTCTTAGTTCGTTTCTGAATGGCGCAAGCGTGAGACTTCGGGTATTGCTATGAGTAGTGATTTTTTTTTCATAGGGGAAACAAGTGAGGAGCGTGGCAAGAAATTGCTTACCGCACTGGTCGCGGATGTATATATCGTCTTCAAAGGCGGCGGCGCAGCTCCAGCAGAAGTTACTCCTGCGCATGAAAGAGGAGCATTGGTCGTGCCGGTGCTTTTTTCTGGAAATAAGAGCAGCCCAGATTCACAGGCCCCCACCCTCCCTGCGGACACATACAGCAACGCAAAAGAGTGGCAGAAATACGATTTGTGCGTCCCCGACAAAGCGGAGCCGAAGGCGATCGCCGATGCTGTTTGGGGTCAAATCGAAGAGAGGAGGGTATAGACTTTTTCCGTCGATAGTTTTGCCGAGTCTTTTGCCTCTCAGCTGAACGTGATAGTTCACAGGCGGTCGTCGTGCTTCAGGTTTCTACCTTGTTGTAGCTATCTGAGATTGTGATTGTGTAGTGCTTATCGTTATGATATATATCAGCATGTTCAATCACGCGCCGTGCATCTTCGCGTCCAGTATTGAAATTAGTGGATGAAGTTTTTTGCATCCTTACCCTGATCACCTAGGCCCCCCCTTTTTTCCTTGGAGGCCAATACGGTGAAGGGGGGGCCTCAATGGTCTGACAGATCTTTTTATGTGCAGCAATTTCGAGAAGATTGCTTTGATCACAGTGCCGAGCTGGTACTGGGATCATTTTTTCCATTTCGTGTGCGTAAGGGCTTTCCGGGTCGTAAGTTCCTTCCAGCTGCCCCCCTGCGTGCTTCCGTAATTCAGGACCGGGCCTTCGACTATTGCCCCTGCCACTACACATCAGAAAAAGCATGCATCTATGCTTCGTTGCCGCGTCCATAGCTAGACGCGACACGCCGTGATGCGTTGGCCCTGATCTTGTTGGAGTATGCTGTCCGCACTTCTAGCGCATTTCCAATGGCTTGGGCCTTCAGCGTTTCTATGATTCCAGCTTTTTCAGAATTTTCAAGTCAAGAATAGGGTCCTTCGCATCCGTGCAAGGGGCGCAGTGCTTTGAATCCATTGATTCAAACAAGCCCACGGAGAATCCATTCTAAGAATTCTTCCACTGCAAGTGAGTCTTTGAGCCCATACACCTTGACGCGCGCAGCTACTGAGAGTCGGCCCGCCTTTGGTTCTTTAACTGGTTGGAGCCTTGGAGGTATAAGCAACGCCGAGGACGCCACCTTACTCGAGCGTTTTTGCGGTAGTGTTTTCGAGGTCGCAGCACCATCGTTCCGCGTAGTGCTGGGTGTGGCTCCCCACTGGTCCCTGTAGATAGTACCCTTGTTGTGTCGTGAGCCGTTCACCCTCTCAGCGTGTTCGTGGCCGTTTTTTCAGAATTTTTGGCTGCCTCTCCAATGTATGTTGGGGACTGTACATGGCGGCCGGCTGGTTTTAGTAGGAGGGCTTTTTCCTTTTTTCGTTTTGTTGTCCGGGGGCTTTTCCGTCGAGGGTCTGTTCCTATCATTATCTGAGCAACAAGTGCGCGCTTCGGATCACGGCGACGCCGCTCTCGGAGTGTGGTGGCCTCAAGTCGATAGACGTTTGTTAGGGGGAGGAGCAACTAGGCGTGTGACATGGAGGCACATCAAAGAGTGCGGATCGCTGTGGAGGGTGCCCGCCGTGGTGGTTTCGGCGGGTGCCTTAGCTTTGGCGCTAACCCGTGCCAGGGCTCCCGCTCTAATCAATGACGTCATGACCCCGCGGCCCTTCAAGTGTGAGTACTCTGCGGGATCGGCGGGCACATTTGGCCACACTGCGGCGACCCCTCCAGACGGCGTTCTGTCAAGGCACTCGGCCAATTTGCCACCCAAAAGGGTACTCAATTGCAGCTGCCCCCTTGCTTCCTTACACAAGAACGGGAGGTGGAATCTTTTTTCTCCACTCGGAAGGGTGCACCAAGTTCCTTGGCGTGTGCACACGCTGACTGCTCGGGGGAGCATTGGGGAGCTTGTGCTTGTGGCTTCTTGTTTAGCCGCGGCCCAGCGTGCATCAATCTTGGCGGGCTCAGGGGTTGTTTTCTGGTCATTTCGTAAGACGTTGGGGTCCAGAGGGGGTCGTGGTATCGGGCTGAGGGCTTGCTTCGAATTCCATCAAGTAAGAAAAGGGCTGGCCCAGTTGCGAGCCAGAGTGGCGCAAGGAAGTAGTTCGCCGAACCTTTTAGACCGCGGGGGAGGGCTTGGGACTCTCCGGCGCCTCCTCGGCCAGGGGTGCTTGAAGTGCGTGGGGAGTGGGTTGCGCGTCATCGTGGGCAGGCTGGGCGCGCAGCTGGTAAGCATTCAGACGGCTAAATGGGGGCGCGCGCTTCGTGTCATCCTCATCCATTGGCTTGCGCGCTTGCTCTTTAGTCGATTGCTGGCGAGTGTCAAGGCAGTGCCATCGAGGGGTCAGCGCGCCCCCCCCCTCGTGTGTTAATTTGTCTGACGGATTTTTTGGCTTTCAGTTGCTGCCCAGGCCAGGGAGATAATACCGTGCGTGACCTACTTTCTGCTGACTCTTATTCAGGGTGCCCATGATCCTCGAAGATTTTTTTTTTTTTTGGATCCCGGGGCTACTGAAGGAGCGGCCCCAGCTTTATCCGGTTCGCAAACCGGCGGCGGGTGGAGTCCGGTTACCTCCTTATATATAATACTGTGCACTAATTGCCTACGAACCCGCCGATTCTAAAATGATGAACTTTAGGGGTAAAGAAGGCGGATTAAGCGTCTTATATTATAAACCTCCACCGGCTGCCAACCGTCCCGCCCTTATATGCCTACCGTCAAGGCACGGGCGCAGGGGATGCCAACCCTGCTAACTCTTGACTAATGGCTGCGCAATCAACTGCCAAGTCAGTGAATACATAAAAATAAATGCCTACTGGCGTAAGGCCTTAAGTACAAGTACAGCACGTTTTTCATTGTTGAGGGAACACTAACCTAGATTTTCTTATCTTCACTGCTTCGCGCTCCCTCCTTCGCCCCGTGCACCATCCTCAACCGCGTCCCGCTTCCGCAATCGCCATAAAATAACCAAAAAGAAAAACAGAAACCGGAGGGCTTACTCCAACCAAAGGGGCTACCCTATGCTTGAGAGCCACAGCTCTGTCAAGAGCGGGCGGGAGATAAAAGGATCGGCGAAGGAGAGCGATGGGACGCTCTCCCCCTTTTAAATTACTTTGCGAATCAATAAGGTCTGCGGCCTTCCTTTCCTATTCTTCCATCCTTCTTCTTTTTATCCGTAATTAAACAAGTCCGCGTCTCTCGCCTCACACATAACAGAATTGGAGAACACTCCAGCCCCAATCAGTTTCCAAAAGGTGACTGGCGGGCCACCAAAATGCTTAAAAGTCATCCAGGTAGGTGCGTGGCATTTATGCATTTCGGTTGCACTCGACTCTCAGCAGATCTTTTGTTTTTTTTTGTATCCCAAGAGCTAAGTGCGCCTGGGTTTTTTTTTGGATCCCGGGGCTACTAGGATGAGCTAGGAGGCCGGGAGAGCTCGGTGTGAAGGATCCCGGACCGAGCCTAGCCTCAGCTTTCCGTCTCCCGTGTGAATTGATTATATGACCTTCCCGATGAGGAGGCGGTGGTAGTCAAGTTTGAAAATTTTTTGACTGCTTTTCCGGATCAGGTTCAGGCCAAAGAGATACGGAAGATTATTTTGGAAGGCTCGGAGGATCCCGCCAAAACAAAGATCGTCTTTCTTGTGGCTGGCATGAAAAGCAAGGAGGAGCTGGAGGAACCGCAGGAGCAGAACGAAGCCGCGAAATCTAATGCTAAAATCATGAACGCCTTGATTGAGAAGGCAGCAGAGATGGCAGATACGGGAAATTACAGGTTTGTCACTGGAGGCGTAAGTCATTGGCAGCATGTGTTTGCTAAGGGTATGAGCGGGCGGAAGCAGACGACGTACAACTTTGCCGGCAAAGATGGTGGTGGCGCTATAGGCTTTATTGGTTCCACACCATTCGAGAACCAGCCTGCCGCATTTCCCTCCGCTGAGGAAGAGCCCGAGAGTACCTATATGAAGAAGCTCTTAGTGCTTATGGCCAGACGTTCCTCATTCATACCATACTCGAAGGCGTTGTGCTATGGAAGGTGTCACAGCTGAGACTGAAGCTGCAAACTTCTTTTACTGGACAAAGCTGCTCCTCGTTTTCAGTTTCCGGTCTTAGTTTCTGAAAGGCGCAAGCGTGCGGCTTCGGGTATGGTTATGAGTGATGATTTTTCTTTCATAGGGGAAGCTAAGCATGCTGACAAGGAATTGCTTACCGCGCTGGTCGCGGATGCCTATGTGGTCTTCAAAGGCGGCAACGCAGCTCCGAAAGAAGTCATTCCCGCGCATAAAAAAGGAGCATTAGTCGTGCCGGTGCTTTGCTCTGGGGGTTCCAGCAAGCCAGGGGGGGCCCTGCTTGAGGACATATACAACAACGCAAAAACTTGGCAGGAACAGGATGAGGATTTGTGCGCTTCTGGCAAAGAGGATCCGAAGGCGATTGCCGATGCTGTTTGGGGTCAAATTGCGGGGAACATGGTATAGATTTAGCCCATCTATACATAGTTTTGCCGAGTTTTTATGTTCGTGTCATGTTTCTTTGCAGCTTACCGGCCTCGCCGGTGTCAGGCCATTCACACAAAATCCTTGCTAGTTGACCCCAGGCAGGTATCCTCAGTCGCTCACTCTTTGCTTGTAAGGTGCTTGCCTGTAAGCAAGCGCCTTTTAAGCTTTGCTGCAGTATGATAAATCTTGGACCTTTCGCTGCGTGAGTTTTGGTTTTGTCGAAGTAACTCCAGTCCAGCCGCCCACTATTGGGGTAGCTACTAGTAAGTGCAGGCGTCTAGGCATTTTTTAAGAATATCGCGGCACTATCATGATCACCACCTTGCTTTATAGAGCAGAGAGGTTTTTCTTTGAAAAGGCTTCCTGTAGGAGGATGGAAATTTTCCATGGGAGTAATCATACGGACCCCGCGCCATGGGAGTTTGGTCATCTACTCTAGCTTGTGCCATGGGAGTGGGGCCATCTAGAAGTGTTGCACTCGTTAGTAAATAGGGGGTGGAATACGTGGCATCGCACGGCGTTCGATTTCCCTGTATCAGCGTGCCGCAGAGTCCTTTCTGTTTTTAGGGTTGTTGCTTCGTTCTTTTTTTGCGGTTGGTTTTAGAGGCACTCGGCCGATAGCTGGCCAAAAGAGTAAACGAAGCTGCCCCCCCTGCCTAATTACACAAACTAAGCAACAGGGAGCGAAGCCTTTCTTCCCTTTTCGAAAGGGCGCCCAAAGTCAGTGTGGGCAGTGTCAGCGTGTGCCCACACTGACTGACTGCTCGAGGGAGAGACCAGTGGGGGGCCTCTGTTCGTGCTTGCTTCTTGTTTAGCCCTGGCCCCGCGTGCTTCTTTTTCTTCTCGGTGCTCGGTGGCTCGTCCTCGGACGGCAGTCCGCCCGGGCCACCCGGGCCGAATGGTGGACGACGATCCAGGCCAGGGGCCGTTTTTCGGTCACTACGTGGGAAGCGGGGGTTCGTGGCGCCACGCATATCGCTTGCCTCGGATTCAATCAAGGTAGGAAGGGACTGGCCCATTTGCAGCAAACCACGGTGGGGCAACCAAGGAATTGGCAACGTGGGGCTTGGTGGGTTTCTGGGACTTGGTGGCACCGTGTGTCGCCCTCTGCCTTGGGCGCTAGTGGTTGTCCTTCCGCTCGGTGGATTAGTTATGATTTTAGCATGTTTGCTGCATGTATGTGCGGCAGTTCCACAAATCCACAGCTAGCTGGCGGACCGCCTGGGAGCCCGGGTTGGTTGGCTTCTGCGTATTGTAGGTCATTGCAAATGTCACTTTCATTTGCGTCTGAAATTTTGATCGGTTTAAAACAACGTTTTTCAGAATCCTCTCTCTGTTGGTTTTTAGCTTGTTCGCATACACCACTTCTTTGCAGAACCCATATTTTTTTTTTGGAGTTGTATGTGCAAAGTGAAAGAAAGGCAGAGGCGCCTGGTGTCGAATGATCCACCCGGGGTTCGGCTAGCCTTGAAGATGCCTCCTTTGTTGGGTGGGTAGGTAAATCATGGTTCTGGAATTTTGTGACCTGATTTTGATCACAAGGGAAAGCAAGGAGAGAGCCCTTGAGAATAAAACTCTGCTACCGAATAGATGCCCGAGCAGTACAGTTGGATGAGCAGCAAATCCCAAAGGATTAGCTTTGACGGAAGAGGCGGGTCCATGTTGCTGTGTCGTGTGATGGTCGTCGTGTCTGCAAGGCTTGCTTCGCCTCGTCGTCCACCAATGTGAGGCAGCGGGTGCGCTGTAGGGGCCCTTGGGACAAAGTTTTTGTGCCCCTACGCATACAATGGCATTCTGCACTTCCAAGCACCGGCTTCGGACCATTCGATAGCACTCCGACGGCAGTTCTATTTCTAGTACTTCCTGCCTTTTTTTTTGTTTGGCTCTGTTGTAGCCTTAATCTTGCTAGGCCCCTCCGCTGCCCGGCCATTTTTCTCTCTTCACATAGCAAGTCACAGGTGGGAGCGCCATGATCAAGAACGGGGTAAATAGTCTTCATACTCTTGTATGTCGTGGTAGCCCGTCGCCCTGCTTTTGCGAAGATATTATAGCAAGAATAGGCACATGCCCGTCTAGAGCAGATGATGAATGCTGGGGCAGCGGTATGTGTCTTCCAAATATTTGTGTCGACTGTGTGAGAATATGTATGTCTATTCATGTATTGTAGCACGATCTATGTAGAGTGGGCAACAGCAACCTATCCTATCTTATATTATCTTATCCTATTGTAGGAGGAGGAGCAGCTAGCATTGAAATTCTGGAAGAAGCACAAGACGGAAGGCCGCGTCGTTATCGCTGTTTTGGGAGGCAATTTCACTCCACAGCAGTTCGACAGCGAGGGTAAGGAAAAGAACTTTCTGGAGAAAGTGGTTCCTGCTGTGGCAGGGAAGTTGGCCAATCAAATGGGGGACAAAGTTGTCTTCGTGACAGGTGGCGCATCCGACACGCAAAGGCTTTTCGGCGAAGGCGTCGCGAAGGCAAAGCCAGAAGCGCGCCTGTACAATCTCAAAGGCGAGCCTGTCACATGCAAAGCTGCTCCCTTGGAGGGAGACTGGAAAGGGAATACATGGGGCGTTCCCTATCCTCACAATGACCCGAAAGATAGTCGGAAGGCCAAGCTCACGGGCCTACTTGGTGACGTTGTCATCACGATTTCTGGTCGCGAAGCGGTGGTGAAGGAGGCAAATTTTGCTCTGAATAATGACGCAAAACTCGTACCATTAACGGCCACTGGCGGTTTTACCAAGGACAAGGTTCGGAAGGGCGACTTTGGTGCGTCGCCTAAACTCTGGACCGATTTAGAGTGGGAAAATTCGCGAGAAGAGTTTACGGATGACACAAAGGTGGGTGGTTACACAGAGAACGTGAGTACCGTTGTCGGGCTCGCTGTCGATGCCGCGAAACGTTCGGTAAAATTAATTATTAGTATTGAGTCGCCTGCTGACTCAGAGACTCGGCTGAAGTCCTCTCTACATTCTTACTTCTTCGAAATACTGACCTTAGAAAGTCCTAGGTTCATCTTTTTATGATTAGTATTGAGTCACCTTCTTGTTCGTTATAGACGATTTCTGAGGGAGGAACAGCTTGTGGCTGAAAGCTTTGAGGCTGAGGGCCAAGCGCCTGGCGTGAGGGGTCGTTTTTGTCCGGTTTTGCCGACGGTTCGTTTTTGGTATTCATACAGAGTCGCTCACTCTGATGGTGCGCATGTCACTGCCTGGCAATATCGGGTGACCGACTCTTTCTGCCCCTGATGTCTCATGTGGTTGGCCCCGGTCTGTGTTGTGAGAGCCTCCGTTCCCGCTGCCGTCTTCAGGCGAGCTGTTGAAGCCCCCGAATAGATTCCGGAGGGCCTTCCTACAGCTCCTTAGGCTCATTCGGGTTCTTCCCTCATGCTCATCGCGTGGTCGGGGAGGACGCGAACCGAAAGAGTTGCTGCATTTCAGTTGGTCTTGGACTTTTTCGTCTAACCCGTGCGTCATGTCTAACATTACAAAGAAGTAAGTAATTATGAGTTGGCAGCTTGTTTGCGTCAACATACTTAAGTAATTATAAATGCAACGTTTTCCATTTTAGAGGCTGTCTTAAGAGTAGTACTTAGGCTAGGTATAGTATTTGTGTTTGTGGAAGTCGAAGTGAGCGAAGTCCGATGTGTAACCTCGTCTTTCAAGAACGCGCGCCACTCAGGGGGTTTTATAGTTGTGTCTCGGGTGTCCAGTAAGGTCCGGGCGCGCCAGTGGATTTGTTCCTCCCAGCCCCATGCACCGGCTTCTTTTTCCTCGGTGCGTTTTATGTGCTGCTATATTGTAGATACTACGGTTTGCAGCTACTTGTTGCTTCTTTTCGCTTCCTTGCGTGCATTCTGTCTTGTATGTAACATATCGTCGCTTGTTGGAATTGCATGGTTATTTCTATAATCTACAGGTGGACGATCAAGCGAAGAAGCTCCGAGAAAGCCTCAAGAAGGAAGGGACGGGAGATCGTGTGATTGTCACTGTCCTGGGAGGTGGTTTTCCCCGTAAGGACGAAAAAGTAACGGACCAAGACGCCGAAGACAAACGCGTGACGGAGGAGACGGAGTTCTTGAAGAACGTGGTTCCTTTGCTGGCAAAAAAGCTGGAGGAACTGGGCAAAGACAAGAACGTGGTCTACGTCACGGGAGGCGTGTCACCCACTCAGAAGCTCTTCGCCGAGCACGCTGCCGCCGTGGTCCACAATCTGAAAGGCAACAATGTCCCCGCGCTTGATGGTTGGAAAGGACAGCCGCTGGATGTGCCTTATTTTCAAAAGGGCGATCCACGAAAGGACCGACTCACTGGCCTGCTCGGTGAGGTTGTAATTACTATTGCAGGCGGCGCGGGGGTGGCAAAGGAAGCAGCTATCGCTCGTGAAGGTGGCGGGATTGTCATTCCGCTGAAAGCCACCGGTGGAGTGAGTGAGAATCTGCAAGACACGAAGCCGGCCTCCATGAGCCAGGGGTCTTGGGATGATTTAAACCTCGCAGGAGGCACGGATCGTTCTGACGAGACGGTGCAAAAAGAGTACGCGGAAAAGGCAGCAAACGTCATCCTCGCTGCTGTAGACCACGTCAAGAACAATCCAAAATCCGCTGCTGCTGATGATGCCCCCACGGCGTAAAGCCGCGCTTTTCTGACAGTAGATTTGCTACATGTAGGTACTCTGAGGTGTATTAACTTCCATAGCCAGATTGACTTTCTTGATGCTTCTCCTGTGTGTGCACTTCCATCGCATGCGCTCTAGAATAGCTTCACTCTGCGAATGTGACTAGTTAGTATATCAATTAATACCATTTGTAGCTACTTTGTATGATTTGGGAAACGGTTACGGTTTGGTGGGTTGATGGACCATGTGGGATGGCTATGGTCTGCTGGTGTTTATTTGGGTGTAGCTTGGGAATCTAGGTCTTTGAAAGTCATGGCGTTTGAACTTGGAGCTGAAGCAAACGCGCGTATGCGTGCTTATGTCTGCTTAAGTGACATTCATTTATTGGTGTCCTGGGCTTGTTAATATTGTGAGAAGCGATGTTTTTTTATCGCGCTTTTTTTTGTTCATGTCCATCCAAGACGATGAAGTGTTCTCGTGTTCTTGTCCTCGATGTTGTATAATATTTCTTCTCAGCACGACACACGTACAACTATTAGACCTGCCTCGAGCTGCTAGCTTCTGTACTGCTTATGTACCTTTTTTAGCTGTTCTCGAATAATGATACCAACTGGCGACCCCGAGTAGCCGTCCGTGTAACAAAGTAGGGGAAGGATAGTAGCACGATGCACATTTTCATTTGTGTAGTTTTCCGTGGAGGACATCTACAGGAGCACCATTCGCTCATTAGTTACAGCTTGCGTGTAACAATGAGAATATAGCATTAGTTTTAGTATGGAAATAGATGAGGGAGGGTTCTTTGATTTTGGCCTTGCGCCAGCGGTTTGTTGATTTTTGAGGATTGTTTCTCCATCTGATTCCATCATGCGGCAACGGTTTTTCGATTTTTGAGGATCTTTGGTTTTTGAGCTATTATTTTGATTGCCGCGGATTGCGTCTTCTCCGGAAATTGCATAGATGTGCTACAGAAGAAGCTCTTGGGCAGCTGGAGCTCTTATAAGTATGAGAAGTGTCATAAAGTGATGAACTCTCATCAAAGACCTGAGTGATGTGTCAGACTCAGACCTTCTTGGTTCAAGAAACAAAGAAGCCCACTCTTGACTGACCGTTCTTGACTGGCCTTTCTTCTTGACGTGGGGGCTCCCTCGAGCTGGGGCTGGGTACGTACTTGACCGTCGTCCGGTCCGTTGAGTGATCGACTGCGCACGTGCCTGATATCGTTCAACTAAAAGACTATCCACTTATAATTTTGCAAAGGAAGGTCTACGCCTATATAGATCTAGCTTTTTCACTTTCGTATCCGTGTTATGTTGGAAGGGTATCGCTAGTACTAGCAGCTTCGCATTCGTAGCTGTGGCACATGCGCACGATTTCTCAAGTGCCATTTCTTTGTACTTCGACTGTGGGGGGGCCTACTACAGAAGCCGGCCTGTGCGTATGTTGCAACCTTATTGATCTTGTATTTTTACGAAGTTTGTTAGTTGTATACTGCGTGCCAGTCTTGTTCTAGCCTGATGATTTCAGCTTCTACTGCTCCGGTGATGTCTGCGAGGCGCCAGCCGTTCACTTCTATTTGCTTTTGCCTTTTTCCTCGATAAGCTCGTCTGGCCGCATGATTTTTCTTTTTTATGACGCGGCCGCTGCGGCAGTCTGCCCAGGTTTTTTGTGGGAACAAATAGACTGTCTTTTGTATCTATTGTGTCCAGCGCCCTGCGGCAAGCTAATTTTTTGAATTTATTGATGCTTCTTATTGTTGATACTGGGAACATTTTTTTCATTTTTTTTTTTTGGAGAACAGAACCACCGCACAAACGGTACGATGGAGTGGCTTTTTCCTAGATTTTGGAGATACGCAAGGACATTGCGTAGGTCGCCAAGATGAGGCATCCTTGTTGCTGTTATTCCCGGGAAGCCCACCCCACGGGGCCTCCCAGCACGACGTCGAACCCCAAATAAGCGGTTTGTTTTCTTCTTTCTGATGATTTTTTCGGAGTAATAACTAATAAGAAGTTTCTGTCCGGGATGCTCGCTCCGATTTCTGGCTACGGCAGCAACATTGAATTCCGGTATTTGTTTTTTTGTAGATGAGTAGTTATGACATAGAGCAGTGCTAGCGCTCAGCCAGTCCCAAACCATTCAGCTAGTTTTTTAACTAATTTAGGATAAAGACTGATCAATGTCATTGATTTATGCGGAGGAAAAGGACCGTTCCGATCATAATCATTCTAGCGTCGTCCCCTCGACGCAGTGGATTCGTCCTCTCGCAGCTGGTCTATTCGTCCGGAGTCGTGTTTATTAGTTTACAACAAGCCGAAGCCACTACTTGTAAGAATAGCAAACTTGTTTGACGGGCGAGCGCGCTGTCGGAGTTCTGGCACTGTGCTCTCCTGTGTATCGAGTATTATTTGGAGAGGATGTTTGCTCGATAGCATTTTTGGAGTGAGAGACGAATGTGATGGAGCAGAAGCAACTGTAGGTACGTCCAGGAAGTGCTGCCAGGTAGTAATCTCGGGAGAAGAATGCTACAAGGTAGGGACTTTGGGAGGCTGGTAGGCGCAGAGGGCGCCTCAAAAGAACTATCCTGGACGTGCGTCGCGGCCGCCATTATTCTTACAGCAGTTACGCAATTCTGATCAGGAGGTCGTAATCAAAAGTAGTCCTAACTGATGGGTGATCATCTGTAGATAAAGAATTTCTTCGAGGGTAGCTGGCACTGGTAAATTTAACGAGAGCTGCAGAAGAATTATTCTAACATGTCCGTCGACGCAGAAAAGAACGAAAAGAATTTTTGAATTGTTGATATGATGTAGTCAGTGAGTTGTACTTCTAAGGCCGTATGAAAAGAACAAGTTAGTAGAGACACACAAGAAAAAGAATTATGAAGTTCATAAATATAGTTTTGTCGCTATCCCTATGGTAGTCATGACGTTCTTGTTAATATTATGAAAAATCATTGATGGAGGCTCCTTGTCAGGCTTAATGTTATTATCTGAATAATATCGTGCGTTGCTTCGTTTCTAATTATATCTTCAAGGCATAATGATCAAGAACAAGCTCGTTGATGTTGCCGAAGGCATATACTCAGGAATGAGTCTCATAATCTAGAAGGTGCTGTTATGTTGGCTAGATGATGGGATTTGATCGCGTGAGATGACTGTTTGTCTCAGGTTGCGTGATGAAGTAAGAGTAGCAAGCACTTGATGAGCAGGTGGGAATATATTCCTCTAGCAGGACAACTTACTTGTATGAGCAGGGTTTGGGGTAGTTGTATGAGCAGGGAAACATATCATCCTCTACCTAGCCAATACGCTTCATAGAAATCCTCTAGGTAATCCATGTTGCATCTGCCCATGATGCCCCGTCTGGTCGTCTCTTAGTGTGTATGAAGAGACGGGTTGTCTTGTTAGCAGGTGTGGGATCTTTCCGGTGCCATCCTTCCGCACTCGCTTGTTACGTACTTGCAAAGGAGATCATGATGCTTTCTCTTTGTATGGCCAAAAGGGGATGGCACTTCCAAAGGGGATGGTGCTAGGTACTTCCAAAGCAGGGGATTATGGTGCAGATGCTTCCAAAGCAGGGGATCATTCTGCTAGGTAAGTACTTCCAAAGCAGGGGATGGCGCTAGGTAGTGCTAGGTACTTCCAAAGCAGGGGATGGCGCTAGGTAGTGCTAGGTACTTCCAAAGCAGGGGATGGCGCTTTCCCTTCGACGCTCCTGACGCACTGGATGTTTTGTAGCAAGCAGGATGTCTCTTCCAATAAATGGCTCTTTGGTAACTTGTGACTTTGATCCCAGCAGGGGAAAGCGAGAAGCGACCCCTTTTGAGAGCGAAAAAATCAGGTGACCGAATACCAAAACAGTAGTACATGATGCGACAAAGGGCCACGAGATGAAGGCCGCCGACGCTGCCACCTGAGTCTGAGTCTGACAACATTGACGAACTTTGAACTTGTTTGCCCTAAGAAATTTGCAGGCCTCAAGGAAGTGGGCTCTTCCTCTTTCTGATTCTCCCATAGCTTTTCACAAACGAAGGAGTTAATATGGAAAGGGCGATGATCGCAGGGAATTTTACGCTATGTCGTATAATGGAAACTACGAGCTGGGCTAACTACTACAAAGAAAAAATAACTTTCCACCTATAATTTAGTAAAAGAAGTACTACTGCGTTTGTGTCTGCGAACGAAGTAGCAGTCCTGAAGTTCCAAGCTAAGTTACTTAGAAATGTGTTTCCTTAAGAAATGGGCCGACCCCGTTTCGGACTGTGCCCTACGATTAGGTTTACTACCTCTACTACCACTAGTACTACCAACAGCGCGAAGCCTATTCGGTCTTGTGGAATTGGCTCGTCTAGCAAGAAGCAGTGGGATAAGAAGTAGCGACCGACTCAATGGGTACTATGTCTGAGACAGAAGTTTTACTTAGGAGATGATAAAAGAACTACTATTGATGTCATTCAACTAGATCAGATTAAGAACTCCAACATAGCTAAGATGATGATGTACTTCTAAAGAAGATGATGTCTAAAAAAGAAAAATGAAGATCTACAATCCTTGTTATTACTAGTAAGCAAAAGCAATACATAGAAGAAGGTTAGATAATATTGAGAGCGTCGAGAATTGTCAGGAGCACTCAGAGACACAAAAAGCCAGTCATGATCTTGAAACAACCGCGAATTCATATTTCTCATAAAGTAGAGAAGGCACACGAGGTGGTAGCTCAAGACTAGAAGTATTCGTTTCGTATTCGTAGTTCTTTACTCGATCGCGATGATCCATTGTACTAGAAGAAGCCTATGATCAACAATAGCTATAGATGATGAGAGTTGCTGTTGTACTAGAAGAAGCATACTATCAGCAATTATAGAAGCTATAGATCATCATGCCTAGATCGATCCCTAGGAGATGGCGCATACCAGTCCCTGATATTTCTCGATCCTGAGACAGAGCGACACTGTCTCCTCCAATTTTCCTTGGGTGGTCTAGTAAACGCAAATGAGCGAGGGAAAGGAGACCCTGATGATGACGACGATGCGCCACAGTTGACATTTGATTAGGCTTAGGCCTCCTTAGGCAATAAAGGTCATACTACATAGATCATGAAAAAATATGTGATGTTGTTGATACATGGACTAGCTCTTTGGAGTGGTTCCCCAGGGGCAGGGGTCAACGGAATTTCAAAACATTTGCTAGAACAATGAACTGCAGGTGAATGTGCAAGAAAAGCAAACAGATGCTTCGCCAAAATAAATGTGAAATAACATCAGTCTCGTCTTCTGGACGAAATGCAAGGTCAAAACTCAAAATCCAGAATTCAAAATTCAAAATCAAAATTCAAAATTTAAAATTCAAAATTCAAAATTCAAAATTTAAAGTTCAAAATTCAAAATTCAAAATTCAAAATTCAAAATTCAAAATTCAAAATTCAAAATTCAAAATTCAAAATTCAAAATTCAAAATCAAAATTCAAAATCAAAATTCAAAATCAAAATTCAAAATTCAAAATTCAAAATTCAAAATTCAAAATTCAAAATTCAAAATTCAAAAT